>CM053762.1:10674967-10711951 GCA_028658305.1 Pachyuromys duprasi
CAGAGTGGTTGTACAAGTTTGCATTCCCACCAGCAATGGAGGAGGGTTCCTCTTTCTCCACAACCTCTCCAGCATGCGTTGTTACTATAGTTTTTGATCTTAGCTATTCTGGAGGGTGTAAGGTGAAATCTCAGAGTCGTTTTGATTTGCATCTCTCTGATGGCTAAGGACATTGAGCATTTCTTTAAGTGTTTTTCTGCCATTCTATAATCCTCCAAGAAAGCTTTGTATCTCTGTTTCTGCGCCGGTAAACACTTTGCCTACTGCTATGGTTCGGGCTCCTTGTTTGAATCTGTTACCGCTCCAGGCAATGCTCACCAGGGGCTTTTCACTGTCTGGAGAGGACCCCTACATGGTCATCTCACAACCACCTGTGGGACAGAGGTCTCAGCCGTCCTTGCAGTTTTTCTTTGGAAGTTCCTTCACCACATGTCGTACTGCGGGTAGGCTAGGAGCCAAGTTGGATCTGTGAGAACCGCAGGAACGCTGAGAGCTACTATAGCTTTCCAGAGCCTGCCGGGCTTGCTCTCTTTGGGGAAGGTGAATTCTTTTTTTTTTTTTTAAAGATTTATTTTCTTTTATGTATATGAGTGCGCTATCTGCATGTACACCTGCATAAGAAGAGGGCATCAGATGCCAGTATAGATGGTTGTGAGCTACCATGTGCTTGATTAGGAATTGAACTCAGGACCTCTGAAAGAACAGATAGTGCTCTTAGCTACTGAACCATCCTGAAAGGTGAATTCTGAGACACTGTGTAACAACAATGACACCAAGATGTGGTAAAAGCTGTGTAATGTAGTAGGGAGAAAATAGGAAACTGCTCCTTTACCTCATAAACAGGAAAACTCTATTCAAAAATAGAGTTTTCAGTTTATTTGGAGTCTAGCAACAGATAACACCGGTGTCCAGATAACTGGTCTAGAAATTCTCAGCAGGTGGAAATCAATTATTCAGAACTCATCTACCAAAATATCATATTTTCATAATCCATTTTCTAAAAGCCATCACAGTGGGGCATACCTTCTACTCTGCCCACAGCCTCACCTGCTTCCAGGACTCCTGGAGCAGGAGCAAGTGTCAGGGTAGATGGCAGTGACGTGTGTCTCCTGCCTTGAGGGCAATGAGTAGGGGCGGTAATTCTAATTCCCATTGGCTCTGTGGCGTTCCATTACTGACTGGTGCTCTTTTCCAGTGCAAATTCAGGAGGTGAAACAAAAATGTTCAGTCCTCATGCTTGACAGCGTGGCACATACAAGAGCCCGGGCTGCAGGATTCTGGGACTTAAGGTCAGCTGCACAGATCTACAAGAATCCACCAGCCACATCCAGATCGGAACCTAGAGCTCCAGCACTGTGTACGACCTCATCGCTGCTAATCTGGCAGGATGACATCCACAGGAGCAGGGCTGATGTGGCCCTTTCTGTCAACTCCCGCAGAGAGCTTAGCCCTACCGACACTGGGAAAAGGCTCCTGTGAGAGAAAATGACCACTGTTCCATGCAACACTTCCTGGACCTCAGATCCCCCAAGCCCTTGCTGATATCTCTATTCTGTATAGGAAAATCCTCTTTCATGTCTTCTCCCATTCAGTCTCTTCCGTATCAAGGTAATCACAGACTTCCTTTCTCCAAAGGAGTCCTAAGGACTAGCAATCCACCCGAAGATGAGCGTTTCTTCACATGATCCCTGCAAGGGGGCTACGGATCTGACTCCCAAAGCAATGCATTCTGCCTGATGCCAACCAGTAAATCAGAGTATTTCACCAGGGAGGGTGCTTGTGAGTTTTGAGTTATACATTCCACAAGTTTGGCTTTGCATGTGCATAGGCGGACAAGGATGGCCAGCCAGGACTAGGGACATTTAAAGTCACCAGTGTCTTAAACTAAATCTTAACTGTTTTGTGTTTAGTCATGCCACTGATCCATCTGACTCATGGGGGATTAGGGTAAAAACCAAGAAGACACTGCAGCTAGTTCTAGAAATGCTTCTCCTCCCTTCTGGCTTTCCTAAGACTATCCCGAAACAGTGATAGGAAGAGACTCCTCAGATGGATGAGAAATCATCTTTCTCTTCCCAGGGCCATTGCTAAATAGCCTCTTTAACATCTACACCAGAAAGGGTGTTAAGAACTTTGGCTCTGAAGATAAGTTTTTCTTTGAAAGACTTAAAACTATGGGGAACAAGCAAAGAGTCTTGGAAACAAAACAGATTACTTTCAGAATTTAGAAAACAACAAATGAATATATCCATTTTCTCTTTATTTGAATACAATTTGATTTCTCCAAACCAGAAAGACACTGCCTTCCTACTTAACAGAACAAAAAGCATAGCCTACTAAAATGATTAAGTTAAAACGGTGCTATCCCAGCACTCAGGAAGTGGAGGCAGGAGGAGCAAAAGTTCAAGGTTATTCTTGGCTACATAGTACATTCGAGACCAGGCTGGGATACTTAGAGAAGCTATCTCAAACAAACAAGACTTTTAAAGTGTCAAAAGAAACCGTAAGTGGACCCACTTATGACAAGTGTTACAACAGTTACCTAATATATAGCAATTCTTGCTCTTAATGCTCACAGTTCTGAGAGCAGCAGCAACTCTGAAATGATAAGTACTGTGAGACTGAATAAGGAAAGGGAGATATAAATAACAAGAGCTGTGTCGCTGAGAAAAATATGTTATGGAAAATGGGAAGGCTTCAGTGAGACCAGAGCTGAGATGGTTGCAGCCAACTGATATGAATGCATCCTGACACAGGGAGACAAAGATAAAAGAGGAACAAATGGAAATACACAAAAGTGCATAGAGAAATGGAAGTACACAGAGAAAGATGGAGGAAGGATGAAAAGATGGAGCTGGTGGGGACACTTGTAAATCATATTCATTTCCTTGCTCTTCCTACTGGGAATGGCCAAGAGGCACTTCTGCTGTTTAGGTCCCAATTAAAATGCAGGTGTCTGCTGAAGAAACTAGGGCTCCTTGGGAAGAATGGCTGTTTCCTAGGCTGGCACAGGGAATGCACTAGATGGGCCTGGAACATCTTCCTCTGGGAGCAACAAAATACACAAGGACAATGCAAGTGAGTGACAGGAGCCATTTCTGAGGTGTTTCAACTTGTCACATCAGGACAAACTGAGCACCACAGAGAACAGAATAAATAAACTATTAAGAATAGAAAGCTAAGCCAGGTATGGTGGCTCAAACATAGAATCCCAGCATTTAGGAGGCTGAGGTAGGAAGATTATTGGGAGAATTCAAGGTGAGTATGTGCTACAGAATAGGACCCAGTTTCAAAAAAAAAAAAAAAAAAGTAAGGCTAAGCATGTCGGCACATACCTTTAATCCTAGCAGTTGGGAAGCAGGAGGAGATATGTGAGTTCAAGGGCAACCTGGTTAACTTATCAAGTTCCAGGGCAGTTAGGACTACATACAGAAACTCTGTCTCAAAAAAAAAAAAAAAAAGGTAAGAAATCAAGAGCTGACTCTTTAAGAATTTGAGACGATCAACTCAAAGACAGAATTAGAAAGAGCACTGCTAGCTGCCACCAGGCATGTCAGACTTAGGGGGCCACTGCCAGGCTGCGACCAGTTCAAGGTGAACATCCCAAAGCAGAGCAGGTCACACTGTGGGCTAATGTGTGACAAGGCGTGGACTTCACAGTCTATGAAACCATGAGGGGAGACATGAACTTTACAACCGAGAACCAGGCAGGTACAGTCTCCCTAAGTGATCACATTCAACACCAGCAGCCTGAAAGACGCTTGCTGCTCTTCTGGAAAGCATACAGAGAAAGCACCAGTGAAAAGCCAACTCCATGAAAGCCAGCTCTATGGCAGCCTTCCTGCCATAGGCAGAGCCGGAACCAACTCAAGGACACCTCAGACACCACCAAAGTTTGACAGAACTCACTGTGCCCTGAAAATGCCAAGGTCATGAAGGACAGAGGAGAAGCTGTTTCAACCCAAAGGTGTTTTTAACTGACAATGAGATACAGCATAATTCTGGATTTATTTTGGAGGATGACTTTAATATTTTTATGAATCCCATCTAGTAAATATGAATACCCAGAAACTAGTAAGAAATGGGACATCAGAATTGTACTCCTTTTTCTGATACTTATTGTTATGGTGAGAGAAGGGCTGCATGCCTCCTCCTCCTTCCTCCCTTGTTCTGAAGCCCGTGCTGGCCTGCAGCTGCTCATCCTTCTTCAGCCTTTCTTTCAAGTACTTAGGTGACAGGCATGCACCAAGCCTGGCTTTGTCAACTTATTCTTGTTTTCCTTTGGGACAGGGTTTCTCTCTGTAGCTCTGGCTATTCTAGCCAGATGTAAAGAGATTCACCTGCCTCTGCCTCCTGAGTGCTCCGATTAAAGATGTGCACCAACCAGGCCTCAATTTAGACTTAAAAGGTACAGAGCAACTAAATTTCTATTGTACAATTTCTGAGATCATCCATTCCATATCCATTCTTTTTTTTCCTTTAAAAAAAATCTGAACTCAATGTATTTAAAGATTTTATAAATTTTAGGATACTTATGTAAAATTTTAATCTCTCTGAAATTAGAATTATTTTTATAATTGAAAACATATTAAATAAAATATATTTATCATAAAAAAAAGAAAAAAGGTACAGAATAAGGGTTAAAGAGATGGCTCAGGGGTAAAGATAGCCCTTTCAGAGGATCAGAGCTTGGTTCTCAGACTCACACTGGGCAGCTCACAACCACCTATAACTTCAGCTCTCTTTTGGCTTCGAAGGGCACACAGACACACACACAAACACACACACACAAACAATTAAATAAATAAAAATAGCTGGGTGTAGCGGTGCACACCTTTAATCCTAGCACTCAGCAGGCAGAGGAAGATGGATCTTTGAATTCAAGGCCAGGGTGGTCTACATAATGAGGCCAGCCAACAGTTACATAGAGATCCTGTCTCAAAACACACACACACACACACACTAAAACTTTAAAGTTTTAAAACATAAATGTGTGTGTTCACATCTGAGCGTTGGGGGAGAGAATACTGAATTAAATTATCTTTGGGGAGTCAGAAGACAGCTGTGGAAAACATCTGTACTATATTACTGAGAGTTCTTCATCCATCTGAAATAAACACAATAAACGTAACAAGATTTTAAAATGATAAATTTTAAAATAAAAAATTTTCATTTATCCAAAGAAACCAGAAGAAAATCTTTTTAGTTCTTATAATGAATTAAAGTAAACTGATATAAAAATAACTCATCAGAGTGACTAAGAACTCATAATAAACTCTTGACACTGGCTATTATAAACCAGATAAAAACCATCAGTGCCCAGCCCTTTTGCCAAAGCACATTTAAGGCCAAATGGAAGAGGCATAGTGTGGGTGTTATTTTCAACCAACTCAGGAGACTGCAACTTGAGCCAGCATATGTCAAAGGCTTCCGGGCCACAGTTCTATCATCTGAAACTCTGTGCTCTTTTAGTAGATAATCTCCATGTTCTACTTATTGTTTCAATATAAGAAGCTACAATGTAAAACACAGACCTCACTTGAGTCAAAAGCTAAAGTTCAAACATAACAAAGGGACAGGAAGTATTCACTATCTATCTTTGGAGCTCAGGATCCACCCCCATTACAATTCTAGTCGCAACAAAGCACTACCTTCTGCCCAATTCACAAATCCTCATTGGCTCACATCAGTACTGGCAACATTTGTATTCCTAAATTTACCTTTTTAGCATGCTAGATATCTAACCTAGGGGTGGGGCATTTTTGGCAAGTGCAGCCAAGCCACACTCTAGCTACTACACTCCTCCTTCAGCAGCCACAGTTCTTTCCTCTTCCATAGTCCCAGATTTGAATAATATTTGGCCACCCTGTTTTTTGTTTTTTTTTTACTGCAAGACAAATAAGGCTTTCTGGTGGGCATGTGACACATACACATGCTCTCAGTGCTAGCAGTTAGAGCAGGAGGATCAGGCATTCAAGGACAGCCTAGGCTCCATGAGACCTTTCCTTCAAAATAAACAAGTAAAATACTAGGGAAAAGTAGATTTATTGTGCACTTGGTTTCTGAGCTCAGCCAGCTCCATATGTAAGAACAGCCATGCAGGCTGGAGAGATGGCTCAGCAGTTAAGGGCACTAGGTGGGTTTACTCCCAGGCACCCACAGGGTAGCTTACAAGTGTCCTTAACTCCAGTTCTAGGAGATCTGGCGCCCTCTTCAGGACTCCCAGGGTAGCAGGCACACACATGGTGCACAGCAATGCATGTATGCCAGACACTCATACACATAAAAGCAAAATCGTTATCATCATCTTCCTTTGAAAAGGGGGAAAAAAAGCAAAAACAGTCAGGTGTCTTAATTATCCCCACTGGCATGTAAACAAACATGGGTAATCCTCTAAACCCTGATGGGGAACTAACACCTACTTCATCTTCTAAGCCCTCATCTACAGATGAGATCACCTGCGTTGTTATTCTAGGATAATCTAGGTAAACTCCACTCTAGTTTCCTGTGTGTAATAAGCAAGGTTGATTTACAGCGCCAGAGTTGCTAATGTTCTTTCTGTTTGGTTGAAACATTCACACAAGCAAAACCTCAAGGCCACAGGCCTCTCCAGCAGGTCCTCACCTGAGAGCTCTTGCCACACTTGGCATCTCCAGACACAACCACAACCTGATTTTGCAGCAGACTCTCCATGAAGGAGTACTTCTCTTTCCATATTGGAAGCTCTTCTCTCTCTTTCAAAAGTTTATAATAGCGCGATGAATATGGCAAGCCGTCAAAAGGGTTCACCTCCAGATCCTCGCAGGCCAGGGCCCCTTCCTCGTCCCCATCACTGGAATCTAAGGATTCTGGAAAGTAGCGTTTTTCTGGGGAGGAGTTGGGATGCTCTAGTTCCTCTTCGTCCATGTCTTCCCGCAGTGAGCCTCAGGCTGTTCACATTCCACAGTCCAGCTCTCCTGTCAGCAGCCCATTGCAGACAGGGTGTGAGGCCTGCTCACACCACTCAGCTAGGCTCCCAGGCCCCACTTGGGGATTTCAGCAAGTTAATTCCTCAAACCCGTGTCCCTCGTTGCTGGGTTACCCTCAGTGCTGGCTTACTTCAGCGCTCTTGGTCTGTTACATGGCTTGCGATATACCACGCTAAAAACAAAACACATGGAAGATAAGTATAAAATAGGCTAACTTACAGGAAGTTAAAAACAAAAAACCCAAACATTCAGCCTTCTCTGTTAACTAGCTACTGTCTGTCCCTGCTGTTGCTTGCTTCCGACCCGCTCTTACAAAAGCACGCAGCTTTGGAAAGGGATCCTCACTGAGCCTGGTGCTCTCTCCCTGACCTTTGTCCAGGCTTCTGCATCAGGGTAGCTATGAATGGAAAGCAACAGGGAGGCTGATAGGAATTGTGAGGCTAATCAGTCACGTGGTTACCTAATCCCAAGACAAAGACGCATGGACTTTATAAAGGGGAGAGCTTTGCCGGCCTGGAGAGTGGTCCCCAAACACTAGTAAAAGTTTCCTATTACCCAGCATGCCTCGGATGTAAAGGACCAGTTAAGAAACCCGACATTCTACTTTTGCTCATGTCGGTTTAGAAATGGCAACGAGGGAAGTGCATTTATTCTCCCCGCCCCCATCTTTTGTTAATAAGGCCTTTGTTTAATTAAATCAAAACTCTCTGGCATACTTCTTGAGATTCCTGGGTGGGAAGCCCAACAAGTCAGCTACCCCCCCCCCCAATAAAAATTGAAGATAACTTTAAGTCTAAACATAGAGAACTTGCCTAGGGAAAAGGTAAGACTCACACCAAAGATATATTCTTTACACATCAAGTGAGATGTCTTTCCTCTTCCTCCTCCAATTACTAGAGATTAACAGGGGGGACAAGCCAATTGGTGATGCTGGGTAAAGTCCCTTCTCATATCATCCAGGTGGAAATTTAAAACAAAATCAACCAACCAAACAAACACAGACACTTAAGCTAAAAAGACCAAGTCATAAAAAGCAAGACTAACAGTAACCTTGCCCTTCCTGACTCTTTTCACAGCACCTTGCTACCTGAACTGTTTACAGGGCTGGCCTCCTGCTGCTTCTAGTGCTGCCCGGTCAATCCTAAAAAAGAAGAAAAGGTCTGCTCACTGGCCCAGTAGGTGCTAGGGAAGCCAGTCACTCAAGAAGCATCTGTCCCCACCAGGCACCAGATATACACATAAGGCAGGTGGCGGGTCTGGGGAATGGGTACTTTCAAGCTCTGTCCGAGTAGGGTTCTAAAAAATGCATCCTGCTTCTCAACTAAAATGGAATTACAATATTGCATAATAGAAACACAGGATTAGAGCATGGACTCTCTTCCCTTCATGGCTCCGATGGTGTGAGATGATACACCAGACGGCTGCAGAAAACAAGGCAGCTTGAGACACCAGACAGGCAAACTCTGACGTTGGTGGGTTTAAGAAACACACCCTGCTGAGGAGCTAAGGTTCAATCTTTTTTTTTTTTTTTTTTTGCTAAGGTTCAATCTTAGGCTCACATTTTCTTTTGCTC
Organism: Pachyuromys duprasi; assembly: GCA_028658305.1. Classification (NCBI taxonomy): domain Eukaryota; kingdom Metazoa; phylum Chordata; class Mammalia; order Rodentia; family Muridae; genus Pachyuromys; species Pachyuromys duprasi. The sequence continues at coordinate 10,683,509 of CM053762.1, forward strand.
TAATTAGAATCACATCTTAGGGTCTCATTCACCGTTGAAATCCTTTTAAATTATGCTGCTATTACACCATACCCTTGATTGCCTTAGAAACTACTTACTACAAATTTTATTTAAAAAAAAGGCATAAGAGTCTGGAGAGATGGCTCAGCAGTTAAGAGCATTGCCTATCTTCTAGGACTTGGGACTGATTTCCAGCACCCACAGGGCAACTCACAACCATCTGTAACTCCAGTTGCAGGGGCTCTGATGCCCTCGTCTGGCCCCTTGGAATCTGCATTTATATGCTGTACAAACATACATGGAGACAAACACTCATACATTTTTTTAATTAAAAAAATAAAAATAAGGCCAGGTGGCAGTGGCACAAGCCTTTAATCCCAGCACTTGGGAGGCAGAAGAAGGCAGGTCTCTGTGAGTTCAAGGCCAGCCTGCTCTACAGAATGAGCTCCAGTATAGCCAAGGCTACACAGAGAAACCCAGCCTCAAAAACAAACAAACAAACAAACAAATAATGAAATAATGAAATTAAAAGGTATAGCACAGTATTCAATATCTTTATGGAATATGTTTCTGTTCATTTATGGTATGTCCATGAGGGTGATCAGAGAAGGCTTGCAAAGCTTGAGCCACATGACTGTTTCAGATCCCGAAGGCTGAGGACCAGAACTTCATGACTCTGGAGCTGGAAATGGTTGGGATAGTCAAAATTGTCTTGGTCTACCATTAGTCCTCTTAATAGACAGTCATTACCAACCACTGCATCTGACCTAACTTCCTGTTTCCATTAGGCAAAGCTTGAATGCACTTACACAGCTGAACAGACAGACCACTGGCTTCCACATAGCCAGAGCAAAGGATGTCATCAGTTGGCATCTGGAGCCTGCAGCAGGGATTCGCTGGCTCTGCTCCAGCCCATCTAACTGATGTCCTCACTCATGTTTGGCAAATGCGCTGATCTGACTGTCTTTTGTTCTGTGGAACATGGTTCTAGGGCAACCTAGTTTGTTGCTCCTGGTTTGTTCCTCACACTTAGCTTTGAATAAACTCGTATTCCCTTGGAAACGACAGCTGTGTTTGAACATGACAAAGGGAATGGCCATTATAAACCCTCACACATCTTCTAAGCAGCGGTCATTCTAGACACCTCAGGCTCATCTGGCTACCCTGCTATACACTGTATGTTTACACCACTTCACGGTTATGGTGGAATATGAGATGGACATTATGGCTATAGAAAGAAGCTCAAGCTGTGACAAAGGAATGCAGCGATGCTGAGTCACCCCCTCAGCTCCCATGCTAGAGCTCCTCTGGAGCTGGATATCGTTCTGGGACACTCAGGCCGCAGCAGTGGATAGTCAGCAAAAGCCTCCAACCTGAAAGAGCTGGGGAAAGTGCCCAGGCCTATCAAGCATGCCCGAGCCCTGAGCAAGTACCCTCAGTAGCCTGCTCAGCTCAAGGAACCTTTTTTTTTTTTTTTTTTTGGTTTTTCAAGACAGGGTTTCTCTGTGTGGAGCCTTGGCTGTCCTGGACTCACTTTTATTGACCGGACTGGCCTCGAACTCACAGAGATCCACTTGCCTCTGCCTCCTCAGTGCTGGGATTAAAGGCATGTGCCACCACTGCCCGGCTTCAAGGACTCTTAGGAGGTTACACTGCCACTCTTCTGGGTGGTGTGCCTTGCAGCCTTGAGATCACATGCAGCCACAGTTTAATCTTTTCTTTGCAGCTTAGGGTCACTATTACTGTACCCCACCACAGCAGAACGTTGTCCTCAAAGTTCCTTGAGTGGAGAGGACTCAAAACCAGACTGTTGTCTTGGAGTCCTGCTCGTCTCAGTGACTCAGTACCCATGCCACCTTGCCATCTGCACACTCACCCAGGGAGGCTCTCCTGCCAGCCCTTAGAAACCAGACAGGCCTGTCTGGAAAATGTTTGCAAAGCTTGGGCCCACAAAGGGCTTCAGTGTAAACTGGTGAGTTTGAGAAGCCAAGCTATTAAGTTCCAGACTCTGGAGCAGAGAGTGACTTCTTGTGACTGCGGGGCTTGTGTTCTTGACAGGGACAGAGGAGTGGTTGAGAGCCAACTGGAGGCTGAATTTGAGGCCCAGTGATATTCAGACAGCCTACATCTGTACTAAGCTATACTTTCCCTAGCAGTAGTTAAGAACATGTAAGTGATCCATGCTTTGCATTAGCAAATTAACACAGAGGAAAAGAGAATATGAAGGCTAGAGTTAAAACTCAGTTGGCAGAGTGCTTACCTAGTATGCACAAAGCCCTCAGTTCATGCCCTGGCACTGAATAAACTCAGCACCTATAATCCTGGCACTGGAAAGGTGGAGGCAAAAGAATTAGAAGTTCAAGGTCATCCTGAGCTACACGGTGAAATTTAGGCCAGCCCAGGATATATGATAATTAGAAAGAAAGAAGAAAGGAAGCCAGGCCCAGTGGCACACCCCTGTAATCCCAGCAGAGACAGGTAGATATCTGTGAGTTTTAGGACAGCCTGGTCTACAAAGAGAGTCCAGGACAGCCAAGGCTACACGGATAAACTCTTGTCTTGAAAAGTTAAAAAAAAAAAAAAAGAAAAGAAAAGAAGAAAGGAGGGAGGAAGGGAAGGAGGGAAGGGAAGGAAGGAAATATGGCAGGTAAATCAAATAAAACTCAGTTATCAGTATAGGTAGTTTACTATAAGAAATTTATACATACTATATAAATTCCTTTTCAGAGTGACCCTACATACACACTGTAGACTGCAATTTTTCTCTGGGCTGACCTATGAAGTAGGTCTGGAACAACTCGTAATTGGATATTCACAAAAATAAGTAAATAAAATGTATGTGACAGTCTTAGTAAGCAAAAATAAGAAGTTGAGATGAGAAAAAGCCATGCTTTAAATAATTAATATGTATGAGGTCTGCTCAGATAATTCTAGAAATACAGTGCACAGAAAAGCAAGAACGAAGTGTAAGAGCAAGCAGGGTTGTTTCAACGTGCTGTGCTCCTTGTGCACGTTCTTCTGCGTTTGAGTCTTTCTCAGCACAGGCCCTGGCCTTCTGCCCTTTCCCCTTGATAACAGGGTGGTGGTTTCCTCTAGTCTCCTGGTTTTGTGTCGTTGTGCCTTCCTGGACTCCAGTCTCATGTGTTCAACGATCTTCTCATCGTCTCCTCCTTGGATACTGAATAAACACTGAAAACTTTGCATGTCTGAAACTCAGCTCCCAACATAACCTCAAAAATCCTACACCTGGCTGCATCTCAGTTAACTCCTTCAGTTGCTCAGACTAGAATATTTGAAGTTATCCTTGAATCTGTCTCCCACAACTAGGGATTAAAGCCAGAGGCTTTACGAATATCAGACAAGCACTCAATTGATTAGGTACACTGCCAGGGCCCTTGTTTTTGTTTTTGTTTTTTTTAAATTGCAGATCCTCGACTTGATCTTTCAGCAGATGTGGGCAGTGAGCAGTAATGCTTTTCCCACTGAGCTCAACAGCCCTCATACAGTCTTTTTGACCTTAATGCACCAAAAGACAGCAGACAGCAGCAGATTCAGGAAGTGGAGCAGCCTGCAAGACAGCTAACTCTCCAGGTCTCGAAGGGCCACCATCAGGTGCCTACTCCCTGAAAGTCCTGAACAAAGGCAAAAGGGACCCTGCAGCTGTAACCACGGACCTTGAGCTCAGAATATCCCAGGGTAGCTGGGTGGGCTCAGTCTAAACCTTCCTGAGCTGTAGTCAGATACTGAAGATGAAGTGTCTCCTAAACCCAGGCACAATGGTGGTGACCCCTAGAAGCAGTGTTTGATGGCGACCTGGTACAATGCTGCCTAACTCCCATGTCTGTCTCATTCTTCCTCAACCACAGGCTCCTTTACTGAGCCCCAGGGCCTGTTCTTGCTCTTCTGTGTTTGAAATGTTCCTCAGATAACCAATGCCTCCCTTATTTTACAAAGCTTTGCCAAGTGTCCACTCAATAAAGGATTCCCTGGCCACCTTATCTCTGTCACCCTCTCACGACCATCTTTCACCATATGTACCGCCCTCAGTTTTGTTTGCTGTTAGAGCCCTCCACAGGAATACAAGCTCCATGAAGCAGGGCTCTGGGTCTACTTTCCTCACTGCATCTGCAACAGGGCCTGGCACACAGGAGACGTGCTGACATCTCAAAGAGATTTTTATCAAGCTCCCCCATATAAAGTCAGTCAACAAGTCTTTAACAATTTCTCGGAATTCTATTCCTTTCCTTAGGCCATCACGCCTGGGATCTGTGACCACTGAACCCCTGACCCCCAACCTCTGCCTCCTTTGCAGACTATCCTACATCCTGCACAGCTGCTTTTTGTTACATCACTGCTCAAAGTGCCAGATCCCTTGGCACTGCTGAATCTGTCAAAATCACCTGTTGGAAGTGACTTTTTTCCTCTTCACTAATGGCATGTTACACACCCTTGCTACCCGTAGAATGGAGGAGTGGCAGTGTGGGCACATCCGTGAACTCAATAGTGTGCACTGTGCTTGGATTTCATCAATCCAGTGTCTTGAGTTGGGTTTTCCTTGGCCCCTTCAGGAGTTACTGTTAGAAATGCAAAGGCTGCCCTTAGATCGAGGAGCCAGCAGACACAACACTGTGTCAGCACGTCTCAGACCTCAGTGGACAACACGGAGGAGGTAAGAGGCTCTCATCCAGCGGGGTTACCACCTACCGATAGTCTTCACTTACACTGTCGGAGCTTTGCTTCACTGCTTCATTGCTAATGCCTAAGATCCTGAACCTCAACTACAGACTGTAACTGAAGCTGTAACTGAAGAAACAATAACCCAAGTTATGGTCTTTAGGAGTTTTATGCCTTTAAAACATTTGCTGTACCACAGGCACCACTCACAGTCCAGTCAGCCTTCTCCTTCTCAGGGTCTGCATTTTCAGGTCTCCTCACTCATTCGGCCAGCACTTGGCCTGATGTACGCCTGCACGGTGGCCATGCTGGGACAGTATGAACAGGCAGGCTGGCTTCTCTCCCTGGGCTCCAGTCCAGCCACGGCTGAGGGGGGTGTCGAAATAGGAATTCTTTGTCTGTGAACCTCCTCATCTTATTGCCAAGCAACTAAAGGAAGGAAAGCAGGGCTGGCCCATGCAGGCGGGAAGGCAAATCTGGGCACTGGATGATTTCAACAATGAGAGGGAGCTAGAACACAAGTGGCCTGACACACTTCGATACAAAGGCTGTTCACCTATGGGATAACGGGATGTTTCCGGGTCAACTTTTTAAAAGGTCTCTGCTTTTCCTTGCAAGTCTCATCTTGTTTGATAGTACACTATTTTCTTTAACACTATCTTTAGCGTTTTTTTTTTGTTTTGTTTTTAAGTTGCCCATAAGATCCAGCTCTGGTGGAACCAGGAAGAGGTTGTTAAGGTACCCAGCACAATGGGAGTTATAAAGGGGCACCCAGCAGGAGAAATCTGTCAACCCAATTCGTGTAACAAAACCCTAAGAATTACTACAAACTAAGGAATATTTCTCTTTTTTGCGTTTTTTATATTTACTTTATGTGTAGGGATGTTTGGTCTCAAATATGTTTGTCCATCATGTGTATGCCTTGTGCCTTAGAGGGAGTTGGATCCCATATAACTGGAATTATGGATGTCTGTGAGCTGACATCTGGATGCTGGGCATTAAACCTGAGTAGTCTTATGGAAAAGCAAGAAGTGTCCTTAACCACTGAGCCACCTCTCCAGCCCCTGCTAAGGAACATTTCTTGACAAAAACCTTTATATTATTTTCTAGTAGATCTGAAAAATTTGGTCCCAACACTGGGTTCACAGGACACATAAATATCTTGCCTCTTTTAAGTTACTCTTTTATGTTATAGCCAACTTTGTATGTGACTAATGCAAAATGTACTCATTTTTGTAAAGCTCTCCAGGATTTTAATCTTTCTGATGTTCTCTCAAGATCTATATAGCTGTAAAGCATTTATAATTCATGTGTTTGCACATAGAGCAAATGATTAGTCTGGTCTTCTACAAGGCTTCTTAGCCTTGAAACTTTGATGTGAGCCTGGCTATAAAATTAAACAAGCCAAACATTTACTAATCATAAATCATTATAAAGAAATTCACTGGCCAGACATGGTGGCACATGCCATTAATCTCAGTACTTGGAGGGTAGAGGCAGGCAGGTATCTGTGGGTTTGAGGCCGGCCTAGTTGACAAAGCAAGTCTAAGTCAGCTAAGGCTACATGGAGAGACTGTGTCTCAAAAACCAAAAAATAAAAATAAAAAAGAAATTCACTTGAAAAAAAAAGATGTATGATTATTTACATAATGCATGTTTGCATGTACATATGGGTATATGAGTGTTTTATCTGCAAATGTGTTTTCACACCAGAAGAATTACAGTTATAGGTGGTGAGCTACTATATGATGCTGGGAACTGAACCCAGAACCTTTAGAAGAGCAGTCAGTGCTCTTAACCAGTCATCTCTCCTGCCCCAAGAAATTCACCTTTAAAATAATTCTTTGGCATACATATAGTATCACCATTTATTAAAGGCAAATTTGCATACTAATGAGATGAGCATGTTTGCTTATTTTTGCACAAAGAATGAACTTTTGCCGATACACTGCAGGACAGGAAGCTTCTTCAGTGGTTTTTATGGTTAACTGACATTTTGATTTCAGATTCATTATGTGTAGAGAATGTCACTTTGTACAAATACATAGTATAAATGGCTATATTTATATAAACTATATTTATATAAACTATATTTAAGGGGACTTCAAAATTAAAAAATTTTGTCCTTTTAAGCCAAAATTTATGTAATTTTTTTCCCCTGCCATTCAGGCCAGGAACACAAAGAGTAGTTTTTAAAACCAAGGACTCTTAACACAACAGAACCCAAAGGACACAGTCACTTGAGGCACGTTGAGGAAAGATGGCAAAGTGTATTCAGTCTTTGATCTCTGTAACTAAGCCACGGTCCTTAGAACAGCAGAACTCTCTGGATGCACAGTAAGAACACTGTGAGCCAGGCTCTGTGGGGCTGGCTCAGTGGATAAAGAACATGGGTTCGATCCCCAGCATACACATAAAAGCTGAGTGTAGGGTGCATTCTGTAATCTCACTGGGCCTGCGTGGAGGGTAGGAGAAGGGATTGGAGGATCCTGCAAGCTTGCTGGCCAGACAGTCTGGGCCAAGTTGATGAGTCCCACATGCAACCTGTCCCCCAAAATAAGGTGAAGAGGAAAACACATGACAGTGACCTCTGGCCTCTACACTCACACACCCATGTGCACAGACATCTGAAAACATATACCACACACATATACCAAGCCCCTCCCCAACAAAAAAGCACTGCCATGGTAATAACACACAATGGTGTAGCTGAGCCCCAGTGTTTCAGGCAGAACTTGTCGGCTCTGGAATTTACATTCGCACAAAGTGTTCATGTTGGACCAAAGCTGCTGTGAAGGTGCACGATACAGCATGGAAAAGTGCTGTCAGAAACACCCAGGTTCATTTCCAGTTATATTCTGAATTAATCTGGGTTTGCTGTGTGTTCAGAAACCTTTTACTGTTGCCACATTTTTGTGAACCCCTTTCAGTTACAAGAATCACTTTCAGTTATAAGTTACAGTTACAAGAAGATGGGTTCTTAATAATAATCCTTAACTTATTTTCTCATTCAGATGTTGCCTATTTCTAGAAGACCCAAGCACTGCTTTAGAAACAGGAACACTGACCTCTGTGATGCCACGTGACGCTGGAGGGGTGACAGGCATTGTGCTGTCCTCTCACAGCAGCAGGAGCCCACGTGGCCAGGCTATAAAAGCACAGCAAACACGGTGTGCTCGGGACTCAGCTCCTCCTACACTTCCCCATCTCCTTCTTGCTCTAGCTTAGAGTTGGTTTCAGAGTTATCTTTGCAACTCCTAGAAGATAGACACAGGGCTGTGTGTGGGCAGTGTAATCAGTGAGGATTTGCCGAAGCAACAAGCAATCTACTCACAATTGTTTAGAAAAGAGAAAGAATGAAGACGATAAATGAGTGATGGTACTTTAGGATAGAAGGCCATCTAGTTTTTGGAGCATGTGATCATGGGTCCAATATTCTGTGGCAATTTCATGCAGAGTGCTGATGGATGGCAGGCTAAGAAGCTGGAACCAGAGTGTAACTGAACTCATTGCCTCTCCCACTGTAGCTTTGATAGGAGGGCTGGGGCCAGTACCTGTCTGCGGACCACAGTTGGGAGAACATGGTTCCACATACTACTGAAGTATGGACTAAGGATGATGACAAAGATAATTCTACTGATTAGCTCTTACAACATGCTTACTTTATGCCAGATACTGATAAGCACTTAAGCACTTTATACGGATTATTTTGTTTAAACCCTTAAGAATCCCATGAGGGCTTACTTTATTAGTCCCATTTTTTTTTTTCAAATGAGGAAATTTAAACCTTCAGGGGTTTGGCTAATTTATCCAGATTTTAGCAGCTTGGCGTTATATAGCGGGTGTTTGAAGTGAGGCAGTCTGGCCCCTGCTTGATCCTGGGTAAGTGTATGGTGCCTGCTGAGCCGCACAACCACTCCACTTTCCAATCTCCTTACAGAACAGGAGGTTGGCTGGGTGCAGTGGCCCATGCCTTCAATCCCAGCACTGGGGAGGCAGAGGCAGGCAGATCTTCATGAGTTTGAGGCCAGCATAGCAAGTCCCAGGTGAGCCAGAACTACACAGTGAGATCCTACACAAAACAAACAAACAAAAATGGGCTTGTACTGTATCAGTAAGGGCTGAAGAAATATTTGACCCCATGGGAGAGGTCAGACGGTGTTTTTAAAAGGGGTGGGGAAAGATACTTGTTGTCAAGCCTGATAATCTGAGAACACAATCCTGAAAATTGTCCTCTGACTTCCACAGGTGCATGTTGTGGTATGATGCGCTGCATACATACATGTGTGCACAAGTATACACATGTAGTAATTATAAACAAAATGTTCTTGAAGTAAAACAGGTACAGACCTTTTTGAAAATCTTGTTTATGTATTTGAAAGGTGTGGTTCTAACTGCTGTCACGGGGCTACAAGTCAAATATTTAGCACATGCACTTTCTCAGCTACAGAATGCTTCCAATGACACAAAGGGGTCACATTCTGAGGTCCTCAGGAGGCTGGCTGTGTAACAGGTGGCACAGGCCTGTAACCCCAGGTGCTCAAGGCTGAGGCAAGACTAGAAGTTCAAGATGGGTCTGGGCTACATAGCAAGGCTGTCTTTCTCTGTACATGTTCTCATAGGTCTAGCCTTCTCTAAATTATATTATATTTGGTTTCCAGTAGCCACTTAAAATCTCTCTGAAAAGATGCGGTCACAATTCAAATTTTATTTTTTAAATCTTATTTCTAGATTTCAAAGACTTTGACATTGAGCTTAAACAAACCCAATTGATCATCTTTGAGACTGGAGAGATGGCTTAGCGGCTAAGAGCACTGGCTGTTCTTCCAGAGGACCTGGGTTTAATTCCCAGCACCTACATGGTTGTTCACATGGTTGAAACCCTTGTTTCAGGGGACTCCAATGTCCTCTTCTGTCATCAGTCACATAAGGGGGGCCAGACATACATGCAGCAGACCATCCATAAATATCACATTTAAAAATAATTTTTAAAACTTGATCTGCTTTGGAAAAAGTGCCTTGAAAATCACTTCATCTTTACTCTGCATTGCTCTATATCAATGCAGCTTGAATAATCAATTGTATAATTAATTTAAAAATTTTACACTGTGTATTTATTTTCTGTGGGGGCCATGAGGGCACTTGTGTGGAGAACAGAAGACAACTTACCAGAGTCAGCTCTCTTTCTGTGGGTTCTGGGGTGGCAGGCACCTTTACCCACTAAGCCGGTGGCTCTCAACCTGTGGGGTGGGTGATCCCTTTGGGAGTCAAATGACCCTTTCACAGGGGTCGTCTAAGATACATACATTGCAAATGACAACTGTAGCAAAATTACAGTTATGAAGTAGCAATGAAAATCATTTTATGGTTGGAATCACCACAACATGACAGACTGTATTAAAGAGTACCGGCATTAGGGAGGTTGAGAACTAATGCATTAAGCCACCTGACTGGCCCTACAATAAGTTTAAAAAAAACATACATCATAATTTAAATACTTTCAGGTTTAGACTTTTTTGTTGGTATGTTTGTTCTTACTACACAGGCCTCAAACTCACAGAGATCCCTGCCTCTGTCTCCTGGGTACTGGGATTAAAACTTTGTGTGACACAGTGCATGGCCAGAAAAACTTCTTAATATTGGTACATCAAACTCCTCACAGTGAAGTGTGAAAGCCAAGCTTTTTGTTAGAAATTCTCGTGACCAGACTACTAGGTGCTTTCCAATATTATTTTGTTTTGTTTGTTTTTTGGTTTTGTTGAGACAGGGTTTCTCTGTTTAGCCTTGGCTGTCCTGGACTCACTTTGTGGACTGGGCTGGCCTTGAACTCACAGAGATCCACCTGTTTCTGCCTACCCAAGTGCTGGGATTATGGACAGGTGTGTGCCAATACGCCCAGTGCCCAGCAATTTTTTAAATCAATTTCATAATATTTTAAGGACTCCTTAAAGCAAGGTTAATATAGGCACACTGAAAAAAAAAATCCTAATTCGGCTTACTTCTGAGGGGATGGGTGGGACCCAGGACAGCTAAGAACTAAGGAATGTACCACCTCCATTCTTTCCAAGAAATATAACATTTATTTTACCTCTAAAATCTATAAAAGAAATTTTTAGCCATCTTATTAATTTTTTTTACAGTCATCTGTTTACTTGTTTAGAAGACAGAGTTTAACTATGTAGCCCAGGCTATCCTTTACTTCCTCCACTCGAGTACAGTGACTATAGGCATTCACCACCATGTTCTGCTACAATCCTTTTTTTTTTTTAAAGTATCAAGCAATAGAGCAAACAAACAAGTATTGTGCCTTAGTACCAACGTAAGGCATCATTAGTTACATTTTTCATGAATGGAGACCTTGAGCCCTTTTCTTTAGACAATCTGTGGACACTGTGCACTCCCTTTAAGAATGACCAGGAGTGGGGGTGGAAGGTGGAGTGGGAGCGGGGAAGCACAGTGATTTCTGGAATGACCAGCCCTGCCCTCCTCAGCGGCCTTCTCACACACAGTTCCAGTGTGCTTGGCTGGCTGTCCTTTCTATCCTGTTAGGTTCGCCCACCACCACCCCACTCTACCGTAAAGCATACTTGCCCGGGGATCTGGATCTCTTTCTCTTACTGAAGTTCCTACGAAAAACACAGTCCTAACCCTTGATGCAGTTTCCTGGCTTCTGCAGACTTCCTTCTTGTGGTCATGGGAAACACAATATGCACATGCTCATTTTCCAGCCTGAGCTCAGCGCACGGTCCATTCATCAACTCTTTACAGAGCTCACCTCCTTCTTTTGTGTTTTACTCTTCAACAAATAGCAGGAGGGCCCACCTTGCCCCTGATGTCTGACATGAGTGACGGTTCTGGCTTCTCCTTCTTCACCCTGTGTTACCAAGGCCTCGAGTTCTGCCCCTTCCAGTGGTTCTCCCTCCTCCCCATGACAGGGCCACCACAATCACTGACACCCGCCCTTAGCCCTTAGTGATCTCTTCTTCATACCTTAAACAAAAGTCCCTCCCCCTTTGTTTTTCTGTCTCTAATTTTGACTCTCCACTAATCTTTGATGCTTTTCAAATGGAATGATCATGTCATTGACCCAAATCTTTATTTCCTTTAAAGAAAAACCCAGTCCTTAGGCTCTGTGTAACCTTGCCCCAGCACCACCCACCCAGGCTTCACTTCACTCTCCTCGATGGACGTGGCTGTACGTATTCAGCCAGCATCAACTACTACTTGCTTTCCGCTGCCTTTTGTCTACTGCCCGGGATATCCTTTCATGGAGAGCTCTCATCCCTCACACCCACCTGGGCATTCCCTTGTTTCCAACTATGAAAAGCTACATTAGCGTAGCACACTGTCACTGTTCACTAAATGTTTACCCTAAGCTGAGGGGGAGGGGGTGGCGAATTCCTGTAATCCCAGCACTTTGGGAGGCAGAGGCAGGTAGATCTCTTGTGAGTTCGAGGAAGTGTGGTCTACAGACCAGCTGAGTCCAAGACAGCCAAGGCTACACAGAGAAACTCTGTCTTGAAAAAACAAAAACAAAACCCCCCAAAAGTTTGCCCTATGTCAACACTGCCCTTTCCATTTAAAACCCCGCCTTTAAAATGCTCTTTACAGCATGGAAGATATCAGTATCCGTATCTATCAACACATTATTGCTGTTATTATTTGAGATAGGGTCTCATGTTGCCTAGGCTGACCTTGAACTCATTATGCCACCAAGAATGGCTTTGATTATCTAACCCTTTTCCTCTACTTTACCAGTGCTGAGGTTACAGCTGTGGGACACTGTACTTAGCTTCCACTGTGTGGGAAGTGAACACAGGACTTAGTCTACCACTAAGTATTCTACCAACTGAGCTATATCTCCAGTCTCTACCATTACACACAATTCATTCTTATTCTCACTAAATTTTTAGACAAACGGCCATCTATAAATGAGCAAACAGCAGCTCCTGGTGCTCCCAAAGTGGTACCTAGGAATAGAGAGTAACAAAAAGACTGGACGCTGTCCTCTCTGTTACCATCAGGCTCAAGCCACCAGGGACAACTAAATCTCACTCTGGTACTTAAGGCACTGCAGAAGGCACAGGCTGTGGGTCAATATAAAAGAAAACAAAGATGTGCTCAGAGGTTCACAATCCAAAAACAAAACGAGAGAGGACTATTATAAGAAAGTGTAGCTTCAGAGCTAAGTGCTCCACTGTGGAGTCCCTCCAGTGGAAAGAAGTTCCTTTAGTGGGCGTGAGACTCCTCCGGAAGATGTGCTGGGGACCCAGGAAAAACAGCCAGATCTGGCAGCATGATTACACCTCAACATGGATGAGGAAAAGAGCAGAGAGACATGCATTCTGGGAGTCCAGTGGTTTGAGTGTAGTTTGTAAGAGGCTTGGGACGACACAAAGTGAATATGGAAACAAGATTGTAGTCTACCTTTGACTGAGCATCTTAATGAATTCTGAAAGTAGCAGAGAGTTGAAAAAGACCCAAACTATGGTAATGAAAAAAAAAATCTTCGAAGCAAAAATGAAACAGTTCTCCCAGTTATGACAATGGGAGCAGAAGACAGAACCCACATGCTCAGGTGACGTAATTTTGGCTGTCCTATTTGTGCTAAATAAAGTTATCCTCTAAGTTGTCTTTAGTTTTCATTCTGAGAGTGGCCAAGGGATCTAAGAAAAAGAATGCACTTTTTATGTCTTCTTCCTGGCTACCTTGTTACTCCCCGCTAAGGCTGCTTTGATTTGCTACCTGGAGTTACACATCAGGTAAGTAATGATGTCACTGCTCTGTGCACAAAGAAACTTGAAAACTTAAAAACAAAGCAAGAAACCCCACAGAATGCTTTTTTTTTTTTTTTACTTTGACTACCAATAACATACTGAACACAGTAGCCAAAGGAAATAGACATAATAGCAGAAAAAAAACCAAAGTGACAATAAAATCTTTATGGTTCAGTTCCAAGCCCTATCCCAGTAACAGTGTTCTGGCCATGAGCATCTTCTGTGATGGTAAAGCGCATCCCTAAAACGAAGTTCTCATCCACTGAGCAAGTACAGTGTGCTAGGTGCTAGGGGGGGAAATGTCATGATGAATACTGTCCCTCCTTTGGACATTTTAGTGCCTTTCCCTCCCCAGTTCTACCTCCTAGCTACTTGTTTCTTTCGAAGGTATGGCATCCCCTAAAAATCTGGCTTTCACAGTTAGCTGTCTTTATATAATGAGACTTCATCAATGCCCATTTCAAGGATGCAGTCTCTTCTAAACCTATACAGGGATCCCCCATCAATTCCTATCTCCACTTTTCCAATCTTAAAATCCACACGCAGTCACTATCTCAGCAAGGAGATCTGTCACTCTTCTTTAAAAAAAAAAAAAAGTACCTCTCCACCAATATCTAGGCTACTGTTTTTGACAGTTTAACTTTACTTCTGTGGGGAGAAGGGGGGGTGCATGTGGGCGTGTCAGTAATGCCAGGGTTTTTGTCTCATTTGCTGTTTCATAGCTGACAGGCATAACCATGTCTTGGATGAGAAAGCTCATTCTGATTTTGCTTTTTTTGAGAACCAGAGTTTGGGAAATACTGCACACAGAAGCACCCAGAGTCTTACCTCTGTCTCTTCCTTTCTCTAAGTTGCAGGAACCTTATGGAAAGGTCTCAGATACATTTACTTTCCAGCCCTAATTTCTTAGTTTAGTACTTTAGCTTAGGATGTATGAGTTCTCCATAAATCACACTGCGTGTCAACACCCACACATAAGCCTCCTTGCTTTGACAATCACCCTCATAGAGACAGAGAGGGAAGCCTAATTTGGCAGAATATAATAAATGTCTATTTCCATCACAGAATAGATGCTTCTCCTGCTCAACTAAGCTTTTGATGATTCCCTTCAGGAAAAATAATTCTCCCCTGTGTCCTTGACACCCACGAAGTAGAAATATCTCCACTGGCAAAGATGAGTAATCACTTATATGACCCCAATAGGGCTAGCTGGCCTTCCATTTTTCTCTAGTACTGTCTATGGCATCGGTAGGAATTGATGGAGGGACTTTAATCTCCAGACCTGAACGCTAAATCAATCCTACAATTTCCCCTTGTCCCTCTTCGCTTTCTCATTCCCTTCCTTATCTCTTCTCCATTTTTCTTCCTTCCTTCTGGCTTTTTTTCCCCCTCTCTTTTCTCCTTAACCCATGACGCCCGATGGGGTTTGAAATTTTTACAGCATATCAGATAAAAGTCCCTTGTGATTTTCACGCCTTTCTTAAAGCAAAACCTGGCTCAGGGTCTTTGAAACCAGTGTCCTACACAGTTAGGCTGATTTAGTGACCCTTCCCCCCCCAAAAAAATAAAACAAAAAACAAAACCAGGAGGCTTTTTACCACCCACCCACACAGACACACACAAATTAAACCAATCAGCAAGATTCCACGCGGAGCCCATGCCCTGAAATGTGATAGGTTGACAGTGGAGATGACAGAGCAGGACTGGAGGAGGAACGGCCCAGGGTTTCAGGGGACAGGCTTGGCTTACTACAGAGACACGAGCTACTTTCACACTGAGTAGTCCCACCCTCACCTAGGCCAAAGTGGTCGGACACCCCCTCTCTGGAACATGCGGCGCAATGGGCGAGCACTCCAGAAGTAGAGGGCACCCAAACCCGGGAGTCCTAGGGTCAGCCTGGTTTTGACCTGGGGCGACGCGGACTCCATCCTGGAAAAGAGCTGCCAGGGTTCTGCAGCCCAAGAGGGGGACATCCTCACCCGGTGCGTCTCGGGGCCATGACTCGGGGCAACATCCTAGAGCAATGGACCCTCATCCTGGGGAGAGGGAAATGCTGGCCAAAGGCTGGGTCCTCCATCAGGAGCAGGGGCTCTCCTGACTCTCACTCTGGTGTCTCGGAGTCATCCAGACCCTGACCTGGGCCGACGCCAGGTGCAGGGGAAGCCCCGGACTCTAGCTGGGGTTACTGTGGTGCAATGGCCGGGTCCTCCAGCTGGAGCAGGGTCTATTCTGATTCTCACTTGGGCGTCTTGGGGACATCCGGGCCTTCACCTACTCCGGTCCAGACGATCTCGGCCCAGAAGTGCGGTTCTCCCTCCCCAGCTGGGGCGCCCTCACCCTCAGCTGTGCCGGGTCGGGAGGGGCCGCAACAGGTGCGGGGCCTCCCTGCTCGCCCGCCGCCTGCCCTGCCGTTACCTGCAGTGGCGGCCGCCGCGGCCGCAAGGAGACGGGGCGCGGGTTTCCCGAGCCTGGCCGACACTCCCGCGGTCCGACAGACGCTGAAGGCGTCTTCCCAACTCGGGACGCGGCCCCCCTGGAGCCGCCGCTGTCCCCAGCCCCTACACCCTGCGCCACTCCCGCCCGTGCAGGGCTCTGCGTTTCCACGTCACGTCACTTTTTGGTCCCTCCCTCTCGCCGTCCCCCGGGCCCCGCCCTCACTCATTCCCCGGTTGTCAGGGCAACCCGAACGACGCCCGCCGAGGAACTACAGGCGTTAGGAGGGCGACGCCGCCGCCAGGGCTCGGCCCTAGGGCCCCCGGGAGCATCTGACCATGGAGCCCCACAGTAAGCGGCGGGCTGGACCCTGGGGTGCGGACAGAGGTCGAGCCCGCCGGGCTAGGCCTCGAACCCGCAGCTATGTGATCCGCAGGTTCCACCGAGCACTGCTAACAGCTTTAAGAGTACGGGGTTCACTGACGGTGAATAGCGCGCTTCCTGCGGTTTAAAAGAACCTGGGAGGAGGCTGGGTGTTGTATTTATGCGATCTTGCCTCCTCCCTTCGACCTTACCCCTAAAGTCTGGGGTACGTATAATTCACGTGTGTTCTCCCAGCATAAGATACACAGGAAACGTTTATTTCTGTTTGTCTTTTAAATTCCCCTGTTCTTTGGCGCTTGGAGGTGCTGTGCTTGCACATGTGCCGCGTAGGTGCATGCGCAAGTGTTTGCACGTTTGTTTGGAGGCAGAGGGCAAGCTCTGGTGTAATTTCTTAGATGCCATCCACCTTGGTTTTTAAACTAAGTTTTATCATATTTTAATGTGTACAGGTGTTTTGCCTAGATGTATGTCTGTGCACCACTTAAGTGCCTTGTGCCTACAGAGGCCAGAAGATGGAACCAGGTCCTCCTGAACTGGAGGTACAGCCGGTTGTGAGTAGGCATGTGGGTGCTGGGAATCGAACTTGGGTCCTCTAGAAGAGCACTCAGTGTTCGTGATAGTTGAACGGCCTTTTCAGGCTCTCACCTTAGATTTTGAGAGAAGGTGTCTCACTGGTCTAGAGCTCTGGTCCACGAGGCTAAGCAAACTGGCTAGCTAGAGGCCCAGGGTGCTCCAGCTCCCCAGGGCTGGAACTACAAATCACGCCACCACGCTTGACTTTCTATGTAGGTTCTGGACATCAAACTCAAGCTCTCATACTTTCCACAAACATTGATTTGTTTTTGATTTTGCTTTTTTAATACTCCAAGTCTTGTTTGTCTCATGCAGACCAGGCTGACCTTGAATTCATGGCAGGCTTCCTGACACAGCCTCAGCATTCTGAAAGTGCAGGGGGTGGTGGTGGTGGTGGAGGAGTTACAACTTTGTTTTTCATTGTTTTGTTTGAAACATGGTCTTGCTGTATCTCTCTGGCTAGCTTGGAACTGACTGTGTAGAGCAGGCTGGCCTCAAAGTCACGGGCCTACCTGCCTCCGTTTATGGAGTGCTGGGATCAAAGGTGTGGGCTATCATGATGGGCTACAGAGTTGTGTATATGGCCAAGGGTATGTGGTTTATAGTTGCTAGAAATGAGAGGTACTGGAACTCACTGGTCTGTTGATTTTTTCCAACCTCTCCAGGAACTTTGCCCTAGGTTCCTCTTTCCTCCTCCCCACCCAAAGTATTTTATTGCCTCCTTTGTTCTTAAAACAAATATACCATTTGACTTAAAGACTTCAAAGAAGTTAAACCTTTGTAAGATTCAGTTTCCTATGGGGGGGGGATCAAATTGTCTTTTTTGCATAATTTCAAAAATAAAATACTTAGACAAAATCCCGTGTTCCTTAGGGGAAATTCTAGCAATTAAAAAAAATGCTCATTTCTTAATAGCAAGAAAAAAAAATTAAAGGCTTTCTCTCCTTTTACTTGCTGAAGAGAAAGCCTACATGTTGGGTGTTACAGTTGCTTGGATTGGTAGGATTTTTATTCAATATCTCCCATTTGTGTTTGAAACTCACTGGATTGTACACTTTATCAAACCTGCTGGGAAAAAAATGAACATACAGCAAAGCTAGGAGTTTTAGACTCATACCACTGGTGGAATTGTCTAAATGGTGTGTGTGTGTTAGGGTGGGCTGGGGGGGGTGGTCTCATGTATCCCAGGCTGGTCTCATATTCACTATGTAACCAAGGATAACCTTGAACTCTGATCCTCAGAATGCTGTGGTTATAGGCCTTTCTCACCCCCCTGGTGTCCCTGAAGATAGAATATTAATTTAGTGGTTTATAGACAAGCCTTCTTCCAACTTAGGTACATCCTAAGCTGTGAAATACCTTCTAAAGACAGCATCTTCATTTCTGTAAGTTTGTCTTGTTGTTTAAAGGTGTAAAATGCAAGTTTCAAACTCTTCAGTGCGCAATGCTTCTATCTCTGTTCTTTTTCCTGGTTCCTACTGTATAGGAAATGGGGGTTAAACACACAGCACAGTGCCTGTTTGGGCCATCTCAAGAGATGCATCATTCCAGAGACCCACTCAAGAACTACTGAAACCTCCCAGGGTCTGAACCTGGGAAAAGAAAGAGAGAGACAGGTATCCAACAGAAAGTATGAAGTAGCTGACTTGTCCAGTTAACCTGGTTAAGATGAGGAGAGGCGATTCCCATCAGATTTCCTTGGTACATAGAAGAGGTACAGGAGCAGGGCAAAATCATGTAGTCAACGAGAAGAGACTGTTTGGGTAGGGAGAAAACAGATGAATCTGAAAAACTAAACAGGGGCTAGACCAGGAAGGCTTTCAAAGTGATATTATTACATGCAGGGAAGATGGGGCCGGAGGAGCTTCTTAGTTAACTGCCTGAATCCCATTCCCCAGAACCCACACATGGCCACTGGCCTGTGATCCTGGCCTGAGAAGGCAGTGACAGTGATTCCCCAGAGCAAGGTGACTAGCTGTTTGGGCAAGTTCAAGGTTTGCTTGAGAGCCCTGCCACAATGACTAAGAGAGAAAAATGACCAAAGAAGATTTGCAACATCAACCTTGGACATCCGTGAGCACAAGCATGTACCCACACAGCATGCGTACCCACACATATAATTATGCACACTTATATATACACAGTACACACAGACACATGAAAAAGTACATTTTAAATCTGACACAGGGTCTTACTATGTAATCCTGGCTGACCTAGAATTCATAGAGATCTGCCTACTTGTGCCTCCCAAGTGCAGGGACCAAAGACACGTGCCACCATATCTGGCTAATACAATTATTATATCTATGACTCTGTTTGCTTCCCATCCCATTAGATTTAAAGCAGAACATACATCCCAAGTCACATGAGTTAAATGAAATTCATCTCCGTTCACACATACTAAAATGTTTTGTATTAATTTTAAATAATCCAGAAATCACCTTATGAAATCTTTCACACTCTAATAAATACCATTTTATATGACTGTGAACTGTGGTCAGATATTTAAAAGGACAGTCTAATCTCTAAGGTCTCTGTAAATGTCAGTATTTGGATCCAACCAGATCTCATCCAAGACTGGAAATGGTTGATTCTTTCAGAGGCAACAGAAGCATAATGGATATGATACTAACTAGTGCTAACTATAAATAATTCTAGTCATACCATTACTGACTGGCATTATAGCAACATTAAGTTGTTAGGCCAGGATTATGGAGCACCTTTGAAGTCTGGTGTATACAATATTCTTCTGCTCCTTGAGCGGTTTCAATAATACAGGAGTACTTTTATGTAGCATTGGTAAATTGATTAAGAGGAAGGATCTTTCTTAATTACTTTTAAGAATTAGTTGTATATCTAAGGGCAATGCCAAGGAACTACTAGAAATAACCTGTTAGTCCAATAGTTTCCACACTCTTAGCTTCCTATTACTTTTAGTAATGACCCCTTTTAGTTGAGTCATTAAAATCCAATAAACACAAACCTCTCAGACCCCACAGCTGGCTTAAACTCTGGCACTAAGCAAAGGAAGTTGGGGGCTTCCCCCGGGCTACAGAATAATAGCAAGGTAATGAGCCAAGAAATGATTCCCCAGGGAAAGGGCAAATGAAATCAGCTCATGACCTTGGGCTGCTTGGGGTGGCTTGGAGTCCTGGCTTGGCTACCTCTAATTACTTTCTTCATAAACTAACTTCACTACTAGGCAGATAACCTCTATATAAAATCACAGGGGAATGTATGCCTGTTTTTTTCTTAAAAAGAAAAAATCATTTAAACTGGTTGTTGCAGTGCACGCTTTTGATCCCAGCACTGGGGAGGCAGAGGCAGGTGGATGTCTGTGAACTCCAGGCCAGCCAGGACTATTTAGTGACATCCTGTCCCAAAACAAACAAAAAATAAAAATTCTTTAAATTGGAACAGAACTACCCCTTCCCTAATGTTTAATACCAGCAGTGGACTGGGGAGTCTGTGGCACACTTAGAATAAACAGACAAGCCTGAGGAACCAATCTGAATATAGTCTGTGCATAATTATCAGGGGTAAGAGTAAATTAGTTTATCAAATGGAGCAAGATAAGCCCCTCCCTTCAGCTTCTGTTCCCTCCATACCTGGGTCAATCACAATTACTGTCTGTGCTTTGAATATGTGTCAGGTGGATGACACATAGGCTGTTTCATTTTCTTTGAAAATAAAATTTACATAATTATATCTGCATATATAATATCTTTTCCTATACACATACATATACAATGTATCCTGAAGTAGGCCAGGCTACAAAGGCCAGGAGTGAGCCAGGAGTGGGCAGAGTGAGGCATGCCTGTAATCCCAAGGCTCAGGCAGGTGGATCTCTGCAAGTTGGAAGCCAGCCTGGTCTACAAAGGGAGTCCAGGACAGCCAGGGCTACACAAAGAAACCCTGTCTCAAAAAACTGAAAGTACAAAAACAAAAAGCAAGCAAACAAACAAAAATAAACCAACCAAACAATCAAACAAAAAAAAACCACCCACAAAACAAACAAAAAACAAACTCCAAACAGATGGAAATGGCTAGACCTACTAAGGGGCCGGGCATCACACATTAGGGGAGAGACTCCTTTCTCCAAACCTGCTTGTCCACTTGTTTCCGCCCTCTTCCTACTCACTCCAGCTTGAAGTTGGAGTCATCTTGGATTCTTGTTGCCACACCAACCCTCACACACGCCCTTGCACCAGCATGTGAGTTTATTCCACCTCCGAGGTATACCCAGGATGTGCTCTCCTTCCTCCCTTCTTGCTGGCATCAGGGCCATGTCCTATAACCACGACCGTCTGCCCTTCTGATTTCTGCAGTGCCTCGGTGTTCTTTCAATGGGCTAGCTGCCCCTCGCGCATCACCCTTTGGATCTCAGATCTGTTAATGCTTGTTCAGTGCTTCCCAACACATTAGATGCCCTTTGAGCCGCTAAGGGTGGTCTCCCTGCCGCTCCAGGGGGAAGGAGCCGTCATATGCTTCCAGTCTTTGCTTAAGTACCCCTCCTTATCCATTCTGTCCCTGAATGCCTGATGTTGAGGTGCCACCTCCTAGGGATTCCTGTCTCTATACTTTTTGTAGCAATAATCACAATTTAATTCTTTTGTTAATTAAAAAAAAAACTACTTTATCCTACTATGTTGAACAGGCTAAAGAGGACAGGATCCTGTCTGCCTTCTTTATCATTTTGACCCAGGGGCCTTACACATTTATGGAATGGATGATATTGCCTAGTTTTATTTCCCCGAGGGTAATGTACTTACAAAAAAAAAAAAAAAAAGACAGCTGTTTTATTCTACAGCAGGAGGGGCTGTGCTCCTGGTATACTTTAAGTCCCTCTTGGGCAAAGTTCATTTAAGTCAGCGCTTATAAATGTCAGGTTGGTTACAAATACCTCCACCACTTTCCTGCCTAATGTAAGTGGTTACTTTAAAAGCTTGTTTCATCTGGTATGATCAAGGAAGTAACTCTCATCTTCTCCTCTGGATCAAGGGACCACCAGGACAGAAGACCTTACAAAACTCTTGTATTAGCATGGAGTGCTCGCATATTCATCGTCTGAGAGGCCAATGGGGATTTAAAAGTCATTTTTCACTTGAGTACAGGAATCATTTAATAAATCTGCACAGTGATTTTTGTTTTAAGTACTCTTAGTCCCTAAAGAATATCAGTTATTTCAGTTAAGTTACAATTCAAACCCTATTAAGAAGTAAATGCTTGTATAAATCAAATTTAAAACTTTTAAAATCAATTTTAAAGCAACACGTTTAAACAGTCCTATTTTCAGATTCCATCACAATACTGAAAAGCAATACAGTCCTGACCTGTGATGCCCAGTCAGCCACGGAAAGGGACAGAGAGGCTCCGTGGTCGGAGCTGAGTCCCCGGGAACGTGGATGAACCCAGCTAGTCCACGGACAGCGTCAGCTTCCTGCTAATTTGGTTGTCCTTGGCCTCTCTGGGCCAGGGAAACACTGTTACGGCTTGTCTTCTCCGAAGCAACCAATCAGATTCGAGGAGGGGCTCATGCTTTCCAGCGGCTTCCAAAGGAAGCCTGCATGAGTCAGTACTTCCAGGTACAAGAACTCACTCAGTAAACAAGGCCCAGGCGAGGTGAGTTGTACGTGTGGCTGGTTGAGAAGTCAGGAGCCTTGGAACCTTGCAGACACTCTCGGGGAGTTTTCCCTGAAGCTAAGGGGCAAACCTTTCTCAAGATTCAGCTGCCCATTCTCTTAAGTGTGTCTCTGATCCCTCGCAGTTTGTCCAGAACCTTCAGTCTTCTCATCTTCCTGGCTCCTACCCATCCACTACCTGTTCCTCCTTTACAACCTCCCCTTGGACTGCAGGAATGGCTCTTGCAGAGTTGCTAGTTCAGTACGGAGCACGAACACGGTGGCTCACAACTGTTAACTCTGACTCCAGGAGATTCGACAGCGCCCTCTTCTGGTCTCCGAGGCTCCTGCACACACAGCGCACTCAAATACATGCAGGCAAAAACATTCATACACATAAAATAGAAAGAAAGAAATGTTAAAAAACAAACCAAAACCAAAACCAAAACCCTAACTGCTCCTGGATGCCGCCATTTCTTAGAAACTTTTTGCAGCAGCTTATCTTGTCTTAACCCTTGACCCCGAGTTAATCCGTCTCCTTGGTACTGATTCTGCATGTTTTGTTTTTCCTCTTACATGCTATGATCAGTCTGTTTCTTCCGTGAGAAACTTCCTTGAGACAGGGGTACTTTCATCTTTGAAACAGAGACTCCTGGATGTCTGGTTGGCCTTGAACTCTAAATGTATCAGAGGATGACTGTAAACTTCTGATCCTCCTGTCTCTACTTCTCCAGTGCCAGGACTGTAGGCCTATGCCATCGTTCCCAGTTTATGGGCTTATGCAAGCACTCTAGTAACCCAGCTACATCCAGGCCCAAGACCTTCACTTTTCTGACTCTTGAATCCCTTCAGTCACACTAGTGTGAGTAAACGAAAGTGTGGGGTGGGAGAGGATCAATCACAGAATCAGAGTCTCAAAAATGACTTTATAGACTGGCCAATGTGGCCCAGAGGTAAAATATTGCTGTGCATATAAGAAGCCTCAGATTCCACTGCTAGAACTAACAACTGCCAACCATAAGATGAAGTGACCTTACAGTGGCTGGCAAGATGGCTCAGCAGGTAAAGGTGCGGGCCACCTGGAATCAATCTCCGGAACTCACAAGGTAGGAGAGCTCCCACTCTCCACAGGTGTCCTCTGACCTCCATGTACATGCTGTGACATGTATGCCACCTCTTCCCCACAATAACATAAATGTAAAATATGCCCTTATAGATCGGTGATGTAGCTACTCCACGCCCAGCACTGTGTAAGGCAGACCGAACAATGGCATGACCTACAGATGTGATTGGTGAGAGAGATGACCTTATTGATTCACTTTTTGGGATTACACAAATCCTCTAATGAGCAGAATCACCCACTCTGTAAAGAGTGATGCTTGCTGAGTGTATTGCTCCTCCCTGGGAGTCATGTTTATTTGTTTGTTTATTATTATTATTTGGCATTTCTGAGACAGGGTTTTTCTGTGTAACCCTGGCTGTCCTGGAACTCAGTTACTAGAACCAGGCTGGTCTCAAACTCAGAGATCTGCCTGCCTCTGCCTCCCAAGTGCTGGGATTAAAGGTGTGTACCACCACTACCTGCCTAAAGTCAATGTTTATTTTTAATTGCAGTGTGTGTCTACAGAAATCCTATAAACACTGCTTAGTGAAAATTTGAAAATTGATTACATTCATGTGTTGTTTGTTGGTTAGATTTTTGTCAACCATCTGGGAAAAGAGAACATTAGTTGAGGAATTGCCTCTATCGTTTTGGCCTGTGGGGCAAGTGTGTAGGGCATGTTCTTGACCCAACCCACTGCAGGTGGCGCCACCTGGGACAGGAAGTCCTGGACCGTGTAAGAAACCATGCTGAGCAAGCCTTGAGGAGGAAGGCAGCAAGCAGTATCTCTCCGTGGCCTCTGCTTCTGTTCCTGCTTCCTGGTTTCTGCCCTGACATCCCTCAGTGATGTGAAAGCGTAAACAAAGTAAACTTTTCTCCCCCAAGTTGCTTTTGGTCATGGTGTCTATCAGAGAAATTGAAAGCTAACTAATACACCATGCAGTCAGTCAGCTTAAAAATATTTACACAACTCCTCCCTCAGGGTTGTTGTCTGTCATTGTCCTTCACAGGTACTGTAGCTTGGTAGGACTGTTCATTACACTCTTTTGGAAGCTTGCATGGCGCCACCTGGTACCATGAGAGCTGGCCCTGTGTCTTAAGGGCATGGTGTCCAGCAACAGGGACTTAGCTTCCACGTCTGTGGGCGTGGGTTGGGAGTGAGGAAGGAGCAACCAAGAGCAACAGCAGTAGCCTAACTGTTATGGGAGTCTGTTGGACAACTTGAACCAACAACTTTACAAAGGATTTTTGTTAGGTAGTCTTTGGCTCTTGGAGGGAGCTATTATTGACCCATTTAAACTATATAAGTATAGTTATGCATAGACTTATGTGTATTGTAGGTTTTTTTAAAGCAGATAGTTAATAGTATGGTTCCCTACGACTTTTTCAGACATACTTACTGTTATTGTGCTCTCCTCTATTCTTGTCTTTAGTCTGTATTTACCCCCTTCCTCCCACCCTAAAGAGCTCCCTCTTTCCCATTCCATGGTCAGATTACTTCCACCCTGCTATTTCCTCCCTATTGCTCCCCAACGGCCACCACAGCATGGTCCTCTTTTACTTTCCTGATTTCTGTACTTACTGCAAACTGCTCATGCCTGACAATTTGGACTTAGGAGCCTCCAATGAGAGAGAACATACCACATTTGTCTTTTGGGGTTTGGGATACCTTGCTCAATATGATATTTTCTATTCCAGCTGTTTAACTGAAAATTTCATGGTTTCATGGTTTTTATTTACATCTGAATGCCCTTCCATAGTGTATATGTACTTCATTTTCATTATCCTTTCACTGGTTGAAGAGCATTTTGTTTGTTTCCATTTCCTAGCGAATGTGAATAGATTTGGTAGATTTATTTTTAGCTTTTTGAGAATTCTCCAAACTGATTTCTGGAGTGGGTGGACCAGTTTGCAATCCCCACCAACAGGGAATGAAGGTTCCTTTTGCCGCACCCATGTGCATTTCAGTTGGCACATGCCTGGGAGTAGAATGCCCTGCCAAATGGCAGAGTTTACCCAGGTACATGCACCTCTAATAGCTACCACCTGTGCAGCAAGGCGCTGCACCAGCAGGCCTCGGAGCCCAGCTGCTCTCCAAGCTTGCTGATGTTTGCTCCACCCCCTTCTCCGCAAAGCAGATGTGTCTCATTATGCTTTCCACACTAACTAATGTTATTAAGTTTTAAATATACTTTTATAGGCTACTTAAATGTATTTACACTAAGTGGCCATTCAAGTCTTTCGCCCATATTTCTTTTTTGGGTATCTGTTCCACAGAACTCATTTGATGGCGACTGTTTGTGAGGTGAACTGCTGTGCTGTTTTGTGGTGATTGGTTATACATCACTGGAATCCAGTCTGATCTAGTATGTTTTTGGCTTGGGGTGGGGGTGTTGTGCTGAGCCTCAAAGCTATAGCCTCTATAATTGTTTTTTTTACTTATTTTTATTTCATGTGCATTGGTGTTTTGCCTGCATGTATGGCTGTGTGTGAGGATATTGGACCTCCTGGAACTGGAGTTACAGACAGGTGAGCTGCCGGTGGGTACTGGGAATTGTACTCGAGTCTTCTGGAAGAGCAGCCAGTAAGCTCTTAGCTTCTGAGCCATCTCTCTAGCCCCAGAGCTAAAGCCTTTTGCACGTTGGTGAGTGTGCTACCATTGTGCTCTAGCCCCAGCCTTCACCTGTGGTTTTTGCCTTGGAGACCCAGCCTGACAGCTTGGTTCCACCTGCCCTAGATTGTCCATCTGTCACTGTTTGCCTTCTTTGGTTCTTTCTACCTTTTTAGACCTTGTTTTCCTTCTTTTTGGATAAGTGCTACAAGTTTCAAAAAACAAACCAAAAAAATTACAAAGGAGTATTTAGTGAAAAGTCATTGGATAGTGTTTCCACTCCATTCCTATCTAGTACTTTCTAATCTGTCACGCTTTAATATTAGGAATAAAAGCAGATTATTTGTGTTGCATTTCTTTCTCTGACCTTGCCTGGCTCTTTTCAGTGAACTTTGCATTTTGGAGAGCTTTCTCTTTAGCTTGTAATGAGTTTTCTCATTGTTAGAAGAATGATGATATTCTATGATAGGAATTTATCTTAATTTATTTAACCACTCCAGTTCTGATGGAGACACGCTTCCAGTTATTTGCTACTGAGCCAATGCTATCCACAGCCCAAGGCCCTGAATCTGTTTGTATGTCAGCCTGCAGTCGGAGGAGGCTTTGTGGTTAAGGACGGACAGATGGAGAACATGTGCTGTGGTATCCAGGTGGGCCTGCTATACTCAACCACATGTGCCCTTACTAGAAGGGACACAGAAGGCCAGGCCTCACCAGAGCAACCACTAAGAACAGAAGCTGGGTTTGGTGTGATGCTAGCTAGGATCTGAGCCAGGAAGTCTGGGGCCAGAAAACAAGTAGGCACTGAAGAAGGCAGTCCCAAGGGGCTGCAGGAGGAGCCAGCCTTGGCCTTGATGCATGCTGTATTTGTGACCGTCAGAGTGTAAGTCAAAGCATCTGTCTCTGTTGTTTTATGCAACTGTTTGTGATTACAGTGGCGGAGGGAGACCAGCGTGGCCATTTTACATAAAAAACTGAAAGTGGCCTCTTGTTGAGTCTGATTTTGTGTTTGTTCAGCTGTGTCTAAGAAGAGAATCCAACTATGGAGTGGTTAATTGATTTTTGTAATCATTCAATTGTTCTTTTTTTTAAAGAAAAAAAAACCCTCTTTTTAGAATCATATGCATGGCCATGTTGCCTGCATGTGTATCTTTCTGTGTGCCACATGTGTGGATGGTGCCCACAGAGGTCAGAAGAGGGCTTTCCATCCTGTAAGACTCCTGGGGATTAGCTTGGAAGAAGTGGGTTACTCTGTTTCTGCCCTGGAAGCTTCATTTAGGATTGGGTAGAGCCGTTGCTTTGGGTACTTATGGGACCCCAGATGGCAATATCAGGGAATGCAGGGTTGTGCAAACTTTATCACATGACAAAAAACTAGCAGAGGAAGAAAGAAGGCCTGGGGTCACACAGGCTCCTCACAGGTGCACCTTGAATGATCTAAGACCCTCCCATAGGCCCCACTTCCTAAACTGCAGCTCCTGGCTGGGGACCAAACGGGCCTGAGGGGGCCATGGACATCCACACTCTGTCAGTGGTCCACGGGGGTTGAAACTGTTGTCACTCTGAGCAGTGGCAAGCCTGAGCTCCCCTTCCCCCACAGCCAGTTGCACACAGTGGGTTATTTGGATTTATGCCATTTTGATGGTGAAAACTTCTAATTGTTGAGTCTCCCCATCTGTAATTTGTCTGGACTTTCCTTCAGAGTTAGGACTGGGGTCTTGTTTCTGCTCTTGTCCACAGCATTTATCTTCGTTTCCTTCCAGCACCTCATACTGCAGCCCCTCTGTATGAGACCAGGAAACACCATCCCCAGTAGGCCGTGGACAAGAAACACGGCATCAAATACATTCTATCAAATTCTGTTTATGAAAATCTTTTCCCTGGTTTTGGACCCAAATACCACATGGTCAATGGAGATCTTAGCTGAGGTCAGTGGGACTTAGGTTTTTGGATGCCACTTGTGAAAATCATTTACACACAAGATAAAACCTGCTTGCTCCGCCATCTTAAAGGGCTAGCACCCATGGCACAACCTGTGTTTCCAGTGGGCAAGGAGCAATGATCCTTCGACTGTGGGCCTGTGTTACTACTGCCAACTTGTTACGTAATCTTTTTAATGTCTTTAAAGATGGGTCTCACTATGTTCCTTTGGCTGGTCTGGCCTTACATATGTATATCAGGCTAGTCTAGAACTTTCAAGAGACCTTCCTGTCTCTGCCTCCTGAGTATGGAGATTAAAGGCATGTGCCACCACAACTGGCACTGTTT
>CM053762.1:10712451-10763893 GCA_028658305.1 Pachyuromys duprasi
GGTGTGGCAGTCTTCCTCTTGTCTTAAATATCTCAGGCTCAGGAAATGATTCTTGGCCTCCTTTTGGACATTCTGTAGTCATTTTGACCTTTAGGGAGCGAGAGTGAGGGCGGGGGGGGGGGAGGAGTGGGGAAGGGAGGGAGTACATTCCTGCCTGTGTGCACAGAGGCCAGAGGAGGACATCTGGTGTCTTTTCTCTCATGTTTCACCTTGTTTCCTTGAAGTAGAATATCTCGGTAAGCCTGGAGCTTTGCTGGCAATCTGGAAGCCCCAGCCATCCGCCTGTCTCCACTCTTGCCTTGCCATGCCTGGCTTCTTACATAGGTGTTGGGGTTGTGAACTCGGGTCCTTAAGCGAGCACAAGTGTTCTGATCGAGAGCTTTCAGTTTGGCAGTTATTAGCATAGCGTTTTAGTTGGGGCTGACAAAGTTGTAGAGAGAGGTGGTGGCCATGCTTGCTCTTGCCCAAATGGCAGTGCAGTTAGTCTTATGCACCCACGATAAAATTCAGAGAGATTATTTGTGCATGCATGCATATATGTGTGGGTGTGCTCATGTATATGAATGTGGGCAGCATGTGCCACAGTGTGTGTGCCATCAGAGAACAACCTTGGTGCAAGTCCTGACCTTCTGCCTTGTTGGAGGCAGGCTCTCTCCTTTGCCACTGAAATGCTGGGTATGCCTGTTACTTGGGTTTCCTGGGGCTCTCCTGGTTTCCTCCTCCCACCGTGACCTAGGAATATTGGTTGTTATGTGAGGTCTGGGAATTTAAACTCTGGTCCTCAACATTTGAGCTGCAAGAACTTGTCATCATTAAAATGGTAAACATTGTGATCTCATCTAAGCTCCTATAAAACACTCAGGACTTTATAGGCCCCACCAGCCCTTAAAACATTCTTGCACAGAAAACATGCCTACCTTGAGGGAAACTGTGGCTCGAAGTACCATGGGTCTCCTCAGTGTCTTATCCTCTCTGTATCCTGTTATGTTCCTCCCCACACAGAAGAAATTCCAGAGTAGAGCCTGATTTAAAAAAAAGAAAAAAAAAGTACCAAGTTTTACTAGAAACAGCTGCAGATGCCTGGGCTAGTGAGTGGGTGAGAAAAGGAAGGGATTTCCTTTCAGGCTTGGGTGGAACTGAGATCTTGAGAATGAAAAATTAAATCTCAGCCTGTGGAAGAAGACGACAAGTTGCTACAGGACATCTTCCTAAGAGCTGGGCGTCTTCAGCTCAGAAAGCAGTTAAAGTACACATGCTCCAGGAGGCAACAGCTCCCTAACTCACTCCCCTTTAACCTAGCTGGGATGGGGAAAGGGCCAAGGGAGAAGGAAAGGAATCATCTGTGGTTGAGTCAAAGGGAATGCAGGAGATGGGGCCACGCTGGAGGGACAGGGCCACTCTGCCAAGCTACTGTAAAGAGGAGCTGGGGCTTACAGATTAGATCACCGGGTCTGAGATGAGTCACCGGCCTGAGCCCCACTAACCACAGTGGCTTCTAAAGATGGCTTCACTGTTCTTTTTCATACTTGTGTCTGAGATAAACACATTTTCTTTCAGGTTTATATTTATTTTAAGTGTTTGGCCTGTGTGTATGTCTGTGTACCATGAGTGTGCCTGGTGCCTGCAGAGGTCAGAAAAGGGCATCTGGTTCCCCTGAATTGGAGTTCTGTATGGTTATAAGCCACCATATGGGGTGCTAGGAACCAAACATGGGTCTTCTGCGAAAGCAGAGAATGCTCTTAGCCCTGGAGACATCTTTTCAGTGCCTGAGCTAACTTTTTAACCAACCCCAAAGGTTGGTTTTACTTCTGAAATTGTATCAAATTTTTTTTGTGTGTGAGTACGCATTTCAGATTCCTTATTTCTGATTGTAATAATCGGGAAAGTATGGAATTTAAAAGATTGACTAAGCTTATTATTCTTTTAAAAATTAATTTGAGACAGTGTCTCAGTGTAACCCAGGCTGTTCTTGACCTCACTATATAACCATGGATGACTTTGAATTTCTGATCGTTCTACTTCTAGCTCTTAAGCGCTGAGATTTCAGGTCTATTTGTACAACAACAGATTTATTACTGTATCACCACAATATTATGATTAGAAATAATTTTATAATGTTATAATCAATACTGGCACAAAGTATGGAGACCCTGTGTGATAAAGATGACAGTCTGGCTCAGGACAAATGCCCATCCCTTGCCCTCCTCTGATCATGCCTCTAGTTGATGGTTTCAACTCATTATGTTAGTTTTGTCCCTTTGCTGACAGACACTCAAACATGATACATAGCCTCAAGCCCTAGTGAAGAAGATGAAGGGGTGTGCAGGAGATCTATCTTTGGCCCTGAGCATCTTGCTTTGCCTCTTTTCTGAGCTTCTGATAGAGAGTAAACCCGGTGGTTTCTGGCCTTTTGAGTCCAGAACTGTGATGACAGGTTAGTTCCACTTGACAAGTTTGATGTGGTATTGGACTAAATGTTCCCTTCCAGCCATTTTCACAAGGTGTCCAGGTAAATTTATGGAGCTCTGCACACTTCAGTGACTTTATTGGGTAAGGGAGATTTTTTCTTTTTTTGCTGAAAATGTTTTCCTTGTTTTAAAATCTCAAGCCAGCTGTGCTAGGGCACAGGAGGTGGAGGCTGTAGAATTTTAAGTTCAAGTCCAGCCTGGGTGACATAACAGGTATCATTCTCAAAAACTCAGAACAAAATAAACACTGTAATGCCTTCTCCTGGAATCGCTTAGCAGTGTGCAAGCAGTCTGGCATAATGGCTTTTGGCGGAAGGCCATGTAAACATCCCTGCCTCTCTGTGATATATAGGTAGAGTCGATACATTGTTAAAAACAATGACCATAAATAGAGAATGTGTCAGGCCTCAGCTCAGTCACTGACTACAGTTGAAATGGAAAGGACCCTGAGATCTGTTCCTTGGGCAGGTACATCATATGCAGACAGGGTTGCCAGAAGCTAGAACCTCAATGCATTAGTCCAGTCAGTGCTGTGGAAGTAGGTGATGCTTGTATTTAGAGGGGCAGACTCCCTCCCCCCGTCCCTCCCTCCGTCCCTCCCTCCCTCTCTCCTTTCTCCCCCTTTCTTCCTTCATATGAGTTTACATTATTTAAAAGTCAACTCCCAGTATATTAAAAATTGTGTATTTATATAAAAATACCTCTAGGGAATGCTTAACATCTGCAGAGGGCTTTTTTTTTTGTGGTGCTTTGGGATTTCTGAGTATCATATATTAATTTTGTTAGCCTTTTACTTATTTCATTCACTAAACAAATTTCTATGACATTTTCTTGCTTTCTGTCTTTTGATCTCAGCCACTCTCGGTCTTTTCACAATTTTAGAGTTGATTTATCAGTTTCCACAAATCTTGGGGTTTCCATTAGGATTGTGAAGGTCATTGAAGGTCAATTTTAAATTAACTTAGTCTATTGGCCCATTTATGTCTTTCTTGTTATTTCTCTAAGGAATGGATTTTTCTCCATTAAAGTGTCCCATTCTTTGTTTGTTTAGTGCTGGGTTCTGTGTCCCAGTTCAAGCTTTGAAACCATAAAATAATTTTACTTTAGGGTCTTAGGAATGACAGTGCCGACCAATTCTTCCAGTGGAGCAGGAACAATGGGAGCTGACAGAGGCAAGCAGAGTGATTTGAAATAAAACAGGAAACAGTTCTTTGTAAGTGACTTCATTCAACAGGGCTGTGTGATAGGGATACATGACTGACAGGGGCCAGGTAACCGACCAAGCATGACTACTGGGTCTCACTGTATAAGTCTGGCTGTCCTGGTACTCAGTATGTAAACCATTCTGGCCTCAAAATCACATAGATCCACCTACCTCTGCTTCCTTAGTGCTGGGATTAAAGGCATGACCCACCATGCCTGTCCTACCCTGAATTTTTAGCCATAGCTGCATTCTCCTTTCCATGCTACTCTCCCTCCGTGTGGCTGACCTCTATTCTCAACACTGGGCATGTGTGTTGTGGTCATAGCACACCCCTGTGGTCTACTTGATGCTAAGTATCTTCGGCTCTCTTTCACAGCTGTTCCACAGTGTGGTCTGTCCTGCCTGTGACACACATTTGGGTCATCCTGTTTGGGTCTGCTGTAAGCAATTCTTCTACAGACATGTCTTTGGTACACACACCAGCACTTGCATTGACTCATATGAGTGATGTATTTTATGAAGCATGCTGTGTTTGGTCTTAGGACAGCCCATCAGTTTCCTCACTGTCTGCAGCAGCCACGAGTGACATTTCAGTTTTCTTCCCATTACATCAGCTTCTTAAAGCTGTAGTCATTCTGGTGGGTGTGCAGTAGTGTCTCCTAATGTTTGTAATTTCCTAATATCTAATTAGGTCAAACATATTTTCATATGTTTTAATACCAGACATTTGATTATATTTCTTGGGGGAAGAGATTGCTCATGTTTCTTGCCCACTTTTTATTGTGTTGCCTGTCATTAGATTATCATTGGTTTCTAAAAATTCTTAAACATATACTGGGTCAAAGTTCTTTGGTTATGTTTTTTTTTTTCTGTTTGGCGGCTTGTGTTTTCATTTTTAAAAAAAATTTTAAGATTTAATTTATGTGTTTGAAAGTTTTGCCTGCGTGTATGTCTGTGAAGCATATGTGTACTGTACCCCTGGAGGCCAGTGCAGGATGTCAGATCCCTTGCAACTGCAATTACAGTTGGTTGTGAGCTACCAAGTTGGTGGTAGAAACTGAACCCCGGGTCCTCTAGAAAAGCAGCCAGTGCACTTAACCTTTGAACCATCTCTCCAGCCTTCATTTTCATTCTTAAGATTTCCTTTGGTGGCACATGCCTTTAATCCCAGCATTTAGAAGGGAGAGGGAGGTGGTTCACTGTTCAAGGCCAACCTGGTCCATGTAGTGACTTCCAGGCTAGTCAAGCTACATCACAAAATCCTGTCGCAAAAGAGTTTTAGTTTTACATAGTCCAGTTTATCAGTCTCTTCTTTTATAAAGTTTTGTTAGTATTTTTGGTCTATTTCAGGATAATTTACTGTTTATCCGGAATGTGAGCAGCATATAAAGTAAAATTTAAAAATAGTATCATTGGGCTGACTTGGCATTCATTAAAGTGACTACCTTTACTGTTGTTCACCATTCTTTTACATCATACATAAATCATATACATGAGGGGTGTGGTCCTAGTTCTCTGAACCGCTCTATTTGTTGATTTATCTGGATTTTATTTGGTTCTAGAAACAAGCAAGCATGACAAAATACAGGACTTGCTCTGAACATGCTTATAACCTGAGAGAGGAGTCAGATAGTTAACGTTCATATGATAGGTGGCATTGAGAAATTAAAGTCCTGCCTGTGTTTAAGGTCTGTTAATTGCTTCACTAAATGCTATCTTTTACTGTAGTAGGAAAACTCTTTCCGTAATTGAAAAGTACTTTGATTGTGTGGCTTTTCCTTGCAGGTTAACATACATAAATCCATTCCAAGATATATATTGTTATAATCCTCCCTGTATCTGCCAGACAGCCCTGTGAGGGCTGGGATGAGCAGGGTTCCGAGGGAGTCCTGCCTTGGGCAGTAGATGGCAGTGTTGGTCAAGCAAGTGAAGGTTTAAGATTTCTGGCTATTTCTAGGGACTGAACCAGCGCAGAATTCCTGTCCTGGTGTCAGGACCATGAGGAAGGAACAGTACAAATGAGGGGTGGGGTAGGGGATGGAAGAGGGCTAGGAGAATGGCTCTATTTATTTATGTACACTTGGGTGTTCAGCTCTGAGCAGGCGCTTCACAGCTTATTGTTCGGTCACTCAGCCTCCTCCTTCTTGGTGCCCTTAACCTTCCTTCCCTAACTACAGAAGAGGGATTGCAGAGGTGGCTGGGATGGGACTCCCCCGGGCTCCATCTCAGTCTGTCTTCACAATTCACACGCAAATTCACATGCTCAGTCACCGGCAACAATACCTTGTTGTTGGAACTGAGAGTTGTCGCAGCTTGGAAGAGTTGGGTCCTCACAGTCCAGATGTATCTCCTGCGCCCAGCTGAGCTGGCATGACACTGGGCTCCTCCTCCAAGTCTGCTCAGAGTTGGAGCGTGGCTGGCTTCCGACACAGCTGTCTGCATCCCCACTCCTGTCTGCCAGGGGATGTGGCAGAGCATCTCTCCTTGGTTGGTTGGTTTGTTTTGGAGACTCCTCCTACCCAGCCACAGGGCGTTTCTCCTCCTGGACCCACTCCTTTGCTGAGAACCACCCTGATCTCCTCAGTAGAACTATACTCTTCCTTGGCTGTGTTGATTGTAGTTTGTAACTGGGTGCTCTTGATTCCTAACTCTGTAGCTTCATGAAGGCTGCGGGCCCCGTCTGTGGTCACCATGGTCGACACTGCTTAGCACTGAGCCTGCCATCCCTTGATGCCTGCCAGAAGAAGGGATGATAGCCCACTGATGTTCTTAGCATAATTTTTGCTAACTATATACACAAAAAATGTGCATGTCACGCGTAGCTTGCCGGATTTTTACACAGTGACCCCACCTATCTACTCCAAGTCCAGAACAACCTCAGAAGCCTCTGTCATGTCTCCTCCAGAGTCCACGTCTGCCCTGCAAGAATAGCCAGCGCTCACCTCCAACAGTGGATTAGTCCCCCGGACCTGACTGCTGTGTAAGCAGACCCTCAGATGTGCTTCTCCCCAGCACTGGTGCTGTTGCAGTCATCTCTACCATTGGACACAGCTGAAGAGTCTTCCCTCTGAATGCTAATTCCATTGTGAGAACAGACCAGGATTCAACTGTCCATGCACATCTGGGTCGTCTCCAGCATGGGCCTCTGATGAATACAGCTCTCATGAGCCTCCCAGTAAAATGCATGCATTCCCACTGAATTAGTTCCTAAAAGTGTAATCAGTGACGGATGTAGTTTGCATGTAGCCATCTTTGGGTAGATAGTTCAAAAGAGTTGTTTAAAACTGCAGTTCATGCCTTCATCAGAAGAGCGTGTGAACTCTGGTCTCTCTACATCATAATGGAGACTTGGTATTTTGATCCATTTATATTTGTGTTTTGAGGCAGAGTCTCGTGGAGTTCAGGCTGGCTTCACCCTCTTGACCTGAGGGTGACCTTGAACGTCTCATCTCCTGCCTCTGTACCTTCTAAGTGCTGGGGTCACAGATATGTGCCACTATTCCTGGTGTTTATTTCCTTTTAATTTAGACTTTCAAGTACCAGCTTAGTTGTATCTCATTTTAATTTGTATTACTTTTAAGTGTGGTTGCATTGTCTTCCTCTGTGGCCTGGTAAGGCTGCTCCCCCATCAGGGTGAGGTGATGAAAGAGCAGGCCAATCAGTTCATGTCAGAGGCAGTCCCTGTTCCTATTACAATGGAACTCATTTGGATGCTGAACTGCTATGGGCTACACCTGTGCAGGGGTTTTCTCCATGCATGGTACTTGGTTAGAGTATCAGTCTCAGGAAACACCCCTGTGCTCAGATTTTTTAGTTATGTTGCTCTCCTTGTGGAGCTCCTGTCCTTTCCCTAGCTTACTATTTCCCACATCTTTCATAAGATTCCATACACTCTGCCCAACAGTTGGCCATAAGTCTCAGTGTCTGCTTTGATATTGTGCAGGGCAGAGCCTTTCAGGGGCTCTCTGTGACAGGCTCCTGGTTTGTTTCCTATTTTCTTCTTCTTCTGATGTCCATCTGCTTTGTCTTTCTGGCTGGGGATTGAGCATTTTAGCCAGAGTCCTCCCTCTTGATTAGTTTCTTTAGGTGTACAGATTTTAGTAGGTTTATCCTATTTTATATGTCTGTATGAGCGAGTGTATACTATGTGTGTCTTCCTGGTTCTGGAATAGCTCACTCAGGATGATCCTTTCCAGTTCCCACCATTTGCCTGCAAATTTCATGATATCCTTGTTTTTTTATTGCTGAATAATATTCCATTGTGTAGATGTACCGCAATTTCTGTATCCATTCCCACCAACAGCACAGGCTCTAAGAGCAACAATCAATAAATGGGACCTTATGAAACTGAAAAGCTTCTGTAAAGCAAAGGACACTGTCATCAAAACAAAATGACTGCCTACAGACTGGGAAAGGATCTTCACCAACCCTATATCTGACAGAGGGCTAATATCCAGTATATATAAAGAACTACAGAAGTTGAAAAGCAACACATCAAGTAACCCAATTAAAAAATGGGGAACAGAGCTAAACAGAGAACTCTCGATAGAGGAATATCGAATGGCAGAGAAACACTTAAAGAGATGTTCAACTTCATTAGCCATCAGGGAAATGCAAATCAAAACGACCCTAAGATTTCACCTTACACCTGTCAGAATGGCCAAAATAAAAAACTCAAGTGATAACACATGCTGGAGAGGTTGTGGAGAAGAGGGAACCCTCCTCCATTGCTGGTGGGAATGTAAACTTGTACAATCAATCTGGTGCTTCCTCAGACAATTAGGAATAGCGCTTCCTCAAGATCCAGCTATACCACTCCTAGGCATATATCCAAAAGATGTTCAAGTACACAATAAGGACATTTGCTCAACCATGTTTGTAGCAGCTTTATTTGTAATAGCCAGAAGCTGGAAACAACCCAGAGGATTTTGTTTTAAAACATGGTTTGGCATTGTATAAGTTTTAGAATTGCTATCAGATTAGGAAAACGTCCTCCATCAGTTCTCATCAATGTGTGGAATTTTTTTTTTTTTTTTTGTAGCTTTAGTTGGTATGGAACTCCGACAGTTCACTAAACCTTCAAACTATGTTTACACTCTCTACCTTTATTGACAAGTGCCCTAAAAACAGGCTGCAAATGTATTTTGAGAGTTTCTCAGTAATTAGTGGCTTGGATAGTTGTTGTATGTATTCTGAGACTGGGCATTTGAGAAAATGTCAGTGCCATTGGAAATACCTGTCACATTAGAAGAAAGAGCACAGAAACGGAGAAGACAAAATGTCTTCATGTTGGATTCAATTACAGTAATCAGTCTGTGAATGGAGAATGAACAAGCCTGGTGGATGACTGAATAGTCTGGATGATCAAAGACTTACCAACAGAAATGAACAAACCCATTGCAAGATCTTAGTGTCTAACTGTATTTCCCAGTGAAAGAAAGTAGGGGAAAAGGCTTGGTGAGTTCTGTGTTTCCACTACTGGGCCCAGAAAATATATAGAGTTTAGAATAACAAAGTGCAGTAGA
Organism: Pachyuromys duprasi; assembly: GCA_028658305.1. Taxonomy (NCBI): domain Eukaryota; kingdom Metazoa; phylum Chordata; class Mammalia; order Rodentia; family Muridae; genus Pachyuromys; species Pachyuromys duprasi. Next base: position 10,721,649 of record CM053762.1, read on the forward strand.
AAAGCAAGAACCTGATTGAAATCTCTGTGTCTCCAAGAAGACGTAAGAGCCTGCTTTGCAGGGTCTCAGGAGCCACAGACAGAATTTTCTGAGCATTATGAGAGAGAAATCTAGCAAAATCTGCTGTAACCTAGCAAAATTAAAGCCAGCATTACTAATGATCATGTTGCCATTTGTGCCATCTGACATGAGGCAATGTGTGGCACATATCTGAATTTTCCCTTTGCTAAACCATGTTCAGTATGAATATGCAGTCAGACAAACTGTGACCCAGTCTGAAACAACTTTCATGGACTCTTAGAATCGAAAGTTACAAGAGACAAGAAAAATGGGGGCTGTTCAAGATAGGATACATGGATTGAGGAGAAAAAGGCAGCTAGTAAGTGATTTGAAATTCTTCACTGAACCTGGATTAACTGGAGGAAAAACAAAGAAAATAAAACCCTAGCCTAGAAGAACACAAGCAAAACAACTGGGAGAAATGTGAACATGAAGTAGCATCATATCAAGAGACAGCTTTTCTGCTGTGATGAGATTGGCTTGTAGGGAGGCTATCCTCTGGAGACAGATGCTGATGCATGTAGAGAAGCTCTGACCTTGCATTTTAATGGAAATGATTTGATGTATATGTATACACATTGAGAAAACAAATGTGCTACCCTACAAAATTTAAAGTGTTAAAAACTATTTATTTGTGGGCTTGAAATATTTGAGATACTGACACAGGGAAACTCCCAGGGCATTTCAAATGTCTAGTGTGGCATCTGATCCCCATATTAGCTTACGCTAAGGATACTAATTTAATATTGTGTCATTGATGGTTCCCTAAGAGAAAATCTGTTAATATAATTCCTAGCATCAAATCAAAATAAGAATGGCGAGATGGCATTTGATAGAAATCAAACTCCTTTCCAGTTTTAACACACTTTTAAATGAAGTAAGAGTGCACAGCTGCTTCCTACACATGGCAATTGCAAATTTAGTTCAGAATGTCAGCATCACAATTTTCGGAGCCATGCCTTGAAGTATTTTCATGGAAGGCAGACTCAAGAACATTAATCTTGCTGTGACTTTTTTTTTATTTGGATGATAGTAGCCAAAATAGATGAGAAAAAAAATTAAAGATTTCAAAGTAGAAATTGTGTTTTTCATTGTGTAGTAATTTAGCTGGAAAATGCTAGGATAAATAACTGATAGACTATTATATATATGATTATTAGATACTAGTTCTAGTAAAAATTAACAGCCTTTTGATCAGAAACTGTGGAAAAGGAGGTATTTGACATAATATCTCCTTTTGGAACTACATAGTGAATTCCAGAACAGACAGAACTACATAATGAGGCCATTTCAAAATCAACAACAAAAAGAATGAATTATGCACAATGGGCATAATTCACAACAAGGACCTAAATTTGGATCCCCAGCACCCATGTAAAATGTTGGTCATGACAGGATGTGCCTGTAACCCAATTACTGTGAGGCAAAGATAAGAGGATTATAGAGTCTTCCTGTCTCCCAGCCAAGCCAGTTGGTAAACTCTAGGTTCAGGGAAAGACCCTATCTCAAAGACTAAAGTAGTTGCAAAGAATAAAAAGGGAAACAACATTTGATCATTTCAATAGAAGCAGAAATGATATGCTGAGAAGTAACACTGAAATACGAAAGACCTTTGATGTGCTATAAAACAATACATCCCACTTAAAAAAATAAATACCTTAGTGGTCATATGTGTTTGAGCATCCTAGGGTTAAATGAACAAAGACTGAAGACTGGAAAGGATGACCCCATTTTTTTTCTCAGTTCTTATGACTATTTACACAAAAGGTGGAAGATGACCATGCTCTACAGAAACTGAGAGCAAATGACTAGGAAGATAGTCATAGTCCCTTCAGAAGTTAATAGGCAAACATTTAATAATGCATTTTACACACATAATAATGCTATTATGAGAATAATATTTTTATCCTAATTTTAGAAGCTTATATAAAACCAGAAGGAGCATGGGAAAACTTCTAACAAAATATGTCTAAGTCCTGTATCAGGAACAGATAACTTCTTTGAAAGACACTCTAAAATCTTGAAAGGTCACAGGTAGGTAGACCAGTTCTCCCCATCGAAGATGCAAGTATAAAACAATTTCTATCTAAATGATGCTGCACAGCTGCTGTCAATAGGCATGAACACTCTTAGGAAATTGGATCTCTATCTTACTGTAAACACAGCAGTCAATTCCAAGTGGATTATGGATTACACATGAACCTCAAAACTTAGCTATCTCTAACATTGGAATAGGAGGTAACTTTTTCCACAGAGGTAAACAGTAGATAAGGAAGTAATCATCAATCTTGTACAGGTTTTTACCTTTGTTATATAGCTAAAAAAATGGTTGGATTCAGAACATTTAAAGAACTTCCAGATTTCAAATTTCAAAACAAATCCAGGGCTGAACAGATGGGTCAGTGGTTAAGAGCATCACTACTCTTGTAAAGAACTGTGGTGGTCTGAATAGGTTTAGGCCCCATAGACTCATTTTTTTGAATACTTGGCCCACAGGGATTGGCACTATTAGGAGGTGTGGCCTTGTTGGGGGAAGTGTGTGTCCATTTTGGGGATGGACTTTGAGGTCCTATGCTTAAGCTCTGTGCAGTGTGGAATTCCAGTCTCCCCCTGGCTGCCTTTGGATCAAGATATAGAATAGAATTCTTGGCTCCTCCAACACCTAAGGCTGCCACCCTTCCTGCCATGGTGATGATGGACTGAACCTCTGTAACTGTTAACAATTAAATGGCTTCTTTTATAAGAGTTGCCTTTGTCATGGTGTTTTTTCATAGCAATAAAACCCTAAGATAAAGACTTTAATTTGATTCCCAGCACTTACATGGTAGCTCACAACTATTTAAAACTTCAGTTCTAGAGGATCTCATCCCCTCTTATGGATTCCACAGGCATTTCATGCACATGGTACATCTACATGAAGGCAAGACAATCGCACACTTAAAAAATAACGGACAAAAAAAATAACAGATAAAATCCAAATTCAATTGGAAAAATTATAATGCATGATAATGGATATTTTTTTGGGAGACAACTTGTTGCCAAGTAAAAATCACAGGAAGACCCCTAATCTTTTTAGTAAACGGAATTAAACATTGAATATACAATTACATAGCTTTTTACTTATTCATGATTGGCAGTAATTAAAAAGCCTGGTCATGATGAATTAGGGGTTACTGCTTACGTCTGGGGAAAGTCTAAATTAATGTAATTACTTTGAGAAACAGTTCACCATTAGCACAGAAAACTGAACATTTATGTCCTTTTAGGTCATTAGTCTAGATCCCAGTAAAACTCTTGTGTCTGGATACTTGAAGGCCAAGAATGTTCATAGTGTTCCAGCACTAGGCCTAGAATAGACCTAGGAAGAGCTGTCTGTGGACTGTCAGGAGAATGGATGGGTAGGCTCCTTGGCTTAGTATCAGCCCAGGTCATTCATAAACAGTGCTCCTAATCTACATACCATAGGGCGTAGTAACACAGCATAAAGTGGAGCTTGAGTAGTTTCTCTGGTGGCTGAATGGTTGACTGACAGCTGGGAACTCTCTGCTACTCTGAATAATGGACACATCCTGTAGCATATGTTTAACCTAAAATATAAAATCCAAGGTGTGTTTTCCAGTGAGAGTATATGATACTTGTCCTACTCTACGTTGGAAAATCACAGGTCAGATTGTCTTGCACAAAACGAAAAACAGAACTATGGCTGCTTGTTTACAACTTGACATACTTCAGTAGCATGATGCTTAATGAAATGGCAAATCTAAACAATATAGTCTAGTGCCATAGTCAGTGTTTTCCAGCAAAACTATGTTGCTTTCACATACAATCGCCCCATAGAAATGAGCAGTACAGGGGCTGTACAGATAGTCAGTGGGTCAAATGTTTGCTGTGTGTTGAGTTCAGATCTCCAGTGTCCACATAAAATGTATATGATTATATGCCCATAACTCCAGGCATAGTGGGAGGCTCAGAGACAGGGTTGTAGATCATCTTCCTGCCCCTGCAACCTAGCTTAAAAACAAAAAGCTCCAGGTTCAGTAAGAGGCCCCGTCTCAAGAGGATGAGATAGAGAATGATAGAGCAGAGCACGAGGCATTCTTCTCAGCCTCCACACATGGACACAGGTGTACAAGATGAGTGTTCTCTGTAGGTGAAGGGGAACAGACCGCATCCTGGGACCACTGTGCAGTGCATGTGTGCCCAGCAGTAGCTTTATCATGTATCTACATGTCATGTATCTATGCTGCATGTGTCTGTAGTACCTAAATAGCATGGTGATTATAAAGAAACTAAAATTGCTAATAAAAAGTGGTCTTTATGTAAACAGCAATTTCCAGAAGATAAAGGTCAGAAAGGACCTCCTAGACAAAGTATTAGAGAGAACTCTTAAGGGAAATGTGCAAGATATGTATGAAATTAACTTTGAAAAGCACTGACAGTCACAAAGGGAGATGTGAACAAATGAAAAGCCATGATTGCCTTTTAAAAATCTATCCTCAGCAAGATGTCAGCTTTCCCTGAATCTATAAACATTTCATCAAAACTCTAAAATAATTTTCAATGTAGACAAGCTGAAAATTCACAGCCAGTCTGAGCTTGGAGGGAGAAACATTCTTTAAGGCAAGGAATATAAAATATGGAACTGGATACAGAAGTTAATAAGTAACTTAGTCTTTGAGTAATTTTTCAGGGCATTATCGTACTAATGGAGTTTGTTGTGACATTCAGCGTGACTTCCCCATACAATACCAGAGCTGGCAGTCTCACCCCTCTGCTATGCTCTCTGGCCTCCTCCTCTGTTTCCCCTTCTACATCCCCAGTAGTTCCCATTTTATTTTTATGTTTCCTTCTGCTGAGTCCACATGAAAGAAAACATGGTATTTGTCTTTCTGAGTCTTCTTATTTAGCACAATAATCTCCAGCTACGTGTTCTGACAGAGACCTTCATCTGCAAAGCTGAATAAGGCTCCATTTTGTATGCATACACTTTATTTACCCTTTTTACTGCTTGATGGACACTCAGGCTGACTCTGTAGTTTAGCTGATGTGAGGAGGTCTCCCTTTGTAAACTTTGTATACTCTATAAGCTGTGTAAACCCTTAAGGCAGGAAAATGGCCAAGTCCCTGCCTAAGCAGCTTCAGAGCTAGGTCCCGCCTCTCAGGCTTTCCTAATGGCTCTAAAGATCATTCTGCAGCCCTGAGGTGGGAGACTGGCCAGGCTGCTCCCTTCAAGAAAAAAAAAATGATATCCCATCAATCCCTGAACAGGAAAACCCACCCCTCCCTGAGCTCCTCCAAGCTCAGGACTTGAAATTCCACCAATCCTCACCCTGGAAATTTCCACCCTGGAAAGTTTCCCCATTCCCCCTCAAAACCTATAAAGTAGGAGACTGTCTTCTTAGTTTCCTACTGTTTCTCACCCAAGCAGAGGAAGCCACCTTCTTGGGTTTTTCCCTCTCAGTAAATCTGTGTGAGGTTTGTTTTATGCAGTGTGACTTTGTAGTATTCCTTGGTATTCCAACTGCCAGGATACTTTCTTTTCCTTCAGAGCTATAACACTTACATAGTTATTATTAAATACTGTATGTAAATATTAGGTGTGAATATATGTGCAGATAAGATATGGGGGTACTCAGTGTCATTAGCAATGTGACCTTCCCTCATTCCTCCAGGAGAGAATGTTCCAGTGTGCGAAAAATGGCCATACAACACTCCCAGAATTCCTTCTTTACTTCGCAGATGTTCTCTGGCTTTTTGGGCGTCTTTTATGTTTTTATATGAAATCTGGGATTGTTCTGACTCTGTGGAGACTGTCACTGGCATTTTGAAGGGCACACAGTCCACTTTGGATAGGTAACATGGCCATTTGGTTTACTCATGAATGTGCGAAGTCTTTCCAACTTTTCAGTGTCTTTTATAGACCGTTCAGTGCTCTATGGTTTTCATTGTGGAGGTCTTTAGAATCTTGAACTTTATACCTATATATTTTTTCTCTGAGGTTATTGTGAATAGAATGATTTTCTCACTTTTTCAGTGGGGTTGTTGTTATATAGAAATTTAACCTACTTTTACATGTTTGCATCGTAGCTTGCTTCATTACTGAAAGTGTTTATTCTGGGTCTTAATAGAAAGTAAACACTATCTGCAGAAAGGAATGGTTTGATCTCTTTCATACTCATTTTTATTCCCTTTACTGCCTTCTCTCACCTTACTGCTTTACCTAAGATCTTATGAACTACATCAAATATGAATGATGAGACTGGACATTCTTGTCCTAGTCTTGATTTTTGCAGGAAATAATTTAAAAATGTCATCATTCAGTATGGTAGGTATTCGTTTGTCACATATGACTTTTATTAGTTGAGCATGACCTTCCTATGCCTAGTTTCTTCAATGCTTTTATCCTGCAGCAATGCTGAATTTTGTAAAAAATCTTTATAAACCTTTTGATTCTGTTTGTGTGATATGTAGCATTCATTGATTTGGATATGTGAGCTGTCCTCGCATTCCTAGTGTGAATATAACCAGATCACAGTATATGATCTGGTATACAATGGATATTTATATCCATGTTCATCACAGGAATTGGTCTGTAATTTTTTTCTTCTTTTTTTGTTGTGTCCCTAACTGGGTTTTGGTATTAGGGATCCATAAAGCGAGTTTAGTAGCATCTCTTCCCTTTCTATTCTATGTAATAATTTGTGGAGCATTAGAATTCTTTTTTAAAGGTCTGGTGAGAATTCAACACCGAATTCTTCCAATGCTGGGCTTTAGAAAATTATCAGGAGACTTTATTTCTGCTTCAGTCTCATTGTTTATTATAGATATGTTAAGCTTTTTATGTAATCTTGGTTAAGCTTTGGTCATGTGTCTAGAAATATATTCATTCATTTCTAGATTTTCCAATTTTTGAACTATAATCTTTCACAATATCCCCTAACAATCCTATGAATTTTGGTGCTCCTTATTTTAATATCTTTTATCTCTAATTTTATTAATTTGATTTTCTATTTTTATTTGCTAGTCTAAAAGTTTGCTGACTTTGTTCATCTTTTCAAAGAATTGTTTGTTTTACTGAGCTTCTGTATTCTTTTGGCTTCTACTTCATTACTTTTTTTTCTTTTTCACTGCATTACTTTTTGGCTCTGATCTTTTTCTTACATTTTACTAATGTGGGGTTTAGCTTGTTTTTATTTTTCTCAAGCCCTTCTGTTATGCATTATTAGGTTTTCTGATTTTTAAATGCAGGCATTCATAGCCACAGACTTTCCTCTTAGGTCTGCCATTGCTAGATTTCACAGTCTCTGGTTTTATTTGCTACTAGAAAGTTGCTCTTCACCACACATTATTTACTTTTCATGCTGTGATAAAAATCACTATACCTAAAAGCAACTTATAGAAAGAAGAGTTTATTTTGGCTCACGGTTCCAGCAGTGAATTCCAGAATGGCAAGGGAGGCATGGCAGCAGAAGGCTAGATCAAGAAGTTGAGAGATCTCATCTTCAACTCTAAGCACAAAACAGAGGTCAAACTAGAAGTGGGGTGTGCAGGTGTGGCTCCTGTTTGTGTGTGGGGGAAGGGCATGGGAGAAGTTAGGGTCTTTGCTCTACCACTGTCATATTTCTTGAGACAGGGTCTCTCACTGAACCTAGAGTGAGGCTGGTGGCCAGCAAGTGCCCATTACGTCTCGTTCTCTGTCTCCTACGGTGTGCTTGTCTACAGACACACATGTGGCCATGTCCAGCTTTTTACTTAGAACTGGAATCTGAACACAGGTCCTTAAACCTGCACAGCAAATGTGCACACATTGCTGACCATTTCTCTGGCCCCGCCTTTAAAACTGTTCAGCTTTACAGCTCTTATTGGTGATGTCATGTATATTTTTAGGATTGCTCTCAGATTGGCTGGAATTTCCATTGCTTCCTTTTTGCATCAACAGAAGACTCCAGGTCACCTAAGGCATTCTTTTATGGTCAAAGCACAGCTCTCCCTGCATCAAGGACACTTATTTTATTGTCTGCTATCAACGTCTCCATAACACTGATAGGAACTTCATTTTGCCTTTAAGTCAGTGTTTAACTTTAACACCTTCCCCATATGGTCATATGACACATATTTCACTAATTAAATTACCAAATAATCTAAAAACGTGTTCATTTATCTTTGTAATTACTGCTTTTAGCTCTGAAAATTGTATTATGGTTTGCCCTGTAGTATTAGAAAAATTTCTATTAGCTTCATTGTTCATTTAAGACTCTTTGATTTAATAATCCAACTACTTTCTATGTTTCATTAGATGAGTAAATAGAAATCTTTCATGTCTATCTAATCTAGGAATGTGAAATTTAAAAAATATATACTAGTATGAAATTATTAAGTTGCAATTAAAATGACATTTAACGCTTTGGCTTTAAAAATATTCAAACATTGGGGCTTGTGAGATGGCTCAGTGGTGAAGAGCATATACCTCTCTTGCAGAGGACCCAAGTCCAGTTCCCAGCACCCTCACTGGGCAGCTCACAACCACCTGTAACTCAGGTTCCAGCAGATCTAGTCCTCTTCTAGCCTGAGAGGGCACTGCCCTCACATACTACCTGCCTACACACAGAGACATTTTCTGTGACTCAGAGAAACTGCAGCAGAAACCAGATTCTCAAAGTTTTTTCAAAAGATAAAGGTTGTACTAAAGATCATGTGTTATGAGGTTGGAGAGATGGCTTCAGAGTTAAGAGCTTTTACTGTTCTTCCAGAGGACCAGATTCAGTTCCCAGTACCTAGAACAGGTGGCTCATGGCTGTGAATTCAGTTCCAGGGGATTTGATGCTCTTTTCTGGTCTCTGTGGGCAACTTAATTGATGTGCACATAGCACACTTGGGGACGGATGGACAAATGGACACACACACGCACACACGCTTAAAATAATTTTTTAAAAGAACATGTTGTGTGATACTATTTACAGGAAATGGCCCAAAGAGGCAAACTGATAAGAGACAATAAATAGATTGATGGCCACAAGGGGTTGGGAAGTGAAGAAATGAGTAAAGCTGCTAACAGGCATGGACTAATTTTCGGGGTTGAAAACTCACTGAAATTATATAGTGACAATGACTGTGCAGAGTTATAGCAAGCATACTGTAGAGTCAGTTGTCTTGTGCTTTTCGGGGTGGGGTGGGAGGGGTCGGGTCATCTCACTGTCTTCAGACTCTTAAAAAGAAATCCAATTTGACATCAAGCCTGCCCTGGTTAAGAACACACAGGAAGAAATAGCAATGAAATGCCATTTGATTTATATCAAATTGGTAAAAAGTTTTAAATGATCGTGCTGAGTGTTAGCAAAGGCTCTGAGAAAGGATTGTCATGCCCTTCTGGTTGGAATATGGATAAATATGTACCCCTTCAGTGAAGGGCATTTTTTAAACATTTTTATTTTATATTAATCACAGGTTATGTACTTTGTATCCCAGCTGTAGCCCCCTCCCACATTTCCTCCCTATACCTCCCTTCCCTCCCTCATCTCCTCCCTGCCCCTTTCCAAGTCCACTGATAGGGGAGGACCTCCTCCCCTTCCCTCTAACACTAGCTTATCAGGTCTCTTCAGGAATGGCTACAATGTCCTCTTCTGTGGCCTAGCAAGGCTGTGCCTCCCTTGGTGGGTGGGGAGGTCGAAGAGGCAGCCATTGAGTTCATGTCCAAAATAGTTCCTGTTCCCCTTACTAGTGAGTGAAGGGCATTTTGTCAGTTGATATCCAAAGCTTTTAAAACATGGTGAGGTAGAGCTCACCATAGTAAGTCTACATTCGCGAATTTATCCTACGTGAATTAGATATGCATAGAATTCATTTGTGAGAATGCTCCTGATGGAACTATTGCAGAAAAAAAATTAAAAATAACCTAAGTATTCAAAAGCAAAGGATCGTTTCAACTCATGTTGAAGACATATAGTAAACTTCTAGAGACATTAAAAATGTGTCTTATTAGCATATTTAAAACAGAAAAATGTTCATGCTGTGCCAAATGAAAACCATTATGAAGCTGCACGTATCATCTCATGCCTATCTTTTAAAGGCATAGAAAGAACCAAAACCAAAGAATTGTCAGAGATTTTGGGATAATAAAATTATGTGGCTTTAATTGTCTTCTCTCTATTTTCCCAAAACATCATCAATTAATTTCTAATCAGAAGAAATCAATTTCCCTTCATCACCAAACAAGCACATGCTAAGGAAGTTTGACTTGCTTTTCTTTGGCCAGTGCTTTTCATTGCTTTTCAGTGATCAGTGATATCTGTGCAAATTCTCATTTGGTGTTCACCAGTCTGTGTTGAAGCAGGTGTTCTCCTGACAGGAATGAGGACTTGGCTGTTCAGGAGTTTAGACAGCTGCCTATGCATACAGAGTTAGCTGCTGAGCCAGCTTCTAACTTTATGCAATTTTAGAGCCATTATCTAAAAGAGACTTATCCCCATGAACCCCAGAACAGGCTTTTACCTTGCATTGTTTAGTCCAAGGAGACACAAGTCTACCCAAAACCTGATTTCCTTTCTAGAAAAAGACCTAGGCAGCAGGCTGATGAAAGGTGAATCTATGTCTCCATAGTGAAGACGCCTGAAGAAAATGCTTTTAATTATGCCAGGTTGTAACTTCTGATGGAGAAGTTTCTTAGATGCTCTTGCTTCACAGCTACGGAAGTCTTCAGCTGCCTTGTCCTGCCAGCTTTAAGAGTCTTGTGTCACTCTAGCCACACCCATTATTCATTCCTCAAGACTTAGCATCGCATCAGGTTTACAGAGGCACTTATGCGTGCTAGCTGATTGAATGACAGAGATCCCCATGAAAGAAGGGGATCGTGCCCTCCTGGTAAGCATTGTTCCTGTGACACTCATGTGCTTCTAGTGTGGAAAGTTACCAGACACATGTGCTTGGCTACCTAACAAATGAATTCTCTGCCTTTGGACAAAAAGAAGACAGGGAGCCGAGAACAGTGGGCAACTCTTAGCAGGGCAGCACCGAGGACCAGGAAGGCAGCTCTCCATGATGGCCCCACAACTGGCTAAGCTGCGTCACAACGTGTATTAAGGACTTACCAGCATTTTATGCTCCGTCACAAGCTGTGGAGAACAAGCAACACAGGCCATGATTATCTGGAAGTTACTCCTCCGAAACACACCAGTCACATTTGAGTTGTTGTCCTGTGTGTGCTCTAACCTCTGAAGTTTTGTTCTCCATGTGGCAAACGGACTGTCTGCCGTTAACAGATAACATCTGGGAAGCAATTTGCTAGTTTAAAACTTGCAGCAACAGTATTATCTGGTTCTTAGTTCCTTTACTTACTTGATTTGTCAAGTAATTTTGTATAGTTTTCACTAATTTTGGTTAATGCCCCTGAACTGATTTGGATAAATAAGTCATGTTTGTCTTAAAAAAAAGATTTAAAAAGATATGTGTATGCCTGTTGGTGGGTTTGTACAAGGGAGTGCAGTGCCTGTGGAGGCCAGAACAGGGCATCAGGGCTCATGAATCCAGTCACAGGTGGTTGCTAAGTGTTTGATGTGGGTACTGGGAACCGAACCTGCGTCTTCTGCAAGAGTAGTGTATGGTCATAACTGTGGGGCCATCTCTTCAGCCCCCACATTTGTCTTTTTGTCTTGGTAGTCTTCCAGGCACTGTGTACACATCAATACAATCAAACAGCCTGATTTCCTGAGATTTCTGATGCCAAAACAACATGACATTTATCTGTCTATTATTGCTTTTATCATGATGGGGAAGTGAATTCAAGCCTTGTGCATGCTAGATGTAGTGACATTTTCCTACTGTGACCTCTGAGGGGTAAACTTTCTTCATTTTGTAACTAAAGACCTTTAGCTACTTTTTACACTACCTGAAGAATAATAAACCTTTGCTCATTGTTGTCTGTCACTCAAGCCAATGTTAAAGTAAGTTTTAATTCACTTATGTGCAATGCAAAAACATGTAGCCTCATGTTTTGTGTTGTCCTATGATTTTTTTAAAAAATTATTTTGGGGCTCTCAGGGGTTGAGAGCACTGGATGCCCTTTCAAAGAGCCTGGGTTCCATTCCTAGCACCCATATGGTAGCTCATTGCCCTCAGAAATGTCAATTCCATGGCGTCTGATAACACCTTGCGGCTCCCAGAGGCACTGCATGTATGTGGCATTCAGACATGCAGGCAAAACACTCATGCACATAAAAAATAAAGGAAGAAAAATATACATTTATGATTTACATGTATGAATGTTTTGCTTACATGTATTTCTATATAGCATGTGCATGCCTTCTGCCTGTAGAAGCCAGAAGAGGGCATCAGATCCTCTAGAACTAGATTTATGAATGGTTGTGCGAAGCCACATGGGTACTGGGAAATGAACCCTGGAGCTCTGAAAGAACAACCAGTGCTCTTAACCACGTAGCCATCCCTCTAACCCTGTCTTTTGATTTTTGAGAGCTCTTAATATGCTTTCATGTGTGTGTGATATACTATGATAAGCTATGTATATTTTGTTATAAATAATAACAAAAACTCCATTCATTTTTTAATTATAGGATAGACAGGCCAAGATCTTTTCATGATTTGTTCATTTTAAGTTTGCCTAATACTATCTGTCTTTGAAACATTTTCACAAATCCTTTGTGCATTCTGTTTGGTGTATTTGTAAACTAGAACCCTGATTTGGGGTGTGAAATATTTGTATTCACAGTGTCTCTGTGAGTCCCTAATGGTGACCAGCCAGGGGGGCACAATGTCGACCCAGTTGTCAAAGTGAGTTCATCCCATAGAGATCTCATCTTTCCTGTGGAGAATTTCGTTTCCTGTTTGGGGAACATTCAGAGTCCTTCTTACTCATCCCCTTTGTTGTCACATCCACATTGTATGTCCTCCTTCCTGGCTGTCCCTGTTCTTTCTGAAATGGTTCTGCCTGCCATTCAACTATAGCTTTTAAGTTCCATCATTTTAAAGAATTTTTGATATTTGAGGTGCCTGCCAATCTTTATTCCTTCAGTTTCCTTACTTTCAATGATACTTATTTTTCATTGGATTTGAATCTTGTAGTGGTCAGTAGCTGTAGAAAAACATAGGACATTCATCTGAAATGAAGGCCTACTTGAGAGCAATGCCAGTGCTCATAGAAGTGTACTATTGTGGCAGAGTCATGCAGTTCTGAAACCCTGACATTTTTGGAGTCTGAATACTGTGTCATCCATGGAGCCTGTGTCGGAGCCTTGTGTAGCAGTTCTTGTCCCCGGCCGCTGTGCTATGCTGGAGGCAGTTTTTCATGTTTTTTTTTTTTTTTTTTAAATCTGAAACTGTCAGCTTTTGTGAGAACAGATGCCTCAGATACAGTGTGTGCAAGTCAAATCCCCACCTCAGACTAATCTGTTTGGTAGTTCTCTGCGTCCGTGCCCTACAAACCCAGGAATTTTGACAAACTATTGTGGGCAATTTCCTACAAAACGTGTGATATTTTCAGAACTGCAATGCTGTTTATCAAGTTTATTTCTGGCACATGAAAGTTTGTTTTAGTGGGCATCAACAAGCACCAAATCCTCTGCTTACAACTGAAAACTTTCAGCGCTTAGGAAGATTTCCTCTGACTAGCTTCCAGCATGTCTTGAACACCTTGCCTCTTCTCCCCTGAAAAGCCCACTGGGTAGTGTGGCCTGTTGGTTACCCCAAGATCTGGGTTAGACGTGGATCTTCCTACTTCAAATTAAGCTGAAAGTTCCCTCACTAGCGTGCTCTCCATTTTTGATCTTTAGCTAATTCCAGATGTGGTCAAGTGGACAACCAAGAACAGCCATCACAGCACCCAGCCACAGAACTGTGCTCAGGTCTGACACTCATTGTAGATGGGAGGACAAGGGGCCTTGGGTCTGTGAGAAGGACACACACAATTGTTTTCTTTTAATAGGCAAAGCTCCTTTGGGAGCCAGGTGAGAGTTCTGCTCCTGGTGTAGCTGTGCCCCAACCTCCGCTCAGTCAAAATCAGGACAAAGCTCCATAGCATGAGTTTAGACATTCAGACTAGACACATTTTGTCTTTGGCTCCAAAATGTGTCTGATAATTATACATTTACAGGGTCTTTCATAGCAGGAAACTTTTTTTCTTTGATTCTTGTTTAATTTAGGTAAATTACCTTCCCTGGCTAGTAACTATTTGGGAGGGGCCCTGGATTGCTGGAGGGCGTGGTAACAATCCCTAGAATTCCTGTAAGAATGTTTTAAATTTTTTTTTGAGATTTTATGTATATGGGTATTTTGTCTGCTTGTATTCATATATGTATGCATAGAGACGTGGAGGCCAAAAGAGGGTGTCAGATTTTCTGGGACTAGAGGTACAGATAGTTGTGAGCCGCCATGTGGGTGCTGGGAATGGATCCTGGGTCCTCTGGAAGAGCAGCCAGTGCTCTCAGCCGCTGGGCCATCTCTCCAGCTCTAAGAAGTTTTGAAGTGTGTTCTGTGAAGACTCTGAAACACCATTATACTGTGCTCTAAACGAGCTAGTTTATAGTGTGCAGCTGACATTTCAAAAGCTCAGATGATATTTTGAAAATCTCAGAGGAGATGGGCTGAGCCCTGAGCCAAACCAGTATTATCCATGTTTGTAGCAGGCACTTGAAGAGATATTTTGACAGATAGACAGACAGAGACAGGGAAACTCTGTGTGTGTGTGTCTGTGTGTGTGTATGTGGTGTGTGTTTGCTCTGGAAGGGGCTTGCTATTCTGCCCCTGGTGAGTCTCTCAGGTTAGGCACTGTTGAAGTCTGGGGAACTATCTAGGGATGTTCATCTTTTGCCCTCCAGAGTCCTTACTCATACCCTGATGCAGTATGGTAGGGCTTCCTTGGAGTGACCTCATATGTGGAAGGCTATAACCCCAGATTTTTCATCAGTTGTACTCTGGAGGATCTGTCTAGAAGGTAAATTAGAGAACAGGGAAGACATTGCAGCCATAAAGCCTTTTAATTCAAACAACCTGGATTGTGCATTCTAGAAAATAGAGCACCCTGCCATTGGCTTGGGGTCTCCTC
This sequence comes from Pachyuromys duprasi, assembly GCA_028658305.1. NCBI lineage: Eukaryota > Metazoa > Chordata > Mammalia > Rodentia > Muridae > Pachyuromys > Pachyuromys duprasi. The sequence continues at coordinate 10,736,758 of CM053762.1, forward strand.
AGAAGACCACATGCTGGGGTGCTAACTTGTATCTTCCCCTATCATGGGAGCTACCTCCATATCCAGCCTGGCTTTGAGGGTCTGTTGGGAGTAGGACTGATTTTTGTGTTTTGATGCTAATTACAGGCCCTCAAGGTCTGGTTACTGCCTGGATATACCTATCTTTGTTGTGTAAACCTGCCTAAGATATTATACCTAATTGGTTGATTAAAACCTGGGCAGGGTAGAGTCAGGTAGGCATGGCTAAAGTTCACAGGCTTTGGGAACCAGAGAATAACAGGAAATGGATAGATGGATGGGAAGAGAGGAGGAAGACACCATGACCAGTTAGCATGGAGGAGAAACCACGTGGGCTGACAGGAAGGACTCCAAGGATGGTGTGGATGGAAAAAAACACCAAATATAAGCAAGTATTAGTTTATGGATGGAAGGTAGCCCAGAAGAGGATGGGTTAAGGCTTATGGCATTGGAGGGGGGCAGGGAGGTGGATGTGAGGTTATTGAGACAGCATAGGTAAAATATCTGCCCAGCTCAAGGTAAATAAGGCAACTGTAAAATTTAACAAGTATCTGTGTCTTATTAATTGTGATAGCAGGTTAAATAATACTGCTGGGCTAATAATAAACAATAAATATATAGCCCAACATCATTTTAAATTTTCAACAACATGGGCCACAAGTCTGTAGTCAGAGACTCTCACTCGAGCTCTGCCCTATCACGACGTGGCCAGCCTTCTAAGCACTGTCTTTGTGGCAGGGTGAAAGCCAGAATGAGGTAAGTGCTAGATTAAAACACTCTGCCCAAGGCCTGCTTGTTGTCAGTGCTGGCTTAAAAAGCACCCTTGTCATGCCTGGTTATGTGATAAAAAAAAAAAATCAGAAATTATTCCTTCAGACTCCGTTTAAAAATGAATCTGAGTTTGTCTGAAATCCAAAAGAATTCTAGTAATTCATGTTTTTTTTCTTGTGTAAAACAACTTTTTTATTTAAGAGGTAGAAAGGACAGTGACTTAAAAGAACACTGAGCTGGCTGGGGTGGCATAAATCTTTAATCCCAGCACTTGGGAGGCATAGGTAGTTTGAATCTCTATGAGTTCAAGACCAACCTGATCTACATAGTTCCAGGCCTTCAAGGGCTAGATGATGATACTGTGTCTCAAAACAAAGCAAAACAAAATCAAAACTCAAACCCAAATGAAAGAACATTTACTTAGGGTCTCAAACCCCATAGCATTTCCACAAATACTTTGCTTTCTTTGTATCTATTATTGTGAAAACGCTTGAAATACTCGTTTGCATCTTTTTTTGTTTGTTTGTTTGTTTGTTTTTTGAGATAGGGTTTCTCTGTGTAGTCTTGGCTGTCCTGGACTGTCTTTGTAGACCAGGCTGGCCTCAAACTCATAGAGATCCTCCTGCCTCTGCCTCCCTGTGTGCCCGGATTATAGGCCTGCACCACCTGAGCCCTGCTGCATCTTGGTTTTTAATGATGTTTTAACATAAACTCAGTTGTCTTCATGTCCAGTGGTATTTATCTCAAAAACAAATCAAGTTCTGTCCAGCTACAGAAAAACATTTGTGTGATCTAAGGCCAGCACAGGAGGTGGTTTCAAGTCCAGGGATGAGCTGGAAGAAGTATTGAAGGGGCTGCAAGCTTCCTCCTGGGAGAACAGCCCGGGGCCCTGCATGGGGGTGTGTGAGAGAAGGAGCGGGAGGAGCCCTAGTTCCCATCCGCTTATAGCCGGAAGGGAAAGTGTGGAGGGAAACAGTTTAAAATAATTTTGCTGTCTCGTGCCTCAGAGGTGTGTGTTTTATGGAGCAAGGATATTTCACATAGGCTTTCAAAGCTTGACCAGGGGTTTTATGGTACATTATATTTATCTGTTTGTTTGTTTGGAAGCAAAAGGGGGGCTATACAGCACTTATTTATTTATTTATTTAGGAGCAAAAGGGCGAACAGCCAGGATTAGGCCTGAATGTATTTAAAATGTATTCAAAGTGAAGTTTAGTGAGCCCTTCACTTTAGAAAAGCCAAGAACCGAAGATTTTCTTAAAGATTATATAGAAAATATGATTTATTGGTGGTATCCCTTGCCTGCCAGGGTCCATATATAAAGCAGGTTTCACCGTTCCAGAAGGTGGGTCGGCGAGTCAGATTTACTGTCTTCTATGAGCATGAATAATTCTGACATTTATCACTTCCCCACTCAGATCAAGTTGGATTTTTTTTAACTTTAGACCAAAGGTTTAGCTGGGTTTTCAGAAAATACGGCACAAGTGCATGAAGGGGAACATATTTATTGTATGTATTTACTGTGGCATAAAGGAATTAATCATAAAGTAATGGCCAGACAATTTTACACAGACTTACAGTCGAGGCTTCATAATGCTAAGAGTGAAACAATTGGTGATCTAACTGTGTTTATTTGCCAGTGAATTTGCTGAGGATCTTTAGAAAACTCCCTGAAGATCTGGGGGAAGATGGTTTTCATTAATGGAACCTCTGGAATCGCTGAGGCTGTGGGTCCTGAGTAAACACACTTGAAACCTGCAGTGAATCCTCCCACTAGTGCTTGCTCTAGGATTTAAAATGGATATGTTAGCTTACTATTTCAGCTTTATACAAAGGGGCTTTAGACCCCCTTTTACAACAGTTAGACCCCCCTCTGTCCTGTCCTGCCTGATTGTTTTACAAAATCTTCTTTCTTCACCTCTTATTAACTTCACATGTTGCTATTATTTTTTGCCTGGGGAGTGTTGTGGTTTGAATGTGAAATTTCCTCACAGGATCATGTGTTTGGACATTTGGTCCCTGGCTTGTGCGACCTTTTGGAGATGGAGCCTTGGAGGAAGGGGTCACTAGGGGTGGGTCTTAGGGCTTTATGGTCTGGCCCTACTGTCTATTTCTTCTTTGTTTTCTGAGTGCCGATGTTGCTTCTTTTCCATTGGGTACCTCCTGTGATGGTTGTAGTTGAGGAGTCCTGGTCAGCATTCCACCTAAGAAAGGTCCCCCCGCCCCAATCTGTCTCTCTCTCTCTATCTTTCCATCCTGACCTTAGTTTCCCTTCCCTCCTTTCTTTTCCTCTAGTCCCTCTCTCATACTTCCTTGCTTCCATCCTCCCATCCACTCCTCTTCCATTTCTCTTCAGAAAAGGGCAGACCTCCCATGGATATCAACCAGTGATAGGCATCTTCACTCCTATTAAGGCTAGATGAGGAAATCCAGTAGGAATAAAGGGTCCCAAAGGCAGGCAACAGAGTCAGAGACAGCTCCTGATCCCACTGCTAGAAGTTCCACAAGAAGGCCAAGCTACATTACTGTAACATAAGCAGAGGACCTAGGTTAGTCCCATGCATGCTCTCTGGTTGGTGGTTCAGTCTCCTTGAGGCCCTATGGACCTAGGTTAGTTGATTCTGTGAGTTTTCCTGTGGTGTCCCTGACCTCATTGCCCCCTGCAATACTTCCTTCCTCTCTTCTGCAGGATTCCCAGAGCTCCACCTAATGTTTGGCTGTGGGTCTCTGCATCTGTTTCCATCAGGTGAAGCCTCTCTGATGACAGTTGTGCTAGGCACCAATTTATGAGTATAGCAAACTATCATTAGAAATGATTTTATTGCTCTCTCTTTCTCTCCCTCTCTTTCTCTCTCTGCCATTTCTGTTTGGTTCTAGCCTACGTCTCTGGGATATCCAGCCTTTGATTCCTGGTCTTCCAGGCAGTGTTGGGTGTGGGGTCCCTCTCATAGCATGGGTCTCAAGCTGGACCACTCACTGGTTGGCCACTCCCATAATTTCTGTGCCACCTTTACCCATCCAATCTTTTGGGCAGGGCAATATGTAGGTTAAAGGTTTTGAGGCTGGGTTGGTGTCCCAGTCCCTCCATTGGAAGTCTTGCCTGGTCACAGGAGATGACTGATTTAGGCTCCGCATCCCCCATTGATAGGGTTTTAGCTAGGGCCAGCCTCACAGATTCCTGGGAATTTTTATTGCCCCAGGTTTCTAGCTCATCCCAGAGATTGTCCCCCAATTCCAGTTGTGTCTGTAGTACTCTCTCCCTTTGTCCTTCCCCACCCGATTCCTGCAGTGCTCATGCCAGCCCCCATCCAGCCCTCTCCTCCCATCCACTTACCGTGTCTGTTCTATTTCCTCTTTCCAGGAAGATCTTTGAGTACCCCCTTGAGCCCTCCTTGTACTTAGCTTCTCTGGGTCTATGGATTATCCTGTTCTCTATGGCTATTATCCACGTATAAGTGAGTACATACCATGTTTGTCTTTTTGGGTCAGGATGATCTTTTCTATTTCCATCCACTTGCCTACAAACTTTATGATGTCCTTGTTTTTAACTGCTAACTAATACCCCATTGTGTAAATGAACCACATTTTCTTTATCCATTCTTTGGTTGGGAGACATCTAAGTTGTTTCCAGTTTCTGGCTATTATGAATAAAGCTGCTATGAATATAGCTGAGCAAGTGTCCTTGTGGAATGGTAGAACGTCCTTTGGGTATATACTGAGGAATGGTATAGCTGGGTCTTGAGATGGATCAATTCCCAATTTTCTGAGAAAGCTCCATGTTTTCCATAGTGCCTGTACAAGTTTGCACTCCCATCAGCAATGGAGGAGTGTTCTCTATGTTTTACAACCTCGCCAGCATTAGCTGTCACTTGTGTTTTGGTCTTAGCCATTTTGACAGGTTTAAGATGGAATCTCAGAGTCATTTTGATTTTGATTTTCCTAATAGACAAGGATGTTGAACATTTCTCTAAGTGCTTCTCAGCCTTTAGAGGTCTCTCTGTTGAGAATTCTGTTTATATCTGCACCCCATTTTTAAATTGAATTATTTGGCTTGTTGATGTCTAACTTCTTGAGTTCTTTATATATTTTGGATACTAACACTGTCAGATGCCGGGTAGGTAAAGATCTTTTCCCACTTTATAGGCTACCATTTTATTTTTTAAAATTATTTTACTTCTTTTGAGGACTTCACACAGGAACACTACATCTCCATCACTGTCACTCCTCCTTCTCTCCAACTTTTCCCATGCCCCTTCCCAATCCCAAATTTACAGTCTCTTTATCAACAGTTACATTTGTGTGAGTATATGTATGTATATATACATACATGCATATACATGTGTATACATACATACATACACATGTGCTTATAACCTATTAAATCTGTTCAGCATTGCTTAGACGTACATGTCTCCTGGGCTGACCACTTGGGACTGACAACCTATGTGGAAATTCTTTCCTGGAAGAAACTGCTTCTGCCCTTTCTCAGCAGCCATTGAGTCTCTGTACCTTATCCTCTAGGGTTGGGACCATGTGGCATGTCATCTGGTGGCGTCATTATACTGGTCTCATTCATGGGTACATTTTGCCTGTCATGTCTCAAATTCAGGAGCTGAAACCTGAATTCAGTAAAGAAGCCTCCTATGATTGGAGGAATTCATACCTAGTATCATAAACCAACTGACTACCCGTGGCTTGTGAGGATATGAATTATTTTTCTTTCTCCTTCCCACCCTCTTAGACAGGGTTTCTCTGTGTAGCCTTGGCTGTCCTGGACTTGCTTTATAGACCAGTCTGGCCTCAAACTCACAGAGATCTGCCTGCCCCTGCCTCCCCAACTGTTGGGATTAAAGGAAAGGCAGACACCGCCAATGCCTGGCCAAGGACAGGAAATCTTAAACCAGCCAGGTAGCTCCCTAGCAGACAGTTGCTGGATCCTGTGGTGAGACGGTGTTCAACTCTGTAACTATCACCAGGCTATTATCTAAAGGTCCTTACATTCTCTTCAGTGGTGGGTGGAAGTTGCTGCTAAGCGTGTTTCTTGTCATTTGGTAGTCAGGTCTTTGAATTTAATCCTCTTTAGCCATCTAAACTGTACTGTGGTATCATATCCATGTCATTTACAGTCTCTGGATGATAATGACATGGTGCCCTTTACATATATTAATGTGCCATCCTTGTCTCTCTCTTTGCTGAGGCATCTGTTTAGATCTTAACTTCTTAATTAGGCCACTGTATTATTGCTGAGTTTTAATGAATTCTTTGTGTGTTTGGAGTGTGTCTTCTAGCAAATATGTTTTGCATGTTTTAATTGGCAGTGTGCTCATTTCATACTTGTTTCTGAGGGAATTTTTGCAGAGTTTATAGTTGTAGGCTGACAGCTATTTTCCTTCTTTCTGAAGGTATTATTATTGCACAATGCTTGGGTTTCCATTGGTTTCCCTGGGAATCCTGGTGTCATCCCAACATTCTTCTGTCAGTGCTACCCAGTTTCCTCTCTGGTTGCTCGGGGAGCATTGCGTTTGATGTTCTTCTGGTTCATTTGGACACGTATATGTGTGTTTTACTTCATGTAAGAATCAGTTCCATGATTTAAAAAAAAATAATTTCTATTTGCACTTCACCTTAACTATTTCTGGCAATTCTTACCTTTTTCATTGCATATTCAACTTGTAGTTAGATCTCCCATTTCTTTAAGCTTTGTATACAGTTCATGGACCCCTTGATGCTGACAGTCTCAATCTGCCCCTTTCTTGGATCTGTATCCTGGCTGCTTGGTTGGTCGCCTTATTTGGTGTGTGATAATTTTTTTTTTCTCAAGACAGGTTTCCTGTGTGTAGCCTTGGCTTTCCTGGACTCACATTGAAGATCAGGCTGGCCTCAAACTCATAGAGAACTCACAGGCCTGCCTCTTCCTCCCTGGGTGCTGGGGTTAAAGGCGTGTGCCACCACTCCCAGCTTAGTGTGAGTTAATCTTTGCTCACATTCTCTGTGGCCCCACATGGTGTCAGTCAACAAGTGATTCCTCCTCTGCAGATAGGGGGACCATGAACCAGGGCCACTTCTCATCTCAGACACCTTTGTTGAGGGCAAACTAGTTTGCGCTGCTTTCTAAGCCTGGGATCCATACAGCATGGCTGTAGAAACAGCCTGGCCCTGTAGAAACAGTACCCCACCCTTCTCACACATGCTGGGTCATGCCTGGCTTGACATGCTCTATAGTTCCTGTCTTCTCAGTGTTCCTGTGGTGGTCTCTGTGTGCCGAGACATCAGTTCCTATGCTTTCCAGGCCCAGATCTGAGCTCTTCCTAAGTTATTTATTTATAGTTGACAGATGGGGATATGAGGAAAAAAGGTGGTCTGTTTCTGGTGGTGGTTCCACATTTTGTGATATCATCAGTGCCTCAAAGGGAGTGTTCCACCCCAAGCACGATGCTGTGGCCAGACTCTATGATGTGAGTGCACACATATGACTTTGTTTGTGTCTTGAAGATGTTTCTACTGTATACTTATACTACTAACAATACTGCACTGGTCAGTCAGTTCTTTGTTGTTATTAGTGTATAGTAACTATATATAATAATGGGCTTTAGTATAACAGTACATGTAGATGATGTATTTTCTCATTACACTCTCTTTTTCTCCTCATGCAATCACTGAACCTCATCTATACTTGCCTCCCTTCTAACTTCCATGTCTTATTTTATTTTGTGACTCGGAGAAATGTAAGTGACGTCTACCCCTTCTTCTAAGATCCCAACAACAAACAAAGGCACAGTTCCTCCAAAGATCACTCTGGGCAGCCAGCAAATTTATCAGGCATCCTTACAGAAAACAGATGAAGTGGTGTATGCGTGTTCCTCATCCCCATAGGCCAAACCTGGAAAACCTTTACCCAGCAGGGATGAGGGCTTCCCTATAGTTTTCTCTATGGAGCCCCCCATTCAAATTACCTCCTGATGTATGTACATGTGCAATCAATGCACAATTGCATACAGCAGGAGACAGGGGCTCTGACCCTCCACACTCCTTCAACATGGGGTATAAAAGGTCAACAAGACCAACTGGGATGATCCTTTTGCAAGGGACACAGTCAAATGTCCCCAAGACAGCAGTTGCTTGGCTTAGAGGACCGTCACTCATCACATCCAGGGAATCTTATCAGGGTTGCTTACAGGAGCATGGATGAATAGTTATTTACAGAAGGATGGACACCTTACTGTTGGTTACACCACTGAAAATATACTGCTCATTCTTGGCTACCTGTTCTCATGTTCTTACTCAGACATATCTCTAGATCTTGTACCTGGTAGCAGAAGACCAACACTATTCCTATTTGCTTAAATACATAGAACTCTCTTGCATACAAGTGGCAGTATGTACCCAAGTGAGAAATCTACACAAAAGTCTTAGCTGTGCTGCCAGGTCTTTGGCATAAAATGTTCAGCGCCACAGTTATATGACCATGTGGAGTGAAGTGCACAGCTTTGAAAGCTGAAGTTTTGTATATAATAAATTACTGCATGGAGACTGCATTTTTAAAGACTGAGTTGAAGAAGCCACATGGCCTGTTATATCAAAGCATTCGCTGGTAGTCCATTAATCTAAAAAGACAAGTTGCCAAGTAGTACTTCTTTGTGAAATGTTGTCCATACTGAAAAAAACCTCTTGGAATGGATTTCCCTCATCTTTTTGCTGGTGGGCATCCTGCGATGGCCCATGAACAGGTGTGAGCAAACTCTTATTTCTCTTCACAGTTTTATGCCTATAATGCTAGCACTCAGGTGGCAGAGGCAGGAGGATTCCAAGTCCAAGACCAATCTGGGCTACATAGCAGAACACTATATCAAAAACTAGAATGAAGCAAACCGTATTGCTTGATTTTTCTTTTCTTTTTTTAAACAATGAGGAGGGATTGTTTTTATATGAGAACAAAAAGATAAAAGTATTATCCTCTTTAAGGGGGAGTGCTAAATAAGAAATAACTTTTTTTTAAGTTTGTAATTCTAAATATCTGTTTTTGTTTTTAAAAAAGAAAGGTAACAAAGCATACTTTCTAGAATTCTGCTCACTGCCTGGCATTAATTACATTCCCAGTTGAGTAGGGCTGTACCTCACTGCTTCACATCCCAGCTTACGTTTGTAAGATTATTCTGCCATTTGAGTTTTGAAAGGGATGTGTGATTACATACTGCAGTGAGAGTGCAATGCAAACAAAATTACCAATTCCGAGATCATTCCAAGTAGAACTGTCACACACATTTTAAGGACATTTAGATGGGGAGTGGAGGATGTTACATGAGAGAAGCAGGGGAAGGGGTTGAGGGTGGAGGTTGGAATGGGTGGGAGAGGAAAGCAATACCTGGTGGGAAGATTAAAAAAGATTTATTCATACCCAAGCTGAGATCAAAGCTGTACACTTGTAACCCGTGCAGAGGAGGGAAGTAAATCTGTTTTCCAATGGTTTTACACATAGGTGGGGAGGCTTTCTGGAGTGATCTAGTGGCTGCCTTTGAGTTCTGTTTGCAGAGCAGGTTTAGTTACTGCCTGCCACAAACGGTGTGGACATGAATCTTGGCTGTGGAAGACTTGCCTGGAGCCAAGCAGCAGATAACTATGACAGCATTGCTCTAGTAGAAACAGGGAATTTCTTATACAGGACATCGTTCTGATAGATGCAAAGAACAATGGCCATTGCTGATAATTAATGCTTAATTTATGATCTTGGTTTATTTTATTCTGACTGTGAAAGGTTGTTTATTTTTCTGCATATATCCTGTAATCTTAGAGTGATTGTGCTTGGGGAGATTATTGTATAGGTATAGAATCTGTTCTTATGTGGTAACTTCACCCATCCCTTCTGTTTATACTTTTTGCTTTTATTACAAATGGTGGTAGCAAGAAGTAGGAAGCAGGGGTGGTTGGACTTTAGAAAGGTACCCTGTTTGGAAGAGGCAGGAAAATGAATACAGGCTGATACAAAGGCAGTGGCATGAAGTTCTCAACCTGTGGGTAGCATCTTCGATATCCTGTATATCTGATAGTTATATTATGATTCACAACAGTAGCACAATTACATTTATGAAGAAGCAACAAAATAATTTTATGTTGGAGGGTCACCACAACATGCAGAACTGTATTAAAGGGTTGCAGCATTAGGAAGGTTGAGAAGCACTGCCCAGAGTCTCTAGTGACTTTGGAGGTTGATGTTAATGAAGCCTAATGATGATGATGGTGATGGCGGTGATGATGATGGTGGCGATGGTGATGATGGCTGAGCCATTCTCCAGAGCACTTTCTGTTAGCTAGACCATTCTGTTGCTAGTACAATGATGAAATTTGTTTTTAGGTTTAAGCTTCACTAGGCAAGGTTCCAGAGCACATCACTGCCAGCAGAAATGGAAGAATGGTCCTTACTCATGTTATGATGTTCTTCATTGTTCTCCCTGGGTTTTGTTCTTGAGGTGTGTACTCACATGTCCACCAGCACCCTAGTCTTTTTCCTTTAACTCCAACAATCACTTTTGAAAGGCAAGTGTCTGCTTAAGGTTTATTATCTCCTGAGTATCACAGACTCCATGAGGGCTGGAGCTGTCCATCTCATCTACCTCCTCAGTACTAAGCAGAGACCCACCACATAATAACATTAAAAAAGAAACTGAGGATCAGAGAGATGGCTCAGTTTGCAGAAGTGCTTGCCACAGCCTGAGTTCAATCCCCAGACTCCATGTAAAAAGCCAGGTGCAGTGTCACACATCTGTAATCCCGGTGCCTATGTCAAGATGCAAGGCAGGGCCAGGAGACAGGGCCAGAAGCTGTCAGGCCAGCTAGCCTGGAGTGACGCCACAGAAACAAGAGAGAGACTCTCCCAATAGGATGGAAGGCAGGGATCAATTCCCAGAAGTTGTTCTGGCCTCTACTCATATGCAAAATCATGTGGGTCCCTCCTCCCCTAAACTGTTTTTAAAAGTAAACGAAAGGACAGAGAATATGGGATGGAAGGCACAGGAGGTAAATGGCAGTGAAGGCAAATCCAGACAGTGGCTGCTGGAGCTTCACAGTTTGCACTACAAAGCTAGACAGGTTAGAAGGCTTTGGGGTCAGTATGAACTACCCACTTTTATTTGTGTGGATTATAGAGTTTCCCAGTTGTGTGACTGATTTCTGTTTTCAAATGGATTGAGAGCTTGTGACAGCCTCCTGGGAAGACAGCTTACTAGCCCCAGAGTTGAGGGGACCATTGTCATATCTTGGGGATGACTCACATGAACTGCATGATGGGCTCACCTGATGCTTTGAACTCTTACGAAAGAGGAAATGGGAATGTCCACTTGTTTTGTTTTAAAGGGGTACCTGGCTGTCCTGATATTCAGCATATAATCCAGGCTAGCATCAAACTCAAAGTGATGCTCCTGCCTCAGCCTCCTGAGTGCTGGGATTACAGGCTTGCGCCATCATACTTGGATTCCTGTGCACATTTGCAGTTAGCTCCTGTGTGTTTTTCATAACTACTGATGAATTGTAAACACACAATCTACATGCGATAAGGTCTGACAGCTGTAGGGTAATATGTGATGTTTTCCATTGTGTTTTCAATGGTTAGATTAACTGCAAGCACATGTAAAACAACTTCATATCAGATGAGCTGAACTCAAGCATGCATTGAACAGTGAAGGAGAGGGAAGGATGCCTGCACACTGTCCTCAAGGGCCTGGTCTCCACCCAGATAGAAGTGTCACTGACACACAGGGAAACCAAGGACAGGCAGCTCTCCTGAGCTTCTGAATCTGACCTTGACGAGAACACTTGAAGACACTGGGTAACCATTTAGGGCATATGTGTAAGGCATATGTAAGGCAAAGGTACCGACACCCTCCATGCACCTAGTACCTTGTTCTTCTCTAAGTAAATCACACCAAGTACATAAAGTATTTGAATGCTGCCTCCCATACTAAAAAAATTGGCCATGGGCAATTAAATCACTTTTTCTGGTATTCTATTCCTTTTATTTCCTTTTCCTGATAAAGATTCTATTTTAATTTCTAAAATTCTATTTATTTTGTGTGTGTGCACACACATACCATGGCATACGTGAAAATCAGAGGACATATTTTTGGAGTTAGTTCCTCCTGCCAGCACGTGGGTCTTGGGACTCAAACTCTGGTAGTCAGGTTTGGCAGCAAGCCCCTTACCTACTGAGCCATCTCCACACCCCTTACAGATGTTAAAGCTGAACTTTTATGTACATTGCACCACTCTGAAAATATGTTTTAGAACCCTGAGCAACTCAACCTCCAAGTTATTTTTAGAATGAGCGAACTGTAACTTTATCTTAATGGCTACATAGTATTTGATTGTACAGAGACCATTTGTAGCTCATGCTGACCAAGCAGGTAGTTTTCCCTTGTAGCAAGGCTGCTGTGGCCCTCTTTGCACATGTGGGGACTGTCGCCATGAGTGAAATTGCGAGCTGATGAGAGTCAAAATGCTGAGCAGCCTCAAGTTGCTTCCCAGAGGGATTTACTGGCTCACACTGTTGGATATTGTCTAACCCTGGCCTGCCTCCTCCTTGTTGTTGGGAAGTTCTGGTTTCCGTGAGTCCTCCAAGTGTGAAGCACTCTGTTTGGATCATGCTGCGCCACTGAGTCGACCATCCAGGAAGACTGAGTACATTTTGTTGTCACCACTCTTGCATGCAACTCCTTGGCAAGGCCTCAGTTGCACCTTCTCTAAGGATATATATATGCAAGCCAGCCAGACCCATCGAGGCATTTTCCTGTTGCTACTAGCAAAACCACTTCTCAGTATGATTTAAACTTCAGTGACACACTGTGTCCAAGGAATATATATGACAATTTGACTTTTCACATCTGATTTCAGAGTTGACTGTACAGAATCATTCATTGTCTCACAAGAAAGTGGTAAAGCTCAGCCCTGGGAGGGACTACAGACTTTGAAACTAGGGACCTAGCTTGAAAGCTGTGTTCCTCGCACACCAAATGTGCAGCCTCGAATAAGCTGTGTTCCTTCTTTGATTCTGATTCTCCAGTTCTGGGTGAATCAAGAACACCAAGTCCCTAGCAGGTCAGACACTGAAGGAGTGTCCTGCATGGCTCCTTGTTCAGGGCCAGCCTGAGCATCAGTAAGGAAAAGAAATGCCATGGAAATACCATTTCTTTTTTTTATTTTTTATTTTTTTATATTAATCACAGGTTATGTACTTTGTATCCCAGCCATAGCCCCTCCCGTATTCCCTCCCAATTCCACCCTCCCTCCCTCATCTCCCCCTTTCCAAGTCCACTGATAGGGGAGGATCTCCTCCCCTTCCCTCTAACCCTAGCTTATCAGGTCTCTTCAGGACTGGCCGCAATGTCCTCTTCTGTGGCATAGCAAGGCTGCTCCTCCCTTGGGGTGGGAGGGGGGAGGGTCGAAAAGCCAGCCATTGAGTTCATGTCAGAAATAGTCCCTGTTCCCCTTGCTAGGGTACCCACTTGGATACTGAGCTACCATGGGCTACATTCGAGCAGGGGTTCTAGGTTATATCCGTACATGGTCCTTGGTTGGAGAAACAGTCTCATAAAAGACCCCTGTGCCCTGATCTATTTGGTCCTTGTGGAGCTCCTGTCCTCTCCAGGTCTTACTATTTCCCACTTCTTTCATATGATTCCCTGCACTCTGCCGAAGGTTTGGTTATAAGTCTTAATATTGCTTTGATACACTGCTAGGTAGAGTCTTTCAGAGGCCCTTTGTGGTAGGCTCCTGTCCTGTTACTTGTTTTCTCCTACATCCAATGTCCATCCTGTTTGACTTTCTAAGTGAAGATTGATCATCTTACCCTGGGTCCTTTTTCTTGTTTATCTTCTTTAGGTGTATAGATTTCAGTATGTTTATCCTATCTTACAGGTCTATGTAAGTGAGTATATAGCATGTGTGTCTTTCTGCTTTTGGGATACCTCACTCAGGATGATCATTTCTAGGTCCCACCATTTGTCTGCAAATTTCTTGATTTCCTCATTTTTAATTGCTGAATAGTATTTCGTTGTGTAAAAGTATCACAATTTCTGTATCCATTCCTCAACTGAGGGACATCTGGGTTGGGAAACTCCATTTCTGACTTTGTCTATGACCTGATACCCAGATGGAATTCCAAGGAGAGTATCTGTGTAGCAAGAACATTAGCATGTTAGGTCTGTGAAGTCCTTTGTAAGCTTTAGAAACTTTTCAATGTTTTTGTTATTTTTTTTCTTTGAATTAAGTCTGAGAGGGAGGCTGTGGTACATTGGAATGAGAATGTCCTCCATAGTCTCAGCCATTTGAACAGTTGGTCCGCATTTGGTGGAACTGTTTGGGGACGTTTAGGAGGTCAGCCTTGCTGGAGGAAGTGTGCCTCTGAGGGAAGGCTCTGAGATGAAAAGCCTCACACCATTTGCATTTTCTCTCTCTGCTTCATGCTGTGGTTGAGGGAGTGAGCTCTCAGCTTCCTGTTCTGGCGGCCATGCTTGTGGCCCCTGCCATGATGGACTCTTACCCCGTTTGAACCATAAGCTCAAATAAATTAGCTTTTCTATAAATTGCCTGGTTATGGTGTTTTACCACAGCAGCAAAAAAAAAGTAACCAAGACAGAGGCAGTATCCTTATTCATCTCCATTTTCCTGGTAAGGCAAACCCAGGCAGGGCAAGCAGAGGAAGCAATGCTTTCCAGCGTTAAAAGCTAAGGGCACCTGATGTAGTGCTCTGTACACCTTTAATTTCAGCACTTGGGAAGCAGAGGTGTATGTATTTCTGAGAATTCAAGGCTAGCCTGGCTTATGTAGTGAGTTCCTACACAGCCAGGGCTGTGTACAAAGACCCTGTCTTTTTAAAAATTTTTTCTTTTTTTCTTTCTTTCCTTCTTTCTTTCTTTCTTTCTTTCTTTCTTTCTTTCTTTCTTTCTTTCTTTCTTTCTTTCTTTTTTCTTGAAATAAAAAGCAAAGGGCACCTGGAGATGAAAATAAGAGCAGATTAGACATTGAAAAGCTTTAGATCGATGGTGTATACGCTCTGCCTGAAGATTCTGCTGTGCTAGCAGAAAAGTTTCTCCACTATCTACTTGCATATTATTCCTTTCATGTGTTCAGACCTTACAGAACCCCATTTTATAAAATCCAGTGGAAGGCTTGGTGGAATTAAACCTACTTTAGCTGTCCTATTTTTAAGGGAAAAGAGAAACCATTATCGCCATGTGACCTGATACCTGAGTTACATTTTCATCCTTCAATAAGTACTCCTGCAAACATTTTGATACTTTAAAAAATTAATATTTTTTAAAAAATTTATTATAATTTATTCACTTTGTATCCCAGCTGTAGCCCCCTCCCTTATACCCTCCCAATACTGCTCTCCTTCCTCCTTCTTCTCCCATGCCCTTCCCCAGTGCACTGATGGGGGAGGTCCTCCTCCCCTTCCATCTGACCCTAGCCTATCAGGTCTCATCACGATTGGCTGCATTGTCTTCCTCTGTGGCCTGGTAAAGCTGCTTCACTCTCAGGGGGAGGTGCTCAAAGAGCAGGCCAATCAGTTCATGTCAGAGGCAGTCCCTGTTCCCATTACTATGGAACCCACTTGGACACTGAACTTCTGTGGGTTACATCTTTGCAGGGGTTCTAGGTTATCTCCATGAATGGTCATTGGTTGGAGTATCAGTCTCAGAAAAGACCCCTGGGCCCCGATTTTTTGGTTCTGTTGCTCTCCTTGTGGTGTTCCTGTCCTCTCCAGGTCTTACTATTTCCCACATCTTTCATAAGATTACATGTACTCTGCTGAGACTCTGCTATACGTCTCAGCATCTGCTTTAATACTCTGCAAGGTAGAGTCTTTCAGAGGCCTTCTGTGGCAGGCTCCTGTCCTGTTCCCTGTTTTTTCCCTCTTATGTCTATCCCATTTGCCTTTCTGAATGAAGATTGAACATCTTACCCAGAGTCGTCCTCCTTGCTTAGCTTCTTTAGGTGTACAGATTTTAGTATGATTATCCTATATCATATGTCTAATATCCACTTATAAATGAGTATATACCATGTGTGTCTTTCTGCTTCTGGGATACCTCACTCAGGATGATCTTTTCTAGTTCCCACCATTTGCTTACAAATTTTATGATTTCCTTGTTTTTAATTGCTGAGTAGTATTCCATTGTGTAAATGTACTACAATTTCTGTATCCATTCCTCAACTGAGGATCATCTGGGTTGTTTCCAGCTTCTGGCTATTACGAATAAAGCTGCTATGAACATGGTTGAGCAAGTGTTCTTGTTGTATACTTGAACATCTTTCGGATATATGCCTAGGAGTGGTATAGCTGAGGAAGCACTATTCCTAATTGTCTGAGAAAGCGCCAGATTGATTTCCAAAGTGGTTGCACAAGTTTACATTCCCACCAGCAGTGGAGGAGGGTTCCCCTTTCTCCACAACATCTCCAGCATGCTTTGTCACTTGAGTTTTTGATCTTAGCCATTCTGATGGGTATAAGGTGAAATCTCAGGATCGTTTTGATTTGCATCTCCCTGATGACATTGAACATTTCTTTAAGTGTTTCTGTTCCATTCGATGTTCCTCTATTGCGAATTCTGTTTAGCTCTGTACTTGAGTTACTTGATTTGTTACTATTTAACTTCCTGAATTCTTTATATATACTGGATATTTATTAGCCCTCTGTCAGATATAGGATTGGTGAAGATCCTTTCCCAATCTGTAGGCTGTTGTGTTGTTCTGGTGACAGTGTCCTTTGCCTTACAGAAGGTTTTCAATTGCATGAGGTCCCATTTATTGGTTGTTGATTTTAGAGCCTGTGTTGGTGTTCTGTTCAGGAAGTTGTCTCCTGTGCCAATGAATTCAAGGCTCTTTCCTACTTTTTCTTCTAACAGGTTTAGTATGTCTTGTTTTATGTTGAGGTCTTTGATCCACTTGGACTTTAATTTTGTGCACGGTGATAAGTATGGATCTATTTGCATTTTTCTACATGTAGACATCCAGTTAGAGCAGAACCATTTGTTGAAGATGCTATCTTTTTTCCATTGTATGGTTTTGGCTTCTTTGTCAAAAATCAGGTGTCCATAAGTGTGTGAGTTTATTTCTGGGTCTTCAATTCCATTGATCCATCAGTCTGTTTCTATGCCAGTACCATGCGATTTTTTTTATTACTATTGCTCTATAGTACAGCTTGAGATCAGGGATGAGATACCTCCAGAAGATCCAGAAAATCTTTTATTGTAGAGGTTTGTTTTAGCTATTCTGGGTTTCTTATAATTCATATGAAGTTGAGAATTGAAGCCACGGTCACCTTGGTACCTAAACCTCACAAAGACCCAACAAAGAAAGAATTTCAGGCCAAGCTCCCATATGAACATTGATGCAAAAATATTAGACAGAAGACTCAGAAACTGAATCCAAGAACACATCAAAGATATCATCCACTATGACCAAGTAGGCTTTATCCCAGGTATGTAGGGGTGGTTCAATATATGGAAATCCATCAATGTAATCCACCATATAAACAAACAAAGAAAAAAAACACATGATAATCTCCTTAGATGCTGAAAAAGCATTTGATAAAATCCAGCATTCATTTATGTTTAAAGTCCTGGAGAGATCAGGGATGCAAGGCACTTAACATAGTAAAAGCAATATACATCAAGCCTATAGCCAATGTCAAACTAAACAGAGAGAAACTTAAATCAATCCCACTGAAATCTGACAAGGCAAGGCTGCCCACTCTTTCTATATCTCTTCAATATAGTTCTTGAAGTCCTTGCTAGAGCAATAAGACAAAGGAGATCAAGGGGATTCAAATCAGACTGGAAGAAATCAAAGTATCACTATTTACAGAGGACATGATAGTATATATGAGTGACCCCAAAAATTCTACCAGGGAACTCCTACAGCTGATAACCACCTTCAGCAAAGTGGCTGGATACAAAATTAACTCAAAAAAAAAAATCAGTAGCCCTTCTGTATACAAAAGAAAAAAGGGCTGAGAAAAAAAATTAGGGAAATAACACCTTTCACAATAGCCATAGAGGACATAAAGTATCTTGGTGTAACTCTAACTAAGCAAGTCAAAGACTTAAATGAAAAAAACTTCAAGTCTTTAAAGAAAAAAATAGAAGAAGATATCAAAAGAGAGCAAATCTTCCGTGCTCATAGCTTTGCAGGATTAACATAGTAAAAATGGCCATCTTACCAAAAGCAAGCTACAGATTCAATGCAATTCCCATCAAATTACCAACACAGTTCTTTTCAGACCGTGAAAGAAAAAAATATCTCAATTTCATATGGAATAAAATTTTGATACTTTTAAGATGCAATCTTGAGGCTGAAGGAATGGCCCTGTGGTTCAGAGCACTTGTTTCCCTTGCAGAGGACCTGGATTCCGTTCCCAGTGCCCACGTGGTGGTTCATAACAATCTGTAACTCTAGTCTCAGAGGATGCTATGCCCTTTTCTGACTTCTGCAGTCACTGAGCACACATGCGGCACATATATCACACATAAAACGATGAATAAATCTAATAACAATTTAAAAAATTCAACCCGTGGGAATGCTGGTAACCCCATGGCATGTTGATTTTGAATATGTTTCTGGTTGACAGTTGCTATAGACACATGCCAAAGTCATGAGTAATTGTCATACAGTTCATATAACCTTCCCTCAGGCCATCCTGACGGCCCATCTGGCCCTGGAGGCTAGGTCATAGATGTCATCTATCCATGAAATCAGGTTCCTGTGTATGGGTGCATTTTCTGGAGATAAGATAGGTGACATTGTGTTTTACAGTGTCATATCTATATGACAAATGGGCTTGCTCATTTTTATATTTATAATGTCCCATTTTTGGTGGTCTGAACCATGAACACTAATTTCAGAGTCTGAGCACCTATCTCTCACTGTAGCTCTGAACTGTGGCCAGCAGACTGACACAAGGATTCTCTGTGGCCCCATAGTCACACACTTATCTTTTGAGTCCTCTCCCAGGATTGGCACATTTCTGTTATCTTAACTACACTCTAACAGTTCCTTTAAACCTCAGAAAGTGAAGGCCCAGTTGCTGCAGAGAGGTTGGCTTAAGCCATTCTTTTCTGCATCTGGGCCTGTGGTTTATAAGCAACAGCGTCTTATCACGGACTTCTTACGGACTCAGAGTGATGCCTTGTGGCCTCTTCTGAGTGATCACAGGGACCGAATGGTGACAGTGAATGGAACTGTCACAATTTCATATTCACTATTTATCACTTGGCAAAAGGTACCAGAAAAATAAAATTGTTTTATTTGTCATGTTTTTAGGAGAATTTTTATTACAGAAAGCTTTTTTATGGTGCATAGCATGCATCAGTTACAACTGTACTTTTGAGGCACTTTTAGTTTGTTTTTTCATCGTTACACTCTTTGGAAGACTGTTAAAGAAAAGACGGAGAGCCCTGCCAATTATGTGAAGGAACCGCGATGAACTGAGCGTGTGGCTGTTTTTATCTTTGTTTGGAAACTTTAGAAAACTTAAACTTTAAGCCTAAATTTGTGAGTTAAGATTTTGGGACAAAGTCTGGTTATCAAATGTGAAACAAACAAAGGCACTTTTACAAAGATTTGATAGTTACACCAAAGTATTCTATATAGGAATAGAGCATTAAGACCTAAGGATGCAGTTCAGTTGGTAATTTTTTTTTATGATATTTAGATATATGTATGTGTGTATCCATGTGTCTGCCATGCCTGTGTGGTGTTCACAGAGGCCAGAAGAGGGCTATGGGTCTTTCTGGAGCTGTAGATACATGTATTTTGAACCACCCAATATAGGTGCTCAGAACCAAATCTGGGTCCTCTGCGAGAGTTCCATGAGCTGGTATCTTCTGAGACCCCTCTCCAGTTCCCTAGTTGCAAAATTCTTGCCTAGCATGCATGAAATCTTGCATCCCACCCCCAACACTGAATAAGCCGGGCTGGGTGATACACAGCTATAGTAGTACCTGGAAGGTAGAGAGGCAGGAGGGTTAGAAGTTCAGGCTCATCTTTAACTATGTAGCTAGTTTGAATGCAGCCTGGGATACACCAGACCACATCTAAACAAGTGTGAATGAATGAGTAAGGCATCCAGGTTGTCTGTATGTGAGTGTATGTGGTTGCTGTACCTACACTGTAAAACTTGGACAGAATTATACAACAAGAGCATTTCTGGTGATAAAAGAGCAACACAAGTTTGGATACAAACATTTTGGTTGAACAAATAATGAAATGGTCAACGTTTGAGTGTTTTTAAATGTTAGTTTTTGATCTCCCAAGGCTCAGTGTACATTGCTGAAGACAGCGTGGGAAGAATGTAAGAGAAAGAATGGTGGGTAGAAGCTGCGAAGTGCTGCCTTCTGAATATGACGTGGCTGCCCAATCCATGAAAACCTAGAAGCTATGGTTATCAGCACAAGGCTCTTGCCAGACCTGCCAGTCAACATTCTTGCATGGATAGAGGCTTGAGCTCATGAGGTCCTACCCCTAGCTGAAGAGCTATTGCCATAGCTCTTCCCAGAGCCATAGCTGCTGGGGAAGAGGAGTAATTTTTCAGGGCTGTGGGATGGTAGGCTGCCCATGCTCTGGTAGGTAGCCCTATATGCATGGATATGCAGGCAGCACTTAACTGGACTTTGAGGGTTATAAAAACAATAACATGAAGGTAGAAGGGAGAAGGAGGAGGGTTGGATTTGACCTGGACAAGTAGGTCATTCTTCAGGGACAGGTTCCTGGAGAGAGGACCAGGGGATGAGAAGATAAAGAAAATAGGAAACCCGGGGCCAGAAGGTCTTGCACAAGCTATGTCTTCTGCCAAGAAAGGCTATTAAGAAGTACAGCACCTTTTATACAGTTTGCCCAAGGAAATGGCAGAGTCAACAGGAAACTTTCATACAGTGGGGCAAAATCAGCAGGAAGCTGATCAAGCAATGTTACACAAAGGGAACATAGCATATCTCAAGTGTGCCACAGATCAAGGATGCATCAGCATTAAGGAAAGGGTTGGCATCTCAGGATCTGAAGTCACAGCTCTCCCAAGGCCCTGGCCCTGGCCATTCCTATACTTGCCGTGACGGCGCTACTTCCACCCAGACATTAGATTAGACCTCAAGGCAGCGAGAGGCACAGTCCTGCAATCACGGATGCACACACTGATTCTAGCACTGCTAGCTTTGGTCTCAGACTCAGGTGATTAAATTTTCAAGTGGAGGCACTTGTCCACATCCTGGTACTAAATCCATTTTACACTGAGGTGTGGCAACACCTGCCCCGACACCTGATAACTCATCCTGAGCTTAATCCAGAAACCTGTAAGAAACTCCTGCCTCTGTTCCTGGGCATCTCAAGAGCAGTTTCTCCTTTCAGTGACAGTAGGTCCACTTAAGCGACAAAACTGTCCACCCCTGGATCTGCATTTGACAGCGCTACCTCCAAACAGCTCTGTCGATGAAGCTTCTCACAGCTTTGCCCTGCGTCCTGGACCGCTCTCTGCCTACATTTTCAGGACAGCCTCTCTTAGCCACAGCCTCTGCTCCATTTCTTGTCCTTTGTGAAAGAAACATGCTCCCTCAAGACCCAGCTATCCCACTCCTAAGCGTATATCCAAAAGATGCTCAAGTACACAACAAGGACATTTGCCCAGCCATGTTCATAGCAGTTCATAGTAGCTGAGGTTATCTAAGGAAGAGCTTGGAGCCTAGGGTTAGGGAGTAGAGTACACCAGCCAGGATGACTCTGTAACAGGGACTGGAGATGCTGAGAGAGGCTGGTGGACAGCATCCACTCTGATATGTTAATAGCACCCCAGTTAAGCCGTCTGTCCCAGGCTTGAGGCAAATGTGAGGCCTGAGAGCTGTGAGTCATTTAGCTAGGAGTGAAGAATGCGGCATTGCTGGAGGTAGCAGCTACTGAGTGAAGCTGGGACGTTTGGTGTTTTAAAGCCATGGAGATTGATGTGGCTTTGTAAATTTGTTAGTTAACACACATTGTGGAAAGACAAAAATGTGTCTGTGTTTCTGACATAGCTTGCTTGCGGCATAGTCTCTCTCCTTTTTATGGACTAATTTCCTGAAGGCCAGCTGCTGCCCTGCTGGGTGCTGAGGGAGATCCTGCACTACTCCCCCTGTGTAAACTCTAGTTTATTCAGCTGCCTGCTTGGCCTTCCTCGCCTCCTTTGATATGGTCTGCCATGGCTGTGCTTTGGTATTACAGGGTTGAAAGGCAAGTGAACTGCTCAGCAGAAGCATCGCGCTGTGACCACGGGAGTCACTGCACACACCAGTCACACACACAGGACCAGGACCGAGGGGAGTGGCCTGAACTGGAAGACTAGTGTGGCTCCTCAGCTCCTCCCAGGTGTACTCATCCAAAGTATTGCCGACAGTAATGCCCCCAAACATACCACATAGTTGATTTGATATGCAACATCTTGCCATCCTAAGTTCTTTTCATAAACAAATCTCACAGTAGTGCAGAGAGACCACTTCCTGCCCTCGCCTTACCTTTGTCCCTTCAGTAACATCTCAGGTTTTTTTTTTTTGGGGGGGGTGGGGTAGGGTGAGGGTGGGGGGTATTTTGCCTGCATGTCTCTGAACTATGTTTGTGCAGTACCCAAGAAGGCCAGAAGAGGGCAGAAGATCCCCTAGGAACTGGAGTTACAGAAGGCTGTGAATTACTGTGTGGGTACTGGGAACTGAATCCAGGTTTGACAGTTTCAGAGCGCATACTTAGACCAGCCTGAGCCAGTTTAATCATGCTTTCTATAAATATTTGGAAAATAAAGTTAGGAAGTAGCAGCTTGCAGGCTGCCCTCTTTTGTGTCTTTAAGTCCCTATCTTTTAGATATGACCCTTCATATGGTACTAGTGCAGAGAACATTGTTGGCAGTGTGACCTGCTGTCCTGGCATGGGGCAAGACCAGAGCAGGTCTGTCTGTCTTTAGTGAGGCTTACTGCAGGAGGTCTGGGGTGCCAAGAGAGAAGCTGGCCGGCTGTGTGGAATGCTGTCTAAGAAAAACACACAATCGTTTCTTTTAGGACAACTGAGCAGTGCATGAGGGATATGTTCAGTACCTTCAAGGTACAGAAGTGCTTAAGACATGACCTAGAAATGTGAAAATGGAAGAGACTGGAAGGTAGGCAGGCAAAAACAACAAAAAACAACACCAAAACAACCAAAAAATATCTGTGTGCTGACAAATCAGTGTATGCCCTGTTGGACTATTTTTTGTTTGTTTGTTTGTTTGTTTGTTTGTTTTTTGAGACAGGGTTTCTCTGCATAGCATTGGCTGACCTGAAATTACTTTATAGACCAGGCTGGCCTTGAACCCATAGAAATCTGCCTGCCTCTGCCTCCCCTGAATGCTGGGATCACAGGTGTGTGCCACCATGCCTGGCTTGGACTCCTTATCTTTTAAAAGCTTTTTAAATAAATTTCTTTATTTCTCACCTGATAGGATTGTATGGATATCCTCTCAAAACATCTAGCATGGAAATCGTTGGTCTTATTTTATTTTTTATTTATATTTGAGACAGGGTCTTTCTGTATAGCTCTGGGTGTCCTGGAATTCACTCTGTAGAACAGACTGGTCTCCGACCACAGAGATCCACAGCCCTGTGCCTACTGGTGCTGGGATGAACAGTCATGACAGCTTGTTCATCCATTCCCTTCCCAATGTTGCTGTAGTTCATGCCCTCATTCATGCATCCCCATTGCTGTGGCAGAGATTGTCCTAGATGAGTGACCTGACTGAAGGGTACACACTTTTTTTTTTTTTTTACAGGGTCTCATGTGGCTCAGGCTGTCCTTGAACTCACTATGCGAGGATGACCACAGTGTGCTCATCCTGCCTCCTGAGTGCTGTGATTACATGTGTGAGCTGCCACACTCAAACTTGTGTAGTGCTGAGGATGGAACCCAAGGCTTTGTGCATGCCAGGCTGGCACTCTGCCCTCCAGGCTACATCTCCACTGGCACGTTTTTACCTTTCCCATGTGCCTCCACAGTGCTTTCTGGCAAGGATTTGGTTTCTGCTTCTCCACAGCCAATGATTGGTGTCTTCTCTCACTTGTAATAGTCATTGTAACAGTAATGACATCAGTTCATTGTCTGACAAGACACAGTGAAAGCTCATTGCTGATGACTTCTGTGAACACCTGCTTGTGTGAACATTTGTTCCGTATCCTGTTGGCTATTTACTTTCTCTGTGTGGCACACAGCTCATCTTATACACGAGTTATGACTAGCCTGTTCTTGCTTTATTTATTTGTTTGTTTGTTTGTTTTGTATACAGTGTTCTGCCTGCATGTATACCTGCTTGCTAGAAGAGGGCACCAGATCTCATCTTAGATGGTTATGAGGCACCATGTGGTTGCTGGGATTTGAACACAGGACCTTTGGAAGAGCAATCAATGCTCTTAACCTCTGAGCCATCTCTCCAGCCCCTGCCTGTTCTTGTTTTAAATAGAGCTAATTATACAGAATAGACATCAAGACTTTGTCATCTATAATAAATAAATTCAGACCATATATGGTGTTCATCTCTTGGCTCTGTGAGCTAGTTCACTGAAGGATGACAGTAGCATTGGCGAGTTTCATTCTTGAAAGAGTCAGCTAGTCGCTGTGCCACAGTAATCTACCTTCTGGAAGGGTCACGGCCAATTAGAGTACCAGTGGACCAGTGTAGTTGCCGTCAGGAGTGTCGGGCGGTCACGTGCCTGCTGCTTTTGTAGCCCTTTGGCTTTTCAAGTGTTCACCTTCCCTAGAGTGTTCAATGTGTTGAAAATAGTTGGGTCTCCAGGCAGGTATGACCCGGTCTTTCTCTCTCTCCCTTCTGGAAACAGGGCCCTGAAATCCCCTATTTTTCTTTTCAGAAATTGTGCCATCCTTAAAGCCACACCCTCCCGTTGTGGGCAAAGTGACTCATCACAGCATCGAGCTGTACTGGGATCTGGAAAATAAAGAGAAGAGGCAAGGACCACAGGAGCAGTGGCCTAGGTTCTCCATCGAAGAGGAAGATCCCAAGATGCACAGTTACGGTGTCATTTACACGTAGGTGAAGATGCAGCTGCTCGTGTTTTCTTTCCTCTCTGTAGAACGACTTGCCAGGTCTCTTTGAGAAGGCTCCTGCTCCTCTAAAGTTAAGGAAAGAGTCCGTGAACTTTTGGTAAATGAGCATTAGTGGTCAGCTTGGGAATGAACCCCCATAACTGAGATCTTCTTTGACTCCTGACATATGCCAGGGTCGATCACCTATGGCTAAAATGAAGAGTTGGGTGGAGTGAGCTGTGGTTCCCATCAGGTCGCTTTGTTCATGGATGCAAGGCGAAGCACCTCTAGCCCACACCAGCCAACTGCTCTAATCAATTGTGACACCATAGTCCCCTTCTCAACTCTCTCAATCCAAATGGCCTCAGTCCCAGCCTCAAGGCCTGGCTTGTTCCCATATCAGGACCTCGCTCCTCAGTTTCCTGACATTTTATTCTGACTTAGTTCATACTCCCCGAATATGAACCCTAGATGAAGTTCCCTCCTCCATCCATATTACCTTCTTACCCTAAAGGCCACAGACCTTGCCAGCCCAGTTGCCCTGCCAGCAGCTTTTCCAAAGATCCTCATTCAGGTACCTCACAGTTCAGCATTATGTTGGTGGCTTTTTTTTTAAGTCTCCCCACCAATGTTACGTACAATGGGAGATGGGTACAACACTCTGTTCCAGCTGGCTGGCTGCAGGCCCCTCGCAGAGCTGTGGCTTTCATGCAAACAAGTGCTGCAGCAGAGGGTCCTTTGCACCAGCCATGTCTTAACTTCTCTTGGCCGCTTAGCCCTTTGCAAAATGAAGTCACTTCTTTCTGTGATGAAGGAATGCCAGAAAGAGATGTGGGTGCGGGTCTCACTTAGCCTATGGGCATAAGGCATAACACAGAAGAGCCCGGGGACATCCCCCTGCCTTTCCCTGCTGCCTTGGGACATAGTCCTGCAGGAAATCAGAGGCAGTAGGAAGGCAATGATGCAGTCAGGATCCAGAATCTTCAGTCAGCTTCTGGTCTGCCCTTTCCTCCAGGGGCATTGTGCCCACGTGCTGATGTGGGCAGATGGGGGGCAGCCCGTATGGTGGCGATGTACCTCACACCTCTTCTGATCTCACGTCACACCACCATCGCCTTCTCCCCTCTCCCTAGCGTCACTCTTCCGTCCACCCCGCTCTAGTTGCTGCCTAAGTGGTGCTACCCTGATATCTGAGAAGCATTTCTCTGTATCAAAAAAATAGTATTATCTGAAAGACAGTTAACCACATAAAAATAATTTTGGAGCCTGAATTTCTGTCTCAGGTTTCTGTTGTGAAAAACACTTTGACCAAAAGCAGCCTGGGGAAGAAAGGGCTTATCTCAGCTTTCAGTTCCACAGCACAGTACAACATGAGTGGAAGTCACAGCAGGAGCCTGGAGGCAGGGCCTGACGCGGAGGTCACGGAGGAGTGCTGCTGACAAGCTTGCTCCCGTGTTTGCTTAGCTCGCCCATGGCTAGCACCACCCACAATGGGCTGGGCTCTCCCATATCAATCATTAGTGAAGAAAACACCCTACAGACCCGCCCACAGGCATATCTGGTGGGGACATTTTCTCAACTGAGGTTTCCTCTTCCCAAATGACTTTAGCTTGTGTCAAGTTGACAAAACAAACAACCATTAAATCCCCAAGATGTTCTTTAATCGTGTCACATGTTCGCTATGAAGGTGATTTTCTTCTCAAAACATACATACATAATATAAAATGTAATGTAGTATGTCTGAATCCATATGCATGTATGCGTAAGTCTACGTACCCATGGAGGCCAGGGGAACATGTTTAGTTCTCTGCCCTATCCTATGGAAGCAAGTTCTTTCATTGAATTTGTGTTGTCCTTCCCCAGTGGCCACTTGGCAGGCTGGCTGCTCCTTAGCAAACCCTAAGGATCATTCTTTCTCTCTTCATGGCTGTACTGGGCTTACAGCCAACTTTTTAACGTAGGCGCTGGGGATCCGAACTCAGGTCCTGAGGCTCTTTCTAACCCACTGAACCATATTCCTCAGCCTTAAATTGTATTTTAAGTATTTTTTTGGAAGAAGAGAAAGGCAGAGCCCTCTATTTGTCTGACTTGTGCTCTGCCAGAGCATGGGGTACCGTCCTGGCTATGTTCCTCTTTCCTTTCCTTTCCTTTCCTTTCCTTTCCTTTCCTTTCCTTTCCTTTCCTTTCCTTTCCTTTCCTTTCCTTTCCTTTCCTTTCCTTTCCTTTCCTTTCCTTTCCTTTCCTTTCCTTTCCTTTCCTTTCCTTTCCTTTCCTT
>CM053762.1:10763993-10827105 GCA_028658305.1 Pachyuromys duprasi
CAAGGGTCTTTTGGTGAAATGCTTTATGCCTTGGAAAAAAGTTCACACATGCCTGAACACTAGGTGGCAGGCTTGGACTGCAGCAGTCCCAACCTCATTTGCCTCCAATGGCTTCATTCTACCTTTATCATTAAAGCTAGAAAACGTCTTCCTTACTAGAGTGGTTATCTTCAGGCCAGGCACACTGGCTGGTGTGTTTGGGCACTTTCCTCCTGCGTTGGCAGTTTGGTTGTGGTGTCTGCCCTTTCCTCCAAGGGCATTGTGCCCACGTGCTAATGTGGGGAGATGGAGGACAGCCTGGATGGCGATGACGAACCTGGTAACTTTTTATGTCAGCTTGGTCACATCGTAGTCTGCATCACTGGGGTGGTTTTTGGCTTGGGTTTCCCTTACAGTTCTCAGAAGCACAGCTGAGTTTTGTGGGTTCTCCTTCTGCTCCCCTTCACAAAGCCAGGGCATTGCACTCCATTTCCTGTCTGTTTTCCTTGTGTCCCAGGCCCTGACTGTCCAGACATTTGCCAGTGAGGTGAGTCTCCTTGTTGCCTGTTTCTTGGTTTTCTTTTTCCTCTCTCATTTGTCATACATCTCAAAGGGTCTTCTTTGTATGAAGGATGAAGGGCATGTGCCTTAGGGTCTGACTCCCTAGAGTGTTGTTTAATCGTGGTGTATGTTCCACTCTGAAGGTTGTTTCCTTGTAAAACCATGTGTACATGCATGTGCATGTGTAAATATGTATATGTGTACATTATTTGTGTGGTCTCTCTGTGTGATATATGTACACACACACACGCACACACATATATATATATGGAGGAGTGCTGCTGATAAGCTTGCTCCCCATGTTTGCTTAGCTCGCCCATGGCTAGCACCACCCACAATGGGCTGGACTCTCCCATATCAATCATTAGTGAAGAAAACACCCTACAGACCTGCCCACAGGCATATCTGCCCATATATATATGCGTGTGTATAACTTGCCCACATTTGCCTTATTACCTCTTATTTATGAGTACAAACTTTCTCCGATGTAGGGACTTGCTCTCTTTTGAATATGCCTTGGCTTCCTCTCTATGTGTGCTGCCTGTTCTCCCTGTGGACAAGTGTCCTCACTGCTGTAGCCCCCCATCAGCCAATGTAATAGTCGAAGTCAAAGGAACATCTCCCTTGCTGCCTTACGGTTGCTCCACCTTACTGTGACAATTAGCACCCTCTTGTGCTTTTTATCCATCCCATCGTCAAATACTGCCGAGTGCTCATGACCTATTGAACACTGTTCTAAATGCCGGAGATGTGGAGTCAGATAGAAATTCCCCATGTTGAGAAAAACACCTGAAAAATGAGACATGTAAGTAAAAATGCATAGTGTGTCAGGGTTAATAAGTCCTAAAGAAGAAACCCTAGGACAAGTTGGGGGCCTAGGGCAGGAGCAAGAACTCTTCATTGAAGGAAAGACTTGACACAAGACCTGAAGCAAGTGTGAGATACTGAAGGGGACTTTCCAGGCCAAAGCCATGTCAAATGGAAAAGCACATGGAGGAAAGTAGAAGAGAGGAGAGGCGAGGAGAGAAGAGAGAGGTGGGGCATATTAGTGAGGTTGACAAGGTAGTAAGAGGTAACTGTGGCTGTGACTTATCCAGAGAACACTGGCTTTTACTGGAAAGATGTTGAGGGAAGCAAAGGAGGTTGTTAGTCCAGAAGAGGCAGGATCTGTGTGGTTTATGAGGGCTGCTGTGGCTGCCTGAGATGAGGCTCTGGGAAGGCGAAGCAGTAGGCAGCAGAGAGGGCTAATTAGGAAGCTTGAGCAATAATTGAGGTGGGAGATAGCAGAAGAGTGTGTGGACTGGTTGAATACAAGATGTTTTTAATGGTGGATTTAAGCCAATTGCTAGTATAGCATGCCTGTGGTTTCAGGTACTTGGGAGGGGTCACTTGAGCCCAAGAGATGGGGACCAACCTAGACAGAATTACAAGGCTTCATCTCAAAAACCCAAACAGAATACCTTAAAAATTGGCAGTGTGCTAGATCTCTACCGCCCCTATGAGGTGTGAGCGAATGCAGGCAAGCAAGGGAGACTGTATGTGTGCAGGTGTGTACAGAATAACCCCCCCACCCACACCACCCATACCTTAGGGGACCAACCCTATCTAAACTGTAGTAAGGATGGTCACTTAGCAATGTAGTCAGTTTACTCATAAGAATAATATGGTCCAGTCTGATCTGCTTTTATTTTCTAGATTAGAATTTTCAGCCCATTGCAGTATTTCAGGACATTTATTCAGCTTAGGTTAGGGAGTTCACATTGTGGTGACTATATTTATATTTCTCACACATGTTTTTTTTATTCAAATGTTTTTCTTTATGCCATCAGAACCTTTTCTTTATTATTTTATGTTGCTGTATAACCTACTGTCTGTGTGTCCGTCTTCCTGCCTGTATGTGACGGCACTGGCTTCTGCTCCATGGACTTTGGCAGGCACCGTAGTGCTTCTGTTGGCTAGAAGTCAGCATGGAGGATGCTGCCTAGACTTTTTTCCTCTCTATCACTTTCTGCCACTGTCCAGTGACTTCATCTTACCATGTGGCCTCTACAGCAGGGAATTAAAACTTTTCATGGTGGCAAGCTCCAGATGACACCGGTGCAGAAACTACAGGCTTCTTACCACCAACCTCATCACTACAAGCTCCCCTCTGCCCCCCCTTCCCCCCATTCCAGGGCACAGGATTAGACCCTTGCCTATGCTTCTGTGTTGATGGCCTTCCTGAACATGTATCTTCTTTTGAGTGAAGAGAGGTGGCTTCACAAGTAACAGACACCATAACAGGGTTGAATTTGCCAGCAAAGAGCAGAGAACAGGGCTAGATGTCAGAGAGGTCTAATTCACAGATTATTTTCTTGACTCTGTTGGATTTTGTTGCCTGAAGTAACTTTGTTGTACAAGTTACTAATTTCTCCTGAAATTTCAATTTTGGATGAACAAGGAAAAAGGGTCTCACTGGGGCACCTTTCCCGGCATGTCCTGGATATGACACATCCTAGGCTCACTCTGCTAGAGGCACACAGACCTTATGTCCTAGGTCTGGTGTCCTTTGGACTTTTCATTTCATTCTGACACATCTTGTCACATGGAAGTCAGAGAGACCTTCCTTGCAGGACACCATGCAACCCCTCTCTTCTTCCACCCATCATTCCTCATGTAGGGAAATAAGCTCAGGAGGAAATCAGAAGGTGTCAGGCTCTTGGGGAGGGGATGGAAGGATGGAGGCTACTGTTCTTCTCAGGGTCAGGGGTCGTTCTGTTCTGTAGCCACCCCTTTAATTCCATACTTTGGAGAAGAGACTGATTTTCCAGTGGGCTCTGGGGAAGAACAAGTGAGGCCTTGTGGGTGTAGCAGGTAAGTCCCACCTTTTCTCTGAAGCCATGTTTTCAGGTGAGCTTCTATCAGCCATGATGCTGACTCCAGGCGATAGGGTCTGCAGGATGTTGGATGATTCATCTCAGTCTTGAACTCATCCGGGTCTGCCTAACCCAACACCGTGCAAAAAATGGGCATGGGATAAGTTTGAGTTGCATGGTACAGAACTTGTATGCAAATATTTAGGTTGAGCACAAACATCCTTAACAGTTAGTTTGTGAATAGTAATGTATGGCTTTGGCCTCTGCAGAAGCTCTGCTGAGGATGAGCGAGAAATGACAGAAAACAATGGTAAACTTGCATGCATGGAACTATGGGGAAGTATACTGAAGAAAACAAGAACTGGAGAGAAAGAGTTAGAAATAATATGTACTCTCATCAAAAGTCAAGCCTTTGAAGCACAAGGAAAGAAAAACTTAGATACAGAATTGAAAGGGATACTCGGGATCTACTCAAAGCCCCCGAAAGACTTCTGGTAGTAGAATGAAACTGAGAATTGAGCCGTACCAGGAAGTATATGTAAGCCTGTCATTTTTGGTCTTAGAATGTGCACCAAGGCAGAGAAATCCCTTCAGCCACCCTCAAAGCAGAGAGCAGGCATCTCCCTGCAGCGCCTGGTCCATCCTCCGAGAGGGCACAGGAAAGGCAGTAGGCTAGCCACTGTGCCATGTTTCCCGGCTCTCATTTTCTAGGCTCCTGATTACTGAACTCAGACATCTTGCCCCTGGAGCCATGGGATCTTCATTGCAAGCCCCTAGTCAGATTTCTACTGCAGAAATCTTTAACTAATGCTGCCCACCAGCATCCCTAGCTGAACTCATCCATGATGTGAGATGTTTGAGTTGGTTTGTACTGGGTTGCCTGACTTCTTAGCTAGACTGATTTGGTTCTGAGTGGCAAACCCATCATTGGCTTAACTTTTTAAGTCCTGTTCCCTGCTGTATTTTGCTTGCAAGTAGATTTAGTATCTATCAATTCATCAGACCTATCTACCTATTTGAATACTCTATTTGAAACTCACATGCATTCAATAATCTTTAAAATGTGAAACTTTGTAATTTGAATATGAATTTTATGGGTTAGCATGATTATTTCTATGAAGAACACATGTGCATGACAGCTGTACACTAAGCACTGTATTATGTGAAACTTTTTTGGGGAAATATAAACAAATGTAAACTAATGACACACTGCAAATAATTTAACTGAAGTCCAACTTGGTGAACCAATGGGATTGTTGTTTATTTTTTCCCTAGAGTATGGGGGAAGGGCTAGTTCCAGGGGCTTGGAGGACTCAAAGGTAGCTGTGCCAAAGGCACTGACTGCAATCCTGAAGCTCTGAAAAACTTTCAGGCAGCTCTACAGGTCAGAGTCTCTACTTAGGCAGCTCAGGTGGTGGGAGAATTTCTTCTTGTATCCAGGCTGGTGGGAAAAATCCCTCCTCTGGACTTCTGAATCTTATTATTTTCAGGAACTTGCTAAGACTTGTGAGTTGTTTGCATCCAGAGACTCATGAGCCTTTCTGGATGGAATGTTTCAATTAGGAAAGAAACTATTACACAACACCTGGCTAGGCCCTGTGGGACAAAGATGGTAGATGCTACAAAGGTACAGAGGTGCTACAAAGGTGTCATCTGTGAAGTGTCCATTTTCCTTAAGGAATTCAATAAAGCAGGATCAAATCTATACTGACTCATTTATTGGAAGCATTCAAAAGTTGCTTCTACCTGTAATTACCTGCTACTGGAAAATGCTGTTTAGGCGACTTGGCATGCGGGCAAGACAAAAGCTACACTACATAAAACTGAAAACTAGCTTTACACATGAAAAGTTTTTCTTTGTACAACCCTTTCCCAAAACAAAACAAAACAAATCTCACCTGTGTTGTTAGTGAAAGGGTGTGAATATATAAAAAACATTCCAGGCTCAAACATGACACCACACACACACACACATATCTGGTTTAAAATATCAGTCTCATGAAATGACATAAAACCAGGACACAGCCAAGCTGATCAGAAGCATTCATGCTTGTCTCCTTTTGTCCAGGGGTTATGCGACAAAGCATGTGATTGAAGGTCTAGAACCAAGGACACTGTACAGATTTCGACTGAAGGTCATCAGCCCCTCTGGAGAATGCGAGTACAGCCCAGTCATTTCGGTGGCTACAACTAGTGAGTACACTCATGCTCACGTATTAGTGTACTTGAGCTTGGAAACCGCAAACAGGTCAGAGGTAAAATGGACTGCTTTCTCCCAGGCCTCACCGGAAGCAGAAAGGACTTTACTCATAAGCACTGTGACAGCGTTGTTTCCTGCTTGCGCCTCTTTGCAGCATGCCATAAGAAAGGCCAGCTATGCTTTCCCAAATTGGGAGATCTGGCTTGGTACCACACTTGTCCTGTCCATGGGCATTTGGTACAGGGTGGGCATTACCTTTCTTAGGAAGTGGGCCACAGGGATGGGTAGAGCATTGTCTCTTCTACATGTGTTACTATACATGGCTTTGTGCATGTGTGTGTCCTGTCTGGTCACAGACTTCTGCTTCCCTGGTACTGAGACTGAAGAAAATCATGATCAATGCTTCTCTGGCTACAGAGGTAGCCAGGTAGGCTAGCCATACCATCTCTAACCACCTCATATTCTGTGGCCTGCCATTGTATCCTTCATATGACTGAATACAATTCAGATTTTGAGCTACCCTGCTATTCCTTTGGTTGCAAGGATGGCAAGGTGGGCCTGGCTCTGGATGAACAGACTGAGGCCAGCGTTAGTTAAAGCTGAGAGGGGAAAGGAACTTCAAATATGGCCCTAAGTGATGTTTAGCCAGCCATGAAACAGGATAATTTCATAGGAGACATGCAATAGTCAATTACTCAGGTCAGGCAAGAGGGCCTGTTCCTTAATCTAGTGATGGTAAAGGCTTTGCTTCTGCAGGGAAGATATTCAGTTTTGGAGTCCCACGGGGGAGAGAGAAAGGGAGGGAGGGAGGAAGACACACACACACACACACACACAGAGAGAGAGAGAGAGAGAGAGAGAAATGGGTAGAGAGGGAGGAGGGAGAGAGGGAGAGAGAGAGAGAGAGAGAAATGGGTAGAGAGGGAGGAGGGAGAGAGGGAGAAAGGGAGACAGAAACAGGGAAAGAGAGGGATGGAGAGAGAGAGAGAGAGAGAGAGAGAGAGAGAGAGTATGTGTGTGTGTGTGTGTGTGTGTGTGTGTTAGTTCAAGCACAAGCACTTGGAGCCCAGCAGGGCAAGGTCAGGGAGAAGTACGCAGAGGAAATATAGACACAGAGCCTGCCTTTGAAGAAACTCTCCCAGGACACTGAGCTGGATGCTCTCCCAGGCAGCCTCTGCACTTCTTCTTGGGGCCTCTTACTTCCTACAGTCACCACTCTCTTCTCAGCTCTTACTGGAGTACCCAGTCCCCTTTTCTGCCCACTGTTCATGCTCATGGATAGAGTCGATTCAGGGCTGATTTCTTCTTTTCCTGGGGGTTCTTCTTTTCCTGTACACACGATCAGCTCTTTCCATTTTGAGGCAGGCCTAGCACTTCTTCCATTGTGTTTTACATATCTGCCTGCTCTTTTACTCCCACCCATATTGAAGGTTCCAGGATGGAGGGGTGGTGGGTCGGCCATCTCTCATACATGAGATTGGGTGGGTGGACTATTAAGATTCAGTGGCAGAAGTAGAAGCAGAAAAGCAGCATACTGGTTTTTGTTTGTTGGCTTGTTTGGTTTTGTTTTGTTTTGGCTTACTCTCATGTCTTGGGGACAGATCCATTTCTCAGCAACTGGATGAATCCACCTGAACCCAGCTGGAGAGGTGCATACAGTTGGTACTGCAACCAGATATGGTGGGCTACAACTGACCTACTGTCCTCTAAATAACACATCCAAGCAGCGAGGGGCTTCTCACTTTTAGCCAGAGTTCACACAGAGTCCTGTAAGAAAGTAGAGACCAGCTGGACCCTGCAGATCACCTGACAAGGAGCGTGCATGTGGCTAAGTGTGCCTCTTCTTGCCCAGCTGACTTCAGAGAGGCAGCTGTAGATATCTGGTCTAGAAATTTTGTCATTATAGTTTTATGGTTTCTGTAGATAATTACACACACACACACACACACACACACACACACACACACACACACACACACACTATAGCACTTCCAAACACTGCACTTGACTGTTTCTCTGCTAGCCTCATACGGCTATCTGTGCTCCTTGGAGGGACTGGTATTGTGTTTGTTGGAGGCAGGCCTCTGGCTCTGCTGATTGACTGCTGTCCCCTTCTTCTTTCCTAATGTTCAGTGTAGATGCTCTTAAGGAGGCAGAGCTACTAAGCAGAGAACTGAAAATGCTCATATTATACAGAGCAAGCAAAAATGCTTCTGTGGGCTGATAATTTGCATTCAGTTTGAGTGTTTTAATGAATCACAAAAGCCTGTACTTTGTTTGGATAAAGGATGCTCAGCCTTTTTTTTTCTTCCCAGGTAAAGTACACGGGGCTCTTGTTTAAATGAAGCATGCAATTTTAATCAGCCAGACCCTTAAAAAGAAAGAAAAACAGCTGCTACTTGTTAATTGGCAAATATCTTCTCCAATGAGTTCATGATTTATTCACTGCTTTTATTAAAGACCTAAGTTCCACCAAGGAAGGTGTTACCACAACATTATACTTGTGGGCACATCTGCAGCCCCATATAGAATAAGATGGCTTCTCAAAGTCCATCCTGACCACCCCCTCCTAGGGGTGTCCATTGAGTACACTTCATCCAGATGGGCACCCCAGAACATCCTCGCTGTGATGCCTACAGTCACAACACTCAAAGTAATTTCTTGTAGTCAGACCCACCAAGGACAAAGTCAGCCTGTTTTGTATTGATCACACATATTGAGGCCGTTCTCCTGGGCCAGGCCTGCAGTCTTGAAGAGCTGTTTGTTGGAGGGATGGAGCACATTGCTCACCCTGGAGTTTCCACTCTGTCCTCCATGATTCCTGCCCATAGTGGAAGTACAAGCAGCAGATGAGGGCCATTTCATTCTGTCCCATGTGTGGGAAATTCTAGTTCATAGGCTTTATTTAAAATTTTTTGTCATTGTGTGTATGTGATGTGATGTCACCTCACATGTATGTACGTGTGGGGGGGGGCTTGCATGCATGTGGAGGTCAGAAGATAACTTTATGGAGCTGATTCTTCTTGTCCACCTCCACATGGGATTTTGGATGGCATTCAGATTCCCCGGCCTTTGTAGCAAGTACTTTTACCCTCTGAGGCACACTGCCAGCCCACCTTAATAGGTTTTCCTGCACTGATCCACATGGTTTCAGCGGGATCCCCAGCTCTTCCTTGTCTTCCTGGGATGGCGTTACAAGCTGGGCAGTGCTGACTGAGCTAATGCTGAGAAGGACTGTCATAACTGACAAGGTTTTTTTTTTTTCCTTTTTGCTGAGATTCAGTAAGTATGATGTATGAGCAAGGATGCTCTGTCTCTGCAAGGAGGTCCCCTTGTTCCCAGAATCCATGTGAAGGGCTGAGCGTCCCTAGCAGAAGTGGGAATAGACAGTACATGCGTGTTAGCTCTGTCATAACACCTAGACATCGTTGTTGTACACAGCCATAAGGCCATATGCATGAAATGAACTTGTTTTCTCTTCCAATATTTTTGTACATTAGCATTTTCTGGTTGGATGTGCTAGGAAGCACCTTCATCAGGAGGCTTCGCTGTGTGGTGAGGTGCAGTGCAGTGAGGTGGAGTGCAGTGAGGTGGAGTGCGGTGAGGTGCAGTGCAGTGAGGTGCAGTGCAGTGAGGTGGAGTGCAGTGAGGTGCAGTGCAGTGAGGTGGAGTGCAGTGAGGTGCAGTGCAGTGAGGTGGAGTGCAGTGAGGTGGAGCACAGTGCAGTGAGGTAGAGTGCAGTGAGGTGGAGTGCAGTGAGGTGGAGTGCAGTGAGGTGGAGTGCAGTGAGGTGGAGTGCAGTGAGGGGGAGTGCAGTGAGGGGGAGTGCAGTGAGGGGGAGTGCAGTGAGGTGGAGCACAGCGCAGTGAGGTGGAGTGCAGTGAGGTGGAGCACTGTTGCAGTGAGGTGGAGTGCAGTGCAGTGAGGTGGAGTGCAGTGCAGTGAGGTGGAGAGCAGTGCAGTGAGGTGGAGTGCAGTGCAGTGAGGTGGAGCGCAGCGAGGTGGAGCACAAGTAGCCAGTGCAGGGATGGGGGAATGCTACAGGTGCTTCCAGATCTTGCTCTGACTATCACAGGTCCCCACTCACTGAAGCGGTTAGGCATCTACTTTTATTTGACACTTGTTGGGGAGGGGCAGAGAAAATTATGTTTTTTTTTTTAAGATTTTGTACTTAAAACATAGTAAGAATTGAAACATATCACAGTTTGGTTAGATACCTCAATGCCTATTAAATTATGGCTCTAGTGAGACTTGGTCATGAGCTGCCTCTTCCTAACTGGTGACCTTGGACAGCTGAGCATTGCTCAGGCCTGACTTTGTAGACACCAAATGATCTTCCAACACTTCCAAGCACGACTCTATGTGACTTTCTTTTGTGGCAGCTGAATCTTGGTCTCTTTCATAGATAACAGGTTTCTTATAGGCACTCTGCCTCTCCCTCTTTGTTGGAAGGCAGCAGTAGAGGAAAAGCATCTATTGGCTTAGTCCCCTGAAGTGGATGGGGTTACACAATGGTCTGTTGATTAATCTACTTCAGTGTAGCTGGAGTCCTCAACCATGATGTGGTTGACATATTGGATCTGGTTAAGCCCTGAGTGGTGACAGGCAGTCCTGTGGGCCACAGGGTCCTTCTCTGCTAAATTCCAGTAGTGTCTCCCAACGTGTTATGACAGAGATCCTTACACACTGTCAAATGTCCCTGGGTGTATAAAGCCCTCCCACTCTGAGTGCCTTTAGTGATTCTCAACCTTTCCAACACTGGGACCCTTTAATAGAGCTCCTCATGTTGTGGTGACCCAAACCACACAGTTATTTTGTTGCTACTTCATAGGTGCAATTTTGTTACTATTATGAACCATAAAGTAAATATCTGATATGCAACCCCTGAGGAGTTGTGACCCACAGGTTGAGAACCACCTCTTTAGTGACATCCCTGGGCTAGGCAAGACCTTCTTTAGAAGACAAGGCTAGGTAGGCCCTTGGCTTTGAAAGCTTATCATAATACTCTGATTTGAATGAAGCCTTTGGTCTAAGGACTTGAGAAAAATGGCATATAACATGGCTGAAACAATCTTTCAAAGATTGGTGAACTTTAGAAGACAGAGCAGCTTCAAAGCAATTGTAAGTTGAT
The DNA here is from genome assembly GCA_028658305.1 of Pachyuromys duprasi. Lineage (NCBI taxonomy): Eukaryota > Metazoa > Chordata > Mammalia > Rodentia > Muridae > Pachyuromys > Pachyuromys duprasi. Next base: position 10,774,720 of record CM053762.1, read on the forward strand.
ATCAGTTTTTTTTTTTTCACTTAAAAAGAGAAAGCAATCAGACAGTTTTCAGCCCAACCACAAGTTCTGGGCCGCTTTGTCTGTCACCTAGTGAGGGCTCCATTGCCTGGGAACTGACATCCCAGAGAGATTGGGACAGGAAAAGAGCTGTCAGCTGATTCTGCAGGGGGGCTGTGGGAGTGGCTGGTGGGATTGGGGCATGCCTCAGGAGACAGTCTGGGTTCCCAGCTGTGTGATGGGGCTGGCACAGCTATTTTTCTTTACAACTTAGAATAGTAACAGGTTGAAAACTGGTGGTAATGTAAATCAGGAAATTATGTGGGAGAACCTTGTTTATTCCGTTTTCTCAGAGACTCCTGTGCCTAGCAAACTACATGGATTCTATTGATTGACCATCTAATGATATTACTTAGATCAGGAGCTGCAAACTGAGGTCAGGTGGGCATTGCAAGTGTGGGAGGGGTGCTGACATGGTAGAATATGAGAGCATTAGGAAACATCAGAGCAGTAGGTACTCTGGGCATTTACCACTCCATTGCTTATGTACCTTTAAGCCAGCCATGCTGATTTAAAAAGAATAGAATGTAGAAGGAATGAAACTATGGACTAGTGGTCAGGAGAGAGTTTCTTCTGAAGGCGAGCCATGTTGAAGTTGGGCCTGTTGATTTGCCACCCCCTCACACTCCTGGAGGTGACATCATGTCCCTGTTACTGCCAGCCACTGGCTCTCTCAATGTCCTGCTGATCTTTTTTGTCTTAGGCTCATTGTCCCTACCATTTTTTACTTGGAAGACTGCCATCTCCCTTAAGGATCTTCTCACATGCTCCCCACCTCCAGATGGGTATGAAACTCATCTACTTCCCAAACTCAAGGAGCTAAAGCAATTGTCCTTGTTGTTGAAACCTTTTAGCCACTCTGGTAAGAGAAAGCAGTACGTTGTGACCATTTCTGGGGTTTCCTTGGTCACAGGAGACATTGGGAAGGATGATTCCGATGCTAACACTCACAAAGCAACACCTTACAAATCGAAAATGTCCCATCTCTTTGGGTTAGCCTGAAGTTTCTCTTAACATGTGAAAATCGGGTCTTTTCCAGTAGAAGAAGTTGAGTAAGAAATGTGAGCCTTCCTGGCAGGCAGAGCTCCATGCCTTCTTGGGAGTGAATGTGAACTCCCACCAAAGCCACAGGAGGAGGAGAGAGAGAGCGGACCTCCCAGCCCTGCATGGTGGATAACTGCTCTCCCTTTGCTTTCTCTAGGGGAGCCCATAAGTAGTGAGCACTTTCATCGTGCTGTCAATGTGAACGATGAAACTTTCCTGCTTCGTATATTGGATGGAGGGTGAGAGCGCAGCCAGCTTTTCTGTTCTTTCTTCCAATGTCCAGTAGGTGCAGACGCACATGGCACAGCTTTATTTTGCTTTCCTAAACAAATTCTCCAGCACCTTCAAAAGCACCTCCTCCATTTACCTCAGGTGACTGGCATGAAGCAGTTAAGTGTAGTTAATAAAGAGTCATAGAAACCCCTTTAAATGATATGGTTTGTGATTGTTTAATGAAAACTGAAAGGAAATTACAGGCTTGGGCCTCATGCTTTATCCCTAGAAGCAATTATTACCCTCTGATTATCCAGCCCAGCATTTAGTACAGGTCAGTCTGAAGTGCCTGCATGTAATACCAGGTGTTACTGGGAATCAGCAAACCAGCTGTGTTGGAGACTAGACGGCTGGTGGGATACTAGAGAACAGAGGGGGACACGGCTGGTGCAGGGGTGACGCTTGAAGCTGCCCTCACCCCCAGGTAGAGCTGTAACTTAGGCTCTTCAGTAGTATGATTTTGTGCACCACAGAAGGCACTGGATTCTGAACTGGGGTTTGGCAAGTTGGTGAGAAGACTGCACAGGACGCCAAGCTCCTTGGCTGACAGTACGAAATGTATGTTCTTCCCTGGGCAGCACCAGCGCACAGCCAGCAGAAGAGCGGGAGTCAAGCTTAAAGCCCAGGTTCTGACCATACCTGCTCCCTCGGTGAGGCCGAGTGTTGGAGGCATGCTGTTCCCAGCTTGTGCCCCATGCCAAGAGGCTTTGTTGGTTGTAGACTCTCCATGCTGTTCCCAGTTTGTGCCCCATGCCAAGAGGCTTTGTTGGCTGTAGACTCTCCGATGGAAAGAAAGGCACAATGGCTTTGAATTGAAGGGAGCTACTATTTCAAGTGAAATGACAATTAAAAAAAAAAAGAAACTTGAAACTTTAAAGCTATTGGGGCATTGTAAGAGAAGAAAAGCTTAATGGCCCAAGAGAAACTGACATTTTTGTAAAATGAACCATTTCACACTCCCTACCCCTCACGGGCTCTGCAAAGTGTGGTTAACTTGAGGCATCTATGCTGTGAATGACAAGTCTCTCCTCTGCTTTCCTTAAGCCATATAAAGGTTGACGTGCCCAACAAGTTCGGCTTTACTGCCCTCATGGTTGCTGCTCAGAAAGGCTATACCAGGTACGGGTCTTCCCAGCTCTGAGTGAGGGGTAGGGCTTCTCCCTTCCCCCATGGCTGTAGCCAGCACAGAACGGCAGCTTCCCAAACGGTCCCATGTAATGGCTTCCATTCAGGCATGTGTGCCAGATTAGGCAGCTTGCAGGTGAGTTTGCATTTAGTCTCACACCAGGTATTGAATACTTCTTGGCAACAGTCATGATTGAAATTTGAATTTCTTTAAACAAAGGTAATTGAGGGACACGTTAGGAACAGACTTCTCTTGAGGTTGCCATTATCTGTCCCACAGGGCTGGCTATAAGTGCTAGCTCTTTACTTTACAACCATATTCATATTTTAACTGCAACAACGTCATTTTGACAGACAGTAGAAATGTGTTCTCATTAAGTATTTCTGTTTGATCCTATATTAAAAATGGCCACAAAAATGACACAAACTATTTGTACCGTGTGGGCAGGGTTGGGTATGACGAGTGACTCTCGGAAGACTGGGCCCCTATTTTTGGTAGGGATCAGTGTCTACCAGTTTAACAGAGCCTGTCTTCCGCATGGGCAGAGAAAGGTGTGGTAAGGATGCCGTGAATGTCAGATTATTATGTTTCATCGGGTTGCCGTGGGCTCCACAGCCATTTACCTCACTCCTTTTAGCTTTGTTCCCTGCAGGCTTGTGAAGATCCTAGTTTCCAATGGCACAGATGTGAATCTGAAGAACGGAAGTGGCAAGGACAGGTAGGAGATGGGAGGCACCATTGGGAGCTGGCATGGTTGCTGCTGTGTTACTCAGAGGGGTTTTTGCCTTATACAGTTGCTCTGCTTTTGTTGTGAAAGTCCTGAGAGGTGAGTGGACCCCACTGGGAAGATGGGGTGACAGAGGCTGGCTTGTTCGTGGTTTCGTTCATCAGGCACAAGCTGTCCATCCCTTTCCAGCTCAGTAACCCATAGTTATTAAAATGGCACCACCAGCTCTGGGCCAGGGGCCTTGTTACATTCCAGTCCTCTGCTGCCCATGAAGCCAGGAGTTTGTAAGTGGCAGCCAGAGTCCCAGAGGCGCCGCTGCAGCATGTTGCTATAGCTCCTCCACACCACCTGGGGAGCTACAAGGGAGCTGAGGAAGAGCCTGGTGTTCATGGGCAGATGAAGGAACCTTGAAACACTTGAGTACCAGCTGTTGTAGAAACTAGATTGAGCGCCAACATTTACTTGATGACTGCAGGCCAGGCACCATGCTTAGTGCATGGGCGAGCCAGGCAGACAAACACAGTGCCTTTCTTTTGGATGCTCACAAGGCAGGTGGCATGCAGGACAAAGGCTTGTACACTGCTTGCACAGACTCTGATCGTTAGCCATATGTGTGGGTACACATATGTATGGATGTTGATGTAAACGTGGAAGCCTCAGTTAACTTAAAGGAGTCACAATCAGGAGGCATCCATGTTGCTTTTTGAGACAGGTCTCTTATTGCCTGCCAGCTTGCTGATTTAGCTGGGCTGACTGGCTGGTCTTCAACCTCCCACCACAGTCATGAGTTGTAGGTGCACGCAGTCACACCTGGCTTTCTTCATGAGTGGTGGGGGACTCGAATTCAGGCCCTTTTGCTTGCACAGTAAGCACTTTAACCACCAAGCCAGCTCCATAACCCAAAGTGTGGCTTTCTAAAGCCAGAAAGCCTGTCTGCTCATTCCAGTGTATTGACAGAGAACATTGAGACACCAATTTTAAACTTGTTTTCTGAATGACTCTTAAACCATTCTGGAACTAAGACATTGATTGGCTCAAGATTTTGAAAAGAACAATTTCAGCTTACAAAAAAAAAAAAATGTAAGGAAAGCAGAAAACAGGCAAAGAACCAAAAGAGAGCCAGAAACTGATTGATGGGAATTTTCATATTACAAAAATGTAAGGATCACCTCTTAAGAAAAATCTTCATGATGAACCAATGAAAGAGAGAGAGAAAAAAATAAAATTGGACATTGGGAAGGGAAATAATAATGGCAACAGAACGTATTTGAAAATGAAAAGAAAATGGTGCTTTGTATCCCATAATAGATTTGATAATTGTGTTGGAATGGATGCTTCTTGGAGAAAATAAAAGCCACCAGAATCAACCCAAGTAGTGGAAAATCTAAAATGCAGAATGTCCATGTAGAAATTGAGAAAATGTGTTTAAGCATTCACTCATGGAGGCTCTTGCTTGGCTGTCTGTGAGCTTTAGATTGGTGTGTGTCAGCATTAAGTGTGGGCTTTCGACAGCAAAGACAGGCTGGAAAGCTGCAGAGAACATCAACAGTGTTAATAACATATGAGAAGGGCTCAGTGTTTGCCTAGATGTGCAAATCCCTGAGTTCAGTCCCTACTACTGGGGGAAAATGGCCGCAGGTCCTTTGCATGTTTGTAGGAATTTATATTTATAACCTCCTTTTCTCCCAGCCAGAAAGATATCTAGGAAGGTAAGGCAATTCCTATCAGAAGGGTTCTGACATAACATCCTTTCTTAGTATATTCAAGGTGAAGGGGGAACTTGATGTGGTTTGGCACCTTGTTAGTTAGGTGCCTGTCAGCAGATGGGCACTTGGAGAAATGTGTCCAGTCAAGTGGAGTGTTAGTCACAAAGCACATGCAGTAACAACTTGTGGGGAATGGGTGCAGCTGGCCATCATCAGATTAAGTGAAAGAAGCCAGATTCTGACAAACATTGCATGTTTTTTCCTGTGTGTGGAGTCTAGGGTTTGTACAGGCACACACAACCATTTACATATAAATGACATGAGAGCAGAAACAGGACAAGGCAGGGCAGAAAGGAGACTAGCTTCAAGGAGAAAGTGATGAGGGTGGAGGGTATGCATTGGAGTATGTTGTCCAAATTCATGATCTACTTTAGAGAAATTGTCTTTATGAAACCTAACACTACAAGTGCTGGATGACTATGCAAGTGCTGGATAGCTTTATGTCATCTGAGAGGAGGGAAGCTCCATGAAGAAAATGCAACCATAGAATTGGACTGCAGGCAAGCCTATAGAGCACTTTCTTAATTAGTGATTGATAGGGGACAGCCCAGCTGGTGGTCCTGGGTTCTATAAGAAAGCAAGCTGAGCAAGCCATGAGAAGCAAGCGAGTAAGCAGCACCCCTCCATGGCCTCTGAATCAGCTCCTGCCTCCAGGTTTCTGTGCTATTTGAGTTCCTGTTCTGGCTTCCCTCAATGCAGAGGTGTAAGCCAAATACACCATTTCTTCCCCTACTTGCTTTTTGGTCATGGTGTTTCATCACAGCAATAGAAATCCTAAGACAATGCATCATTTTAAAGTATTTTATGGCTAGACAGATGGTCCAGTAAGTAAAGAGCTTAACTCCTAGCACTTGTGTAAAATGCCAGCATGGGTGTGTGCACCTATAATTTTGGCACTGTGGTGGGGGCATACAGTGGCAGGAAGATGGCTGAGGATTACTGACGGCTAACCTAGCTCCGGGCCCAGTGAGAGACCTCCTCTCAAGGGAGTAAGGCAGAGAATGCTAGAGCAGGACTCCTGTGCATACACCACACACAGACTTCCCAGCCTTTGGACAGTGCCTCTCGCAGAAGTAGCAGAGTGTGTCAACACTAACTGTTTTATTATTTTTGGGGGGGTGGGAGAGGTGGAGGGTGAGTTGGTCTCACTGTATTGCCCAACCTGTTTTGGAACTCACACTTCTCCTGCCTGAACCTCTGGAGGAGATGGGATGATAGGCGTTTGCTGTCCTGCCCAATACCATAAAAATGGCTTGTTTATTTACTTATTTATTTTTATAAAAACACTTTTCAGATAGTTCTCCAATGTTATTTCTTAGCACTGTTAAATCCTTCTGAGTTTGCAGAGAGCTGGGGTAGGGGCGCGGTCAGGTGCACAGACATCAGAAAGCATGGCGTCAAAGCTCAGTCCCTGGACAGCTACCTCAGAGCACCTCCCTATGTAAGCCATGGGGCTACTGTGGGCAATGGATGGGTTAAAATGTGAGAATGCATGAAACAGGGCCTGGCTTATATTTTATTTCATGATTGGACATTATTTTGGGAGACACAAGTGTGATTTCTCTTGGTCTGCAGAATTCAAGAGAGATAACTTTCACTTGACACTTAACAAGGAGGTTTCTTGATGTGGTAGTTACAAGATGTTTAAAGAATAATCTAATATGATGCTAGGTGTGGTGGCACATACCTTTGATCTCAACACTAAGGAGGCAGAGGCAGGAGGATCTCTGTGAGTTCCAGGCCATCCAGGGCTACCTATTAAAACTGTTAAAAAAAAAACAAAGAAAAGGTTCTAACCGGTTAATATCTAAACACAGTAGAATAGAGTAAGTCCCAAAAGGCAAGAAACCTGATGAAAATATACGTCTACAGAACTATACTGAATGATCCAAAGATTAAAAAAAATTGAGATATATGTAGTACTTCAGAATGGCAAGACTGTGGCACCATTTCCCATTTTTCTCAAATTAGCATATAGATTGAATGTAGCCTCAAATGGAATTATTCTTGGGAACTCGTCAAAATGATTGCAGTTTATCTGAGAGAACAAATAGATGGTAATAGACACTAAAAAACTTTGTCAAAGACTATGGGGACAGTTATTAAAATACCTTAAGAGTTAAACTAATTAGAGAGATGGGCACTGTTTAAAAAATTGGAAAGAGATGAGCAGGATAGATAGAACTTAACATATGGTGGTAGAGGTGCCACAAACCGATGGAAAAGGTATTAGAAAGAGGATATTTGGAAAAAAATTTAGATCTTGGACTTCCAGCAAGCACCAAAACACATGTCAAGTGGGCAGAGAATTTAAATGTAAAATGTTATATTAGGAAGCAGGGATGCAGTTGTCTGACTTTGTAATGTGCAAGGCACAAAAGTAGGAAGGAACTAACCAAGGAGATGATTCAGAGTTAAGGGCTGTCTGAGGAAACACTGAGGAATGTGCAGGGCACAGAGTATCCACGGCCAGGAATGACTCACTCTGTGCAGTACGCAAGTCACACAAAAAAGGTGGTGCACAAGAGACAGTGTAGAGTATTCATAATCCACATGAACTGCAGTCAGTCTGGCTGCATAAAATACCACCTATATACTTGATAATCAATAATGGTAAAAGTGGAGTAAAATGGATGTTTTCAGATGGAATTGCTAGAAATATGACCTGATGCACACAATTTGAGAATATACATGGGTTAAACCCTGAGGGCTAGAGTCCAGCTCAGTGGTGGAATGTTTGCTGTGTGCTGTGTGTCAGTGACAATTTAAGCATTCATTTTCCTCCCCTTATTTTATGTAAGAACACACATATACACAGTCTGATATCCACCTATATACAAATGATTCACACACACATTCTGAGATTTACATTTATACAAATGATTTACACACACACACAATCTGACATCTATATATGCACAAATGATTCCCAGACAGACAGACACAATGTGAAAGCATAATGAATAGAGAGGAGTGGGCTGATGGGAGGTTGGAGGAGAAGGAGAAGACAATGAGTGTGTGCTAATACAAAGCCCAGAAAGGCCACCCACACAGCAATTCTAGGTTCAGGAAATGGCCAGATGTACAATTAAGACTTAACGGTCAGGGCATCTGACTTAGGATGTTAAAAGATTTGAGTTGCCCCAGTGTCCTTGTGCAGCCTTTTAGGGATGGCTTTTTCTTACTGAGATGATCTTCTGTTTTGTTTTCCAACTATTTATGTAGACCATTTTTAAACATTTAGAAAAGATGAAAGAATAACATAGAAAACACCGGTCCATGCTGCATCCAGACTTGGCAGGTGCTGACATTTGTCCATGTTTGTGGAAACCCCCTCCACCCATGTGTTCCACAGTCACCTTCAGTGTGTACTCCTAGAGGCAAGGTCACCACTGTCCAGCTGCCATCATACTCTGGCGTCACTTGTCATTCAGATGGCACTGTTTGCGGTAGGGATGGGGGCAAGACTATGCTCCAATCTATGCTTCTATATCGGGCCTGGTGGTTTACCTCTATGGTTTCATTTTCTTTATTGAAGACCTGGTCTTTCTCAGTTCTCTCCCCCCTCCATTCTTGATGTCCCTCCTCATTTTCCTCCCCTCTCCATTCTTTCCTCCCCCATTCTGCCGTTCAGTCTATTCTCCCTTTATTTTCCCTCATCTATTCTCCTTCCTCCCCTTCTCACTGCAGTGACACTTGAGGCTAACTGTTCTTGGCATGCTGTGTTCTAGGACGGCCTCTGTCACCTCCCAGTAGCAGGATAGCATCTAGCTTGCTCACCTAACCCTGTCTTTCCAGTAATCCATTTCCATAGTAAGGCCATAAAGGTTTGGCTATTCCGGAGTACCATCTTGAGCAGGAACCGTGTGTTGTTTCTCTGACACGGCTTTGGAGGCCCACACTGTGTGACACATACAGGTTCCGATTCCAGGCTTGATTCTGGTGGGGATAGCTAGATCTCTGTAAAGTTATATTTTCCTCGCAGCATATAGAAAATAATCTATAAGGTAATAAATTCATAGTATCAGTCCCCATTAACATCTTAAAGCTGTGAGTGGTCCCTGCCCATACTGGCTATCTGATTAGGAGGTGCGTGAAAGAATTTTATGATTCAGCTTACAAGGAGGAACTCCTCAGCAGCTGGAATGGACCAGCCTAGTGGCAGTAAATAAGCAAACTTCCTGTTTTGGAGTAAGGAACTGGTTTAAGAATGATCACTGACAGTATGACCCGTGGTCCTTCACTACTTGGTTTTGAATATAATCTGGGTCTTATGTATATTTTAAAATTCAATAATTTATACTAAATCATAGCCAGTAGTCATGTTCAAAACACTTTTATATTTTGTTTTGTATGTGTTTGTATGTGTGTAGGTATATCAGTGCTCATGGGCCATGGTACTCATGGAGAGAGGAGAACAGCTCTCAGGAGTCTGTGCTTTCCTTTCACAATGCGGCCTCTGGGATTGAACCTGGGGCACCATGCATTGTCCACAGGGCCATCTTGCCAGCTCCAGTACTTTTTATTTAGAAATATTAAGACATTATCCACACACCATAGAATGCACTGCCTTAAAATACATTTGCTTAATTACTAATCATCACCGCTATGTGAGCCAGTTTCATGACTCTAGAAGTATACAAGTACATTGCCTGTTCTTAGCCCTATGTAGCTACCAGCTTACTGTTCTAGTCTTCCTCATTAGCCTCTCCTAGATGGTTCATGTAAATAGATCATATGCTATGACATTTGATGCCTATCATCTTTTTTTAATCATATGTTTCTAAGGTTTTTCTACTCTGCAGACTTGATTTACCTTTCATGGCTAACCCAACATTTCATTGTATGGATTTGCCACATTTTATATATCAGTTGAAGGACCTGTCTATTTTATGTGGATAAACAGGTTTTTTTCACTCAAATGATGAGTTTTTGGTTTAATCTTGGTGGTCAAAATGAGAACCCAAGGTCAGTAGTGGCCCCTGCAGTGGACTCTGCTTTTTCTGTGTGTTGCAGTCTCATGCTTGCATGCTATGCAGGACACCTGGATGTTGTGAAATACCTCCGAAAACACGGAGCTTCTTGGGATGCTAGAGACCTCGGAGGTTGCACGGCTCTACATTGGGCTGCAGATGGAGGCCACTGCCCTGTGATTGACTGGATGATAAAGGACGGCTGTGAGGTACGGCCTTCCTTGCTTCCTTGTTAACCACACCGCACTAGTAAGAACTTGAAACCGTCCTCTGGGATCTGGAGGAGGCGGGCAGTCCTGGTCACTTGCTCTGAGAAAAGTTGGACAGGAGTTTGGGCTCATGAGCTTGAAAGGCCTGGGAGGACCCTGCGGTGACAGCCAGGCTTCATCTCATCAAGGGAGGCAAGGGAAGTGGGTGGAGCTCAGAGCTGGCTCCAGGTGTCTGTGCTGCCGCTCTGTCCGTGCGTTCATCGCTGGCATCTGTTTAGTTGCTGCTGAAGCCTTACTGAGCATCTGCTGTATGCTGGAGATGCCGAGATGCTGCTACAGGTCTAGCAACTTTTCATAGCTTTCGAAGTTGGCTCGTTTTCATTTGTGCTCTCTCTCTGCACAAGTGTGATGTAGGTACATGTTTGTATGGATATATTGTGTATACATGTGTACACATGGAGGTTTTTGTGGGTGTTGAGTGTTATTAGCAGGTGGTGAGTCCTGGGAAGTTGAGACAATGACCTGGAGCTTCATCTGGGAAAGTCTCATTTTGCAGAAGGTGTTAGTAGATATGTCTAGTCCATCTCTGAGGTGTTAGTGAGGGAAAGCAGGACTTCTGACTCGGGTCTCACTGGCTCCTGCCATTGCTCTCAAAGAACTGATTTACCTCAAAGGAAAAACCCCACGCATTAAGATAATTCCATTTCACCACCTCTCTTGTAGCTTTATGCCCGAGAAACATTTGCAAGAAGGCAGAAGGCTTAGCAGGCTGTTCTCAGTAAAAGAGCTCTCTGTAACAGTAGTGGTCACAATGTCCTGTTTAGTAAGTTTGTAATGAAAACAAGCTGATGCCTTTCGGGAAAGGAAAAGGATTCTTAGGCAGGCAGACTCTTTGAAATAAACTTTCAGGTTCTGCAATTTTGAAGTGTGGGTGTTTTGAGCTTCAGGTATATAACTCAACCACTTGGGTTAAATCCTACCTTCTTCTGTAGCCCAGGAGCCATTTGCAGACCTGCATGCATGGGTCCCCTGGAGACATTAATGTATACAGCTGCCAGTGGGGATGGATGAAGGCAGCCCAGCCTCCATGTTGCTGCCAGATTGCTCACCTGGCATTTCAGAAGACCACGGGAAAGGTAGAGAGCCAGGCAGGGCTACTGCAGTCTTCCCAAGTGTAAGGACTTTGTGCTGAGGGTGATAGATTTCCCTTAACAGGGAACCGTTTGTGCATTTGATGGGCTGGGTGATCTGGGGAAAGATATTGGACTCCCTGAGGCACATTTGATCATTTCTAAACTAGGAATAAGAATACATACCCATACTCTATACTCCTAGGACTGGACAGGATATGTGTGCAGGTGCTTTGGAGACCCTCTTGTTTGGTCAGGTGGTTATTTTGTTATTCAAACACGGTGGAGCTTGTAGCTCATAGTTGGCTATTTATATGAGGAAGAGCAGCAGTGAGATGGAGACGCTCCTTCAGTCTCACATACGTGAACAACCAGAGTACCCCAGGGCCTCTTGCCAGCCCCTTGCTTGTTATTTGTTCTGATGCTTCACTGAAGCCATGGATCATCTTTGTATCTCTGAGGAATGCAGCCTGTAGCATTTCCTGTGTGCGCCTGCATGTGCACACCCCCATGCGCTCTCTCATATCCATCCTCACTCTGCCTGCTTTAGTTGGGGATACCCTAGAATTCTTTGACATTTGTGCCTTTTTATTCCACACTATTTCTTTTGGAAGACTAAATTGAAAGAGCTGGTTATAAAGTGGGTTATGGGGGGTATTGGCTGTTTTATTACTGAGCACACTGTGTTTTGGAGATGACACTGGACACTGAGGTATCCAGTTAGTTTGTGTGATGGATCTGGTCTCTCTGCCTGAGATGTAAGCCTTGTGACATACAAAGGCATACACTCTTGTCATCACCGTCTTCCTCCAGGCAAGATTTAAAGCACTATGAAAGATACATCAAATGAAGAAAAGAAATACCACTGAGCCAGATGTGGTAGCTCATGCCTTTAATCCCAGCAGTGGAGTGGCAGAGGCAGGTGGATTTCTGTGAGTTTGAGGCTGCCTGGTCTACATAGCAAGACCTTGTCTCAAATTAAGAAAGGAAAAAAAAAAGTAAACACTATTAAAATCACAGCCAGGGTCTTGAGAGATGACTCTGTAGTTTACAGCACTTGGCTGCTCTTCCAGAGGACCTGGGTTTGATCCCCAGCACCCACACGATGGCTCACAACTGTTTGTAACTCAGTCCCAGGTATTCAGATGACCTCTCTTGGCCTCTGTGGATGTTGTGTGCTCATGGTGCACAGACATGATATATAGGCAAAACACTCAAACATAAAAAATAAAACCAAATCTTTAAAAGCATTTAAAAAATCTACTGAAGGAAAGCCCGGTGTCCCAGTGTGAGGTATAGTTGGGCCCTTCATAGCAGTCTTGTAGATAAATATGCCAGCGGGGAGTGCTTGGGGTGTCTCAGCAGAGGGGGACCTCCTATGAGACTCAGCATGTCCCCTTCCTCAACATAGACATGAACTCAGCTAGCTCACCACAGGTCTAGAAAATGAGGGAGTCTGGGGACATGCACACCCCTATATGTCTGCCCAGTGATGCCACGGGGAAGCGGTTGGACTGAGGCAGTTGTCTCTTTGGCAACATAGGTAGATGTTGTGGATACTGGTTCAGGATGGACGCCACTCATGAGAGTCTCTGCTGTGACTGGAAGCCAGAAGGTAGCTTCACTCCTCATCGAGGCTGGGGCTGACGTGAACGTGAGGGACAAAGATGGAAAGACACCTCTCATGGTACACTCTTCTTCTGGGGTCTCAGTTTTGTTACCACTAGTCCTGGATTGAGAGTCCAGCAGCTTGTATCTGAGCCCACGATTTGGTAACATAGTATCCCCTATCCATTAATAATCAGGGGAAGGTCACTATAATTTCTATTTGAAATGGGGCCCACCATGTTGCCCATGCCAGCCTCAAACTCCTGGGATCCTTAGGTTCACTTGGGTGTGCCTCTGAGTAGGCACTCTCCTGTGCCCCCCACCATACCATCTTGCTTTATTTTTTTCTCCAATAACATCTAAGGACTATCAACCCCAGTTCCCAGGACAATTGTGGGATCAAAATAGACATGTTTACATAATGAACTTGCTGTTTTTGGGCCCCGTGAAAAATCTGCTGCTTTTCATCTGTGAGGTGGCCCAGCTCCTACCTGCTGCTTTCACTTGCTCTGGAAGGGAGCACTGGCAGAGGGGAGTGCTCCTCACACCACATCACACCACACTATTCTGTTTCCAGGTTGCCGTCTTAAATAATCATGAACAGTTAGTTCAGCTACTTCTTGACAAAGGGGCAGATACAACGGTGAAAAATGAGGTAATGTTTATTAGAAGATTTTTCTTAAGAGAAGAAATAAATATACGCACTCCAATCTGTAATCAAATTACGGACATTGTGTTTCCTTCCAGTTTGGCAAAGGTGTCTTAGAAATGGCCAGAGTTTTTGACAGACAGGTGAGGATCACCCTCCTGCCAACCAAAGCTGATTTCGTAGTTCTTTCAGACTCACAGAGCCTGCCAAAACCTCAAAGGGCATTTACCTGTTTGTTGTGGGTTTTCCAGAATGTGCTCTCCTTACTAGAAGAAAGGAAAAAAAAGGTGCCAAGGAAGTCGTCTGTCCACTGAGCGCGCTGCCACCCGATGCCTACCTGAGCGAAACGGTGACTGCCTGGCTGGACATACGACAAGCCGCATCTCTGAGGCTGAGGCATTTATTTATTTAGTTGAAGATTCACAGTGACGTTTATGTAATGGGCAACTCTTCCCACATTGAAATACATCTTTTTACCTAAGCACATGCATATGTGGTCTTGTCGCTGGGCGTCTGTAGAACAAGAATGTTTTTCTTGCCCTGTGCCTTTGCAGTTAGACATGAAACCAAATATTTATGCACCGGTGCTACAAAAACAAGTGCGCACGAGGGTCCCCACGCCGGCCGCTCCCCACCCCAGCTGTCCTCGAGATGCTCCAGGCCGACCGGCCCTCTTCCCCTCATGTGTTTCTTATTATCTCTCCCGCCCCACTGAAGGCCAGGCTGCTGCTGCCTCCTGCAGCGGGGCTCCTCCTAAGCACCCAGGAGTTTTCTCTTAGGCTCTTGGCCTCACATCAAAGCTCCAAAACACATATCTGAAGACTGGTGCTGTTCTGCTTGCAGGGTTTGACTGAAGGACAGCGCTGGGAGGACAGGTTCACCAGTTCACGTGTTTGCGCATGCTCACCTCTGTGGTGGACGCTGTCCTGCAGGTGGGCGGATAGCTTCACCATTGCTCAGGGTGCTACATTTAGTTTTGAGAGCAGATGAGATTTTTTTTTTGAAGCAAATCGTAGAGGTGGTAGACAAAGAGGGGCTAACCACCACCAAGACTGTTGGTTAAGAGCCCAAAGATAGAAATGTGGGGAGCTTTTGCGGGGCCAAGCTTAAACACCGCAGGACCACATGCATTTTGTGTCTCCGGGGACAAACCGCTTCAGTTGGCCTTCCAGTAAAGCAGCTACAAAGGCCCTCACAGGAGCGGGCTTTTTGTTGTTAACTAAGGAAGGTCAATGAAAAGGCAACCAAGGGGCCACACTGGGGAAGCCACAGGGAGAACGCCCGCACACTGATTCAGATGTGGGCAGTTTTTAGCTCTTCTCTGCAGAGTTCAAAGAACAGTCACCCCAGGACTAGTGGACTATATATAATCCTGTCTGCGGATGTTGCCTGGGCATTTTACCTTTCATGTAAGGGCTTATCCTCTGCTGCCTTGTTCGTGATCAGCAGTGATATCCACCTTACTGCCCTCTCCCTGTCTGATGCCGAGAACTCCCTGGTCCCTGACATCCTTCCTTGTCAGTGTAAAGCTTGGTGACATTGTCTACCGAACTGTGCTTACATTCTTGACATGGTCTCACTGGGTTCTGGTGAACAGCTGGATCTTCATGCTCAAAGGCTACGTGTATTTGCTGTTCTTTTTGCCTGATGATTAGAAGGTGGTTCATAGCCTGCTTAATTTTCCCTCCCTGAGTAACTCATGGTTCTGTTTTTCTAACTCATTAAATTACATGCTTTATTTTTACAAGTTTATTTATTTTTTAATGCAAGTTTTTTTGTTGTTCCTTTTATAGACACTGAGCTCACTCATTGTTACTTGTTTGTTTAGTAATTTATGTATTTAGGCCTCTGAGTTTTTCCCTGGGGAAAATTTTGTTCTAGCATCATAAGGTTTCTTTTACTGAACCTTCCTGATCCTAAGAGGCAATAGGGGTCACCTGCTAAGCACCTTCATGAGATCCTTTCAGACCCTCTGAATTGAATGTGAGCGACAGGGCAGAGGAATGGATTTCAACATCAGGTAAATGTTTCTAATTCTGGGAGTTTGAGAAACAGTCCATAGCATACCTCATTTCCAGAGTTATATTTGCTGTTTTCTAGGTGGCTGAAGAATTTCTACATTTCTAGGGTACATTTAAAAAAACGTTTCTTCTTGGATCCTGAGAGGCACTAGGGAGGAGGTCAGATTCTGTGAATTTGGAATGCTTGTTTGCTGTGTGTGAATTTGTCAGGCACCTGGTGACATCACAAAACCTGCTCGCTTTGTTTTGGGTTGAGTGGTAAGAACAAAGACTCCTTTATTTTTACTATAATTTTGAGTATATACATTTTCTGCTGTTTTCTTTATGAAGTTGAATGCTACTTTACGGCCAGCGGTTGGGCAGAGTGCATGGAATCTTATGAAAGATGTGGCAAATAGTAAGACCTGGAGAGGACAGGAACACCTCAAGGAGAGCAACAGAACCAAAAAAATCTGAGCACAGGGATCTTTCCTGAGACTGATACTCCAACCAAATACCATGCATGGAGATAACCTAGAATCTCTGCATAGATGTAGCCCATGGTAGTTCATTTTCCAAGTGGGTTCCATAATAATGGGAACAGGGACTGCCTCTGACATGAACTGATTGGCTTGCTCTTTGATCACGTCACCCTGATGGGGGAGCAGCCTTACCAGGCCACAGAGGAAGACAAGGCAACCACTCCTGATGAAAGCTGATAGACTAGGATCAGAAGGAAGGAAAGGAAGACCTCCCCTATCAGTGGACTTGGGGAGGGGCATGTGTGGAGAAGGGAGAGGGAAGAGGTGGGATTGGGAGGGGAGGAGGAGGGGCTTATGGGGGGATACAAAGTGAATAAAGTATAATTAATAAAAATTAAAAAAGGAAAAATGTGTAAGTTTTGCATTTACATTTTATATCTATTGCATTTAGATTTTCTCTGCAACAATCTGATATTTCTACAATTTCTTACTCTTTGAACTTTTCTATAAATAATATAAATTTAAAAATTATTTTTATAGGTTATGAACTCACATTGTTCAAAATGGTATCGGGTTACCCCGCTGTCTTACCAGTGCTGTGTACTGACAGGCATTTTCTTCCCTCTTTGTTCTCAGGATTGGTAACATGGCCCCTTAACACTTCTCTTCAGGTGCTTGTGCAATGTTCCAAGATGCCCTCACACTTAGAAGTGAATGAAAACATAGGTACATTTTTCTACACAAGACCTTCCCCTTAGTTTTGTATCAGTAACATTCTGGATGACAAATGAGACACCGAAATGTTTATCTGTTTACTGTTTATTGGATATAATATACTCTTAACAATGATATTTTCTACTGAACTAGCAGGCTGTGTTTACCTGTAGATCTCCCATATGAGTAATGCGTACAGAAATAACAGCATGTAACATACAAACGTGAAAACATGAGCTAACCAAAGCGCTATCAGTGGATAAAGCCCTGCAGAATGACTGTGCCGGTTAACTGAGATGTAATACTAATCAGAATGGAGCTAAGCAGCCTGTGGCCAGTTAGAGTAACTCGGCTTGTTGCCACAACCGCTAAGATGACTGGCTGTCCCAGGCACTACCAAGTTGCCCTGATAGGAGGACTGTTGGTTCTGTTTCTAGTCTCATGAGATTTGTGTGTTTTCTGGTCACTGCCTAGTGAAGTCCCAGCATATAGGCCAATGAGCTTAATGCACTTAAATGTGCTAAATTAAGTACTAAAATGTTACTTTCTTGGAGAATTACAGATATCAAAGAACATGCCCCTTGAAGGTGTTAGAAAGACAGGCAGGTGTCAGGGGGCCAAATGGTTTTCCAGTTCAAAATGACTCTTGTGTGTTAGGCAATATCTGCCTATTCCTAGGCGTCCTACCAGTTCCACACTCAAAATTTCTTTTCCTAGTTTCTCTCCTATGAGAAAAGCTTGCAGTGGTTTGATAATAAACCATTACTGTCCCAAATATAAGTGTGTGGGAGTGGAAGTATGTATGTATGTATGTATGCATGCATGTTTGTTTGTATGTTCTCCACAAAAGGCACAGAAATGGTACATTCATATGTGTGCAAATGTCTCCTGCAAGGGTCCCCACTGCCCAGTGGTTGTGAGCATGGGGCTCACATATCTGGGAGCATTACTTACTTCATTAGAGTTTAAAAGCAACAGATGCTAGTGGAAAATTCAGGTTGCATCAAAAGCATTTTGTAGTCAGTGCTAACTTGATTTTTCTATGGCCAATCTCACCTTCTAAATAGAGCAAGGCATCAGGAGGGAGGTCTGTGGTTGAGATGCTGTGGCAGAGATTCAAGGCTGGTGTGTGCTGGAGGGTGCTATGTGCTGTGGCCCTGGAGAAGGTTGGATTGCACTGTCTAGGTGACCCTTGAAGGGTACCCACACCCTGTAGCAGTTACCACTTTGGCTTGAAGTAGTGCCAAATGTGGAGATCTGACTCCCTCAGATGAGAGAGGTTTTGGCATGGGGTCTGGCCAGAGTAAGGCACTTGTGATTGGCAAAAGAGGAAGGCAAGCATGTGCCTATGTTTTCCTGCATACATGGTGTGATACGTGCTGAGTCACATGAAAGAACTAGGAGTGGAGGGCTAGCTTCTGGTTTGAGTAAGGAAGAGAAAAAAATGCCCCTGTAGTATCCTTCCCCATTTGCCATGTGTTCAAAAAACCTAGCTCTTGGTTCTGGGGGTTTCTGGGACTTTTGGTGTCTCTTTCATCTAGATCATTTGCGTATAGCTCAGGCCATCTGAGAACTGTGGGGGAGGATCTGTAGACAAAGTGTCCCCTGGCTGGGGTCTGATGTAAGAGAATGAAGACATGAAGAGAGCCCCAGGAAAAAAATAAAAGCTGCAAGTGGCCAGGCGCCCGCTGCCCAGCCACTGCCCTCCCAGCTGTCAGGGTGTCGCTGGCTCAGAGTGCTCAGTAGACATCTGCTGAGAGGTAGGAGAATGCCGAGGCCTTCTCACTGGCCCGGCTCCAGCCTCTTTGTAGCACCATGGGGATCACAGGCTCCTAAGAACATTCAAACACGGATCAGGGTTTGGCAGTTCTTAGAGAATGCATTGATGGGTTGTATTGATTTGTTGGAGAACAATGACCCAGAGCTTCAGCCTGAGAATTCTTAATAAAGTTAAGAAGGCATAAAAATGTCTCCTTGGAGACCAGTCAGGAGTATTTCTTCCCGTAGAATTTAATTTGTTGCTTGTGTGGTTTCTGTGATGTCATCCCACATGTGTAAGCTGGAAACACACAGAGCGCAAACTCAGTATGCATATTTTGAAGTAGAAAACTGCATTGTTGCTCTGCGCCTGATTCCATGTGCTGGGAAAACAGACTCAGGAATATTGTAGGAGACCAGCTTTTAAATGGAATGCCTGCAAGGTTTGCCTTCCACTTGCCTGTGAAGTGTGGTCACATAACCTATAGCTATTCCTTGATGCAGGAAGGAAATGAGAACATCCAGCCATGCCTTGTGTCTAGGCACTTGACCACTCTACCGGACTTTTTCAGAGATAGTGTGACAAAACTCAGCTAACTCTATTCGTGCCTATAGTGTATTTAAACATAAGACAGACTGCAATTGAACTGTATTAATTTTGGTTTCTGTACTTTGAAGGATATAGAAAGAGAAAAAAACCTACCCTCTATCAAAAAACCTCAATGCTGGTTACTGGTTCTTAGTTTTGTTAAAATTGAAGTTATTGCTAAATATGCTCTCTTTGATGACTACTGTGTCTTAGATGTAGTCCTTTAATAACACTACCTGTCCTGTAAGGGAATATCAGGATTAATATGTTCTTATTTGGAAATGGGTGCATGGCTCTGTAAAAGCTCGGCGCTGCACAGCTGGCATTGGCATCCATAGTGGTCACTGGGGTGATGGCAGAAGATCATGGCTTCAACTTCCTTTAGACCAAACTGTCCCTGGTCCTCCAAAACCAAAGTACAGAAATGACAGAAGAAATATGGGTTCATAGCTTTCCTTTCACTTCCACCCAGGGGCTCACATGCTCCAGATCAGGCTTTGAGTGTCTTGGAAGACAACACTCACATAATTCTGTAAGTCTTTCCAGTTGTGTGTGTTTGGCCTTAATACAACTACCCAATGGATATCAATTACAAAAATTCTGTATGCACCTCAGTGGCAGCCATATTGTCACTGTGCCATGAAAAGAGGCATGCTATCAGAATTCTTTTATGCATCTGTGATATCGATTTATTTATCCACAGTCATGAAGACCATGCTTCCCAACACTGAATACAGTTTTGAATTCTAGAAAGCAAACCAAATTCCAAGTCCTTATTTTCCCTTCTGCTTCAAGATACAGGTCAGCCATTGGTGTGACTCTTCCAATGAAGCCTTGATCCTAAAACGCGCAGACAAATTATAGAACGGCTCTCAGTTACCTTCTAATGTGATAGCTAGTCATCCACACCCCACCAGGAGGCAGCAAAGGCCTCTGGCATTTTGCCTTACATGATTTTTTTTTTTTCATGTCATTGGGTTGAGACATCTTAAAGATCCGCTTCTAAAGGTGGCTTCCCAGTCAGACACTGAAAGAGTAAGGTGGAAGGGCTGCCTAGCTGAGTCTGCCTTCTATAAGCCTTCAGCACGAGGGAGCTGATCTCCTTGTCATCAGAGGAGGCATTAACAGGTATGTTTCAAGCGTGGGAAAGACTGAGTCTCTACATTGAAGAAAATAGGATGTCCTGAAGAGAAGAGATGGTGACTTTGGGTTCTTTGTCCAATGGCTACTAATAAGGACAGCAGACATAGGCTGTACAATGAGAATCACATTCCATGTGGTTATAGCTTTTGCAAGCATATGGATTCTGCCTAATTTTTAATAAGTTGAGCCTTGCAGGGAGATTTTTATCTCCAGAGTTGATCGACTAGATCTGGTTACCAGTTCACATCTGAAAATGGTTATGTTCCCCTAGAAAGCCTCCTCTATCTGTCAGCACACAGGGTCATTGTATTACAGTCAAGAAGACAATGTGGTAATTTGCTTAGCTCTAAACGGGGCAGGAGACAGAGGTCTGCAGTGCCCGGGCAGTGCCTCTTTCGTAGAAACACCACTGTTCCCAATGTAAACAATGTGCCCAGGCCAGCACAATGTGCCCATGGCAGCCAGGGAGATGCTCCTACCACCTCTGGAAGCAAAGCCTTGTACAGCACCACTGACTTCTCTGCTCTCAAAAGGTGCTCATGGCTGCCCAGCTCAAGGTCAAATGTCTATTTGGACTAGGGTTCTAATCTCTGTCCTGGTGTGGCCACACCCCAGTCTTCTTGTCTGTACTCCAGGTTCTCTCCAAAGCTGCTGGCCAGTGACCAGATCCTACCTGTTGTCTGAGAGCTTCAGGGTGCAGGGCCTGAAGGCCTATCAGCATGCAGGGGCCCAAGACCTCCCTGAAGGCCCTGGTTACAACCCAAGATAGGGATTCCAAAAATAAAAATAAAACCAAAACAACCCATTTCAGGTTCCACCTGGGGTCTCCTGAGCTGTGCATCTGGTACCATAGTACAGCCTTGGGGAGTTGAGGAGCTGTTTTCCAATAAGGCCTCGAATAGAAAGTAAACATCTCATCTTGGATCCCGTCAAGCAGGATATTTCAAGTCCACCAGAAAACCAAAAGCACAAGGAGCCTTTCTTCTGTAGAAAAGCCCGGGATGGTACAAATGCCTGCTACGGCGCCCTGCGCAGTAATAGACACTGCATAATTTAATAACTTACAAGTACCTGAGCAAGTACGCAAAGCACCACAGCACAGCACCGAGGGCAGTAGCTCACAGTTCTGGGAGAAATGGTGTTCTAAACACTGTAAAGACCTCTAAAAGTTGGTACAAGAAAAGAAAATCACTCCGGTGGAGTTGAAGATAGTGCAAACTTGTGTCTTCACTGCTGAGGACTGGTCCGGACTGGCTTCTCACTTGACGTAGGTGTAGTGGGAGGGTCTGGGTACTTGATGCTTAGGGGCAGGTCTGAACCAAGAGCAAGCCAGGGAGGGGAAAACAAAACTGCCGTTAGATTCTCAGAAGCTGTTCTGTGGACATAGAGCTTGGAAGAAGCCTGCTCCTGCACACTGGTGAGTGTCCCAGGTTAGAGCCCACTGACCCCGACCTGACGTTGAAGGCCAGGATAGCCTTTTTGGGGGGCAGAGGGGGGGTTGCTGATCATATCAAGGACTTCACCAAAGAACCCCCACCCCTCTCTGCAGCTGTGCCTCCTATCCATGAGTTGAATCTAGAAAAGCACCTTTCAACAGAAAAATGGATATGAATTGCTCTGGTAATTCTCAGTTTTTCTTTTTAGATTTATTTATCTGAATGTCTATGCATGTGAGTGCAGGTGGCAGTGGACGGCAGAAGTAGGCACCCCTGACCACCCCTCTGGAGCTAGTAACAGGTAGCTGGAAACTGAACTCCGGTCCTCTGGAAGAACAACAGTGCTCTTAACCATTGAGCCATGTCTCCAGTCTCAAATTGTATGATATGGGCAAACTCAGTTTTATCGCTAAATTTCGTTTAACTGTTATCAACATCTCAGTGAGCAATCAGCATAAAGTGCTGAACTCACAGGAGCAGGGTTGAGTGTCAAATCTGGCGCATGCTCACACTCTTGTATGTTCCAATGCTATTTTTAACCAGCTCCAACATGCCTAGTGGCCACTGGATCACAGTTCACAGCTGAAGAGATGGGGAGCCAGGCTGCCTTCAGTAGAGGTTAGGCAGTGTGCCAGTTGGGGCACTGTGGAAAGGAGTGTTCCCTAACCCACCCCTTCATGCCCATGTAGGGTTTTTATCTAGTAGACTATCAAAAGTAACTCAAATGCTATGCAAATGTTTTCTGCATTTCCACAGTGGTGAACTAGACTGTTCTCTTAGCCTTTTGACCAGCATTATCTCTGAGATTTATGAGGCAGTCATTTCTTTCCTAGGCCAACATTCTTCCCAAGAGCCATAATGAATCACTGATGTGTGTCTTCCCCTGCAGAGATAGAGGTTACTGAACACGCCGTTTGGCCAACAGGCAGTACCTTTGGTTTTCTGGTGCTCAGAGAGCTCACGTCCTGCTAAAGGGCACGCGAGTCAGGAGAGTGGGCTGCGGGTTTAACAGTATGCTAGCCAGGCGTGGTGGCTCACACCTATAATCCCAATGCAAAGGAGGGTGAAGGACCAGGGGGTTCAGGTCTACTAGGCTACTTGGGCTACTAGGGAGACCAAGGCTGAGGGTATGTATTACTTGCCTAGCGTGTTCTCACCCGAGAACTGAGGAAAACAAAAAGGGAATAATTCCCCTGAGAAAGAGGCGGAGCTGCAGCACTAACTGATTTCCATGTTGTCGATGCTCCCGGCAAGGCCAGCCAATGTGGAAGAGGGGAGAGTGCCCAACATGCCATGGATTTCACCACAGAGCTACATGATGTGAGCAACCTCAGCAGCAAGTACCTTGGAGCAATTTTTTTTGAGTATTTATTATCCTTGTTTTAAACGCAACTTGGTATACACTTTAATATTTAATGTTGGCTAGGTTGCAAAGGCGTGAGCTTCAGTACAGCTGTGGGTAACCTCTCCCCATGTAAGTGAAGTTTGGGCTACATCAGCCTCATCCCTTGTGGGAGAGGGTGGAGATGACCATAGTCAGAGATAACTCAGCTGTGGGGAAGGCCCTAGGGCTGCGGCTATGGAGCAGCTGCTGAGCGCTCATCTCTCCATAATTTCCCAACCTGAGCTAGAGTCTCAGCCACTGGACTAGGCAAAGCATGTCTTGGAGGATGGTGGCGGTCCAACCTTCATACAGACAATGTCTGCCTTTGTGCCTGTAGGAGACCAGGCTGTGCCCTTGTCAGCAGCTCAGCTGTCCTGGGTCGTCTTCATCTTGCTATGATCTCTTAGGTAAGTGAGCCATTGCTGAAAGCCCTGGGGTGATGTGCACAGCTGTGGTTTGCAGCTACTGTTTCCTGGTTGTTTTCACACTTATCTCCTATCATTCTCATGTTGGGGGCAGGTAGGAAGCATGGCTTAACATCTGGTGACCTGCATACCAGGTTTACCCTATACCATTAGAGGACACCTACCTCATGGGGGCTGGGCGGTGCCCAGGCTCCTGTTGGCCTGGGGTCCTCACCAAGGCACTAGTGAGCCGCGAAGTCCTGCTCAATGGATCAGCAGGCAGAGGCTTCTGAGGAGGGCTGGGCTTGCGGGTGCCCTGCAACAGACAACAGATCACATGTGACTCCTCAGCTTTGTGGCCGGAACTGGATCCCGGAACCCAGCAAACTTCTGGAAGGCAATGCACATTACTCTATAGCCTTGGCTTCAACTCGGATATACAGCTCTCCTACAATACAAGGCAGGGGCTGTCTTTAGCCTCCTTGTGGAATTTAAAAGAATAGCACAGGTATACTCAAATATGGCCACCTGACCCCACAGGTCTTAGGAGTACAGAGGACAATGTGGTTCTCTCCCAGTGTCCCATGAACCTACCCATTGATTTAGACACTCTACAGTTTATAAATGACTGGCACAACTGTGGATGCGCAGGATCCACAAGACAGCCATCCTCCTCCCAGTGTAAAGTTCCAAAAAGATGGTTGGGTTGCTTTGTAGAATGTGCTGTTGTTCTTCCACCCGAATGCTTGTTAGAGCTTGTGAGAAGGAGTCAGGCAGTGTCTTGCTGGACAGGTAAGGATCTCTGAGGACACTAAGGTGTGATGTGCCTCTGACCAAGGAGTCAAAGTGAGAATTCGGGGCTATTCTACATTGAGTTACACCCAAAGGCCACTGTGGAACGCACACAAGTGTACATCTCTGGAAAAGGGAGTAATCTATCTTAAATAAAAGAGCATCTGAGATGTTCTCAGAACGTAGGTAATTATGCCATAGATAATTATGCTCATGTGCCAGATTTAAATGCTTAACTCCTCCCCCTGCCCCCCACAGGATGGGATGTCCTGAAATTAGATGAACTGATGCGCTTTTATGACTAGGCATGGTGGGGCACACTTGTAGTCCCAGCCATTGAGGTTACACAAGCAAAACACATCTGAAAAGTCACACAAGACCTGCACTGTCTTAAGACTCGGCAGCCCCTGTGTCTAGCAGCACCTAAACATTTCTTCAACTGCTTGTGATGTTTTCACAGCGCTTGTACTAAAACCATCTCAGAGGATGCAATACCAGAGTCACTGTCCAACAGCTCCCTGCATGGCCAAGGGGCCACTGCAGAAGTCAGGAAACCACAGCTGCATGGGAGATGTGCCAAGAATGAACAGTAGACAGCCTGGGCTCAGAGTGAGCCCACTGAACAGGGGACAGACATACAGGTGACATGTATGTATCAGATTTCATCAGAGGAAACACAGGATGTAGAATAGAGACAAATGCCTTAGGCAGGCATAAAGACCACACTGGCTGTGCACACTCAGGCCCTGAGCTTTTGAGCTTGTGACCATGTACAGAGATGACAGTAGTGCACTCCACCCCTCCCCCCCGCCAGGGGTGAGATGAGGGCTGACACCAAAAAGGTCTTAGCCCAGGGGCTGGCATGCAGTCACCTATGAATAAGAGCTGCTGCTCTTTGACAGGTGTGATTGACAGCGATTTTCCGCTAGCAGCAAAGCCCTGGATAATGAAGGACACATACAAATCAAGCTGTAGTTCCATCAGAGAACAGAAAACTCTGGGCACAATGTCCACGTGTAATGTAAAAATAAAGCACACACTCAACAAGAGGAGACTCAGATTATGTAATCATTCCTTACAAAGCAATACTAATTTTGCTGCTACATGGGACTAAACATCCAGTCCCTGCAGTAAAGATAACACCAGGGTTTTATTGCTGTGCAGAAGGAAAGGTGAAGTCTATGTTACAGTTTGTCTTAATATGTTTGGATTTATCATGGCAACTCAGAAGATAATTACAGCTTGCCTGAGATATTCCCAATTTATGCTCATAGTCTTGTTATTCATCAAGTTCTCTCAGATGGCTCTCAGCTTTGAGGACAAATGCTATGTTCATTCCAGTGATAAAACTCCAAACATCCAAGATGCTTATGGAAAGCCCTCAAGCCCCGAGGACAGCAACGGTGCTCATCTGTCCTCTATTGCCATGGGCAGGGCATGGTATAGATGGTTGCATATGAGGTGTGGGCTTGGCAAAATGTAGCTTCCTCTGAAGGAGCTAACAAAGGACTCCAGGAGGCTCATGCTGGCACATTTTTCTGTAGTCTGTTTTTTCAACAAATTCAGACATTGTTCTTTTTCCCTCAGGTCCTGGAGGAAAGTCCTACTCTGACTGCCATGTGGGGTCTCAGACCTTTGCTTTCCATCTGTGTTCCAGCAACAGTAATACAGTCCAGAATTGCAGCGTTCTCTTCCTCCCTTCCTCTCTCCCTCCCTCCTCTCCCCTCTCTCAGGTTTTAAAACAAACATGCCAAAATAAAAAATGTAACCCTGTTGACCATCACCCTGTTATCAGCTTGCACATCATCTACAACAGCAAACATGTCTGGCTATCCAAGGGTTCTGGGCAGGACGACTGGAGGCCGTCACAGAAAGCCAGAGCTGCCACTGAGGTCCCAGGCTGACATAAGCATGTTTCACTATAATAAGTGAGTCAGTCTCTGGCTAAAAATTGTTGCCTTTACGACCAGAGAAGAGTGTAACTATTACCACCACGGTGATGTAGGCAGCATGGAACTGCTCAAAACTGACACATTAGTGTATCTTCGATAGCCAGAGACTTGTCAGGGAGGGCCACTGTGGCCTCCCTTTCTCCAACAATTGATAAATACTTCTCATTTTTTCCAAAAAAGAATAGGATAGCTGTAAGGGAAGTAAAATGTTGACTCAAAACACAGCACAAGAGGAAGGAAGGGGGGGGGACTGAAGCTGGAGGTATCTGTCCACTTAAGAAAACTTGGATCTTGTTATGGAAACCTGAGCCCTGCTTTGATTCTTGTCTACAGTGAGTGACCCAGAAATCAAAAGTCAGGACCTTTTGGGGGGTGAGGGAGCCAGATACTCTGGTTTAATGGGATGACATTCTCTTTCCAACCTTTCTACAGCAAAACTCTGATGCTCTGTGAAAGGAGGCACCAGATTAAGAATCATCTAGCCAAAGATGCACACTGTTATTGGCAGACAGTGGCTTGCAAGGAGTGTTCCCTTGGTGCTATGTAGACCATGCTAGGAGAATGTTTACTTCAGTGTGTGTTCTCCAGCGAGAGGATGACTGGAGACTCCTCCATGTGTTCCAGACTGCTTTACAGATGCATCAGTCAAAGAAAATTGCTTCTAGGAAGGAAGCCTAGTGACAGAGGTGGACCACAGTGCTGTATAACCCTTTATGCCTCTGAAATGTTCCATTACAGGAATATGCATGACCTATTACAGATGCAAAGGCTGAGATGCTAGGCATGTGAAATCTCCATTTCCACAGCAATAGAAATGAGTGGGAAACATGTCCCTGCATTCTGCAATCACTTGGACCATTCCCCGGCGAGTGGGTATTCTCTGAAGGGATTTCTCTCCAGAGTGAACCATGGAGATATCTACCACAGTAATAATCTCTAAAGATAGTCATATGACCTATTAGTGTGTGACATGAAACCAAGGACAGTAGTTTGTCTCAAGTTTAATGGACAGGTGGCTAGGAGAGTTCAGCTTTAGCCTAAGACCTCTGTATACCACATCTTAGATTTACAGATGAAACACATTCAGGTTTTTGTTATTCTGTGATTCCTTGAGTGGGACAGCTGGCAGGGAACAGTCAACTTATGACAAGACCAGTTTCTAACATCTAGAACTTACGTCAGCTTATTTGTTACATACCCACTGCGTTCACTAGACTTTGGTGTGCCCAAGAGGAAAAAGCCCACAGGACCTTCTGAATGGAATAGCACAAGTGTTGAGGAGCTACAGTCAGTGACAAGGGGGATTCACAGAGGACGGTGGGAAAAGCAGGGAAGAGGCATCACTGCAGTAGGATCTTGGGCATAAGGGCAAGACCTGGAAAGTCGGGGGCAGGTCCACAAAGACACCATTCAGCCTTCTTCCCCATTGTCAGCCTATGGTTTGCCCAGGGAATTAGATGCCTTCCTTTCTATCACATCTTCCCTCGTGGGGCACATTGACAAATGGATTTCCCTTTCAAATACATACCAGCATTTCTGATGAGCAAGGACCTAAGTCATCAGATTTCTAGACTACAAATCTCAGCCGACCACACTATTCAGAAGGGATGTATCTCCATCCGGTCTAAGCTGAATTTACTGCTTGGCGCAATTGAAGGGATGAGCTAACCATCTGGGTTGGTTGGCCATTACCTGCTTGTCCTATAACCAGGGTTTAAATTAATTATCTAGGACACCATTCATATTATGCAAAAGTATGACAATTGGCTGATGCTTCCCTGTAACAGCCCCAGAGAGTCATTCATCTCCCTGGTTGGAGTGGGTAGGTAGTGTGGGTCTCCGGGCTATTCTACTGCTCTCTCTATTGCTACTTAAGCAAAGCTCCATGCTTCTGCCTTTTCCTGGAAAAGCCTGTCTCAAACTGGCTGGTCTTGTTTTTGCAAATATTTTAGGCTATATCTGATATACATTCAGGCAGGTGTTTAAAAGTGTGTGTTGGTCAAAACATGGCTGAAAACCTATCTGCCTTCCACAGAAGTGCCCTTCCTTAAAGGTGCTGTGGTACTTCCTGCTCTGGCCGTGTTGCTAACAGTGGCCTGTCTTGTAAAGACAAAGATGGCTGTGGCTTCATTGTGTTACAAAAGACTGATGCATGCCTTCTGGACCACACAGAGGCTCAACACAGTGACAATGAACAGCAGAGGTGGAAAAGACAGGAATGGAAGATTTCTAGGGCAGCTAACTGGCTGCTCTGACCACGGTAACTGTGACAGTTTCCACTATAAGTTCTCTTATTTCCCTCTGCCCATTTTTCTTTTCTACCCTTTCCTTCTCTTTCCTTTCCTCACATGCGTGCATGTGTCTGTGTGTAACTGATTTTATCAACAGGTAGCTCTGACTGTCCTAGAACTCAGTATGTAGACCAGGCTGGCCTCAAACACATAGAGACCCACCCACCTCTGCCTCCTGAGTGCTGGGATTAAAGATAAGAGCCACTGTATATGGCAAACCTTGAACTTTTGATCTTCCTACCTCTAACCTCCTGGGGGCTGGGCTAATAGGCTTATACCACCATGTCATCTTTCTGTGAACCCAGGGCTTCATGCATGCTAGTTAAGCCAAATTCCTAGTCTCTGAAACCCCCATCTTATTGCTGCAGGTGAAGAATGTGGGTTTGAGCCCTTGATTCTCCCTCCTTTGCCTCCTTGTTTATGAAACATGCAGCCTTATTGTGCCTGTCTCCTCCATATACTGGAGCTTAGGGTATCAACTTCTCTCAGCTCACAGGGCTAGAAACACCTGCCACGCCTTCAGCTCTGTAGTCCCTGCCATGCACTCCGTGCTCAGTAAGTGTGTGTTTGAATGATTTTATAACCCCTAAACATACAAACACAGGCACATTGTAACAAACCAACATGCACACATGAGAGCGTGTGCATGTGCACGCACGCATGGCGCGCGCACACACAAATTTGGTGATAAATTTAATGATAGAAGTGAATCCTGCCATTGCTGTTTGGCTGAAATTTCCACAGTGTAGATACATGGTGGACAAACCAGGACTGATAATTCTCTTCGACCTAGCAGCATTTTCAAGAAAAGACCCTGATGCAGTAAGAATCAGTCTTCCCAAGTGATGGGCTCAGTTTTTAAAAGTCTCTGTTTCTCTAATGCGACTGGAAGCATAATCTCAGTTCCGTTCGGTAACTCGCTGAGATTTTACTTCCTGGTGTTTCCCAGGAAACTCAGGTGTTTAAAGAAAAATAAATCCTTAAATTGCGTGTGCCCACGCATTGGCAGGCATCAACCAAATGCCATTTTATGGCACAGATGTTTAGCAAAGCAAATGGCTAAGTGCTGGGCCAGTAGCATGCAGGTGGGGCTCTTCTTAGGAGGCTGGCCACTGGTGAACTGAAGGCAACACTCAAATCATATTAGGACCTGAGCACATCAAGTCTGCCAGTGGAAGATCTCATGTGGACCTGCTATGTCTCCTGAGATACAATTTTCTGTGAGCCGAGAAGTGTATTTCTTTTCTGGGACACTGAGTGCGTTTTTGTTTAAACTGTGACTCAATTAACCCAATATTGAGAATCAACTGAATAGTGGATTTCAGCTGGGGTGTCCTGGGAGCCCAGGGATCCTCCCAGCCATGGGCCTTGTCTTTGCTGTCCTTCCTCCAGCAGTGATACACTGTCAGGTTAGGGAGATGGCTCAGTGGATAAAGTGCTTGCTACTCAGATGTGAGGAACCCAAGTTTCAATTCCTAGAATTCATCAAAATTCTGATGTGGTGGTACACATCTATAATCATAGAATGCCTGTGAAAAGATGGAGACAGAGCCTCTCCCTACTGCCAAAAATCACAGGCCATGCCCCAGCAGTGTAGAAAAACTAACTCCCTGCAAGCTGTTCTCTGATTGCCACGCATGTGCACACAGCATGTGCAAGCAGGTACAACACAAGGACTGAGCACAGGATGAGAAGCCCATGTTCTAAGAGGCACATTTTGGACAAGAAAATGAATTGGAATGTTTTCTAGAAAAACAATGCTTACCTTTTAAACGCAAGGTTAGCTGACAAAACCCTTGTGATGTTCCCCTATCCCTGGAGTGTTTCTGTAACAATGTCTCCCCATCCTTGGAATGTGTCTGTGATAAATTTGGACAGGGTTAGCCATGGAGGCACATCTGTGTCATGCCATGTGGGATGGTAACCCAGGGAACTGTAAAGTGTCAGTAGATTCAGTTCTTGCTGCCAAGGAAGAGTTACCTCTAGATACCATACTGCCCACACCTGCATGGAATGGATCCCAGGTCTCTGTGTGATGAGATGGAAACATGCAGTTATTGCTGTCACTTGTCTCTGAAAGGCTCCATGCAGAGACAGCTCAGGGTGAGAATGTGGAGTTTTCAGTGACTGGTGGTTAAAAGGGGATCTTCTCTTACTTTTACAAAACATAAGGCTTTGGCGTGGCTGCTTTGAACGAGCATTTCTGTGAGCACTAATAACTGAGGGAGAAAACTGTTGTGCACAACTCCTCTTGGCTCACATGGCCTGTTGGTCCCAGTTTGGCACTGAACAGAGGTGGCACTGCTGAATGAGGACTAGGAAGCCTCAGTATGAGGGAATCTACTGGGTGGATGTTTACATGCTCTGGGAGCACCCAAAATATGAATGCAAGGCACTGAGCGTTGGTGTATATTTTGGGGGTTCAAAGCTCCTGTCAGAACCTCAGGAAAGTTCACAATCCAGGCATGTTTAGCACATTTACCTAAATGTCCTTAGTTTACAGCAAGGTAAACTAAGACAGGCTAGAAAAACAAATGGAAGAGAGAACTTTCAGCTGTCCACAAAACCAACAGAAGAAACCATACAGTGTTCCTAACTGGTAGTGAATAAGAGAGTGTTGTGAGTATGCAAAGAATGAGAGATTCACAAAAGAAAAGACACACTGATGCTATATTCAAAACTAGAGATTTCTGACATGCCAGAAATCAAGTTAGAATAAAGGACAGAAATTCCTTAAAAATAAACACAAACTTCTACATCGTAAAAAGAAGACTCTACCTTACTGTTATATAAAAAAAGGAGTCAGGGACAGCACACCAGATGTTTCACAGAGCATGCTCCTAAAGCAGTGCTGTGGAGCTGGTGTGAGCTCAGGATGGCCAGTTCTGGACTTCTTGTGCAGTAACAGGTTTATAGCCAGAAACTGGCCATTATACAAGTTTTTAGAACACAGAAATCAGCTAAAAGTCAAGCCCGTTTTTTTCCCTATATATAGCTTCTAGATATAAAGTGGTTTGGGTGCCATCAGCAGTAAAAGAAATACAAAAGAAAATGAGGTCGTGACATGGAATAAGCAGTAGTTTACCTTATTCTTCTTGGTACTTGCAACAAAAAGATCATTAAGCAACTGATAGAAAACGGAATATTAGAGAAACGAAGACTACGTAGTGAACTCTAGACTCAAGGAATTACCCAGTGGTGGGTTCTTTTTTGTGCACATGGGTACATGCCAGAGCCCCATCCAAGATGTATAAAAGGAGCAACGAGAAAGTAGAATATGTAAGTACACACAATCTAGAAATAACTAAATGGCACCAAAGAAAGCTGCTTCTCTTTAGTAATAAGCCTGGGAAGAGGGTTGTTCAGCAAATAAATATTTGACCATATATGATTTTATTATATCTCAACCACAAAGAAAACCACCCCTCCCTAAAATAATTGGTCACAGTACTTTTCTGGAGCAGGGACTATGGAAATAACTCTTGGTGGATTTCTTATCACTGCACAGTCCAGACAAAAGGGGAGGAATCCTTCCCACAAAATGGCAACCTAAAATTCTATACCCAGGGGGGCTGGAGAGTGGCTTAAAGGTTAAAAGCACTGGCTGTTCTTCCAGAGGTCCTGAGTTCAATTCTCAGCAACCACATGGTGGCTCACAACCACCTAAGGTGAGATGTGTTGCCCTCTTCTGGCATTCAGGGAGAAAACTATAAATAATAAATCTTAAAAAAAAGTTCTATACCCAACAAAAATATCCTTCATGAATTTAGACAAAGGGATGCTAATAATATGCTAACAATAGACTTGCTTCAAAGAATGATGAACAAATCTTTTCAGGCAGAAAGGAAGTGATGAGATGTAGAACATCAGGAAGGTGGAAGAGCTAATATGAACTCATATAAGCAACTCATTGGTTTAGAGTCTATTTGGCTTAAAGCTAAAATTCCATTTGAGCCAGGTATGGCAGTAAACACCTTTAATCTCTGCACTCAGGGAGGCAAAGCACAGTGAGTTCAAGGCCTGTCTGGTCTACAAAGCAAGTCCAGATCAGCCAAGGCTACATAGAGAAACCCTATTTTGAGAAAAGACCCCCCCCCCCCGCAAATCCATTTGAAGTGGCTCTTGATGCCCATTAAAGGCCACTTAAGATCTGTATATATGTGTGTCCAAGAGTATGTGTACCAAATGCAAGCCTGCAGAAGTCATATGGGTTCTAGAAATTGAACCCAGGTCCTCTGCAAAAGAGTAAGTGTTCTTAACCTCAGAGTCATTTTTCTAGCTCCAAAGACCATGATTTTAAGACATTTGTTATTTGAAACTGAGGGCAACAAGACCTAAAAGTGTGGATTTTCGCATTTCTCCTGAAGCAATAAAATAACCAGTACAAAGCTGTGATGAACATGGATTGATTTCTGAAGAGGTGTTTTGTTTTGTTTTGTTTTTTTCTCCATCAAGGCAAAATTTGACCCTCAGGAGACAGAAAAAATTTGAAAACATGATTACAAGTGTTACTATCATTTGATAGGGGTCAATGCCGCAAGCCTCCCACAAAAGCACAAGGAAAACCCGCAGAACACCCAGCCCCAAAATTTCAAAATGCAGAGGAAGCAGCACTGTCAATAAATGAACCTCACATGCTAAGAAATATTTAAATCAAAACAAAAAGAATGATGGGCTCAGGCATTTTTATCCTTGGCTGCAATTAGTACCCTTCTCAGGAACTGATTTAAGCACTAGGCAGAAAGGAAATGGAGACTTTTTTATCTATCAAAAAAGCAAAGCTTTGAAATACCAATCTTTGTCTTTCGCATCATGACCTTGCTGGTATCAATGTGTGAACCTAAACACATGCAATACTCTAAACATTTAACTTTGTCCAGCCATTTAGAGATTTGTATATTTTCCAATCTCATATTTCACATCTTTCCAAAAGGAATACAGAACTTCAACTGAATCTTTTCTAAGGGAATAAAGAACTCCAAAAACATGTTTAGATCTTCCAAATGAGAACTAGTTGTAAAACAAAAACCATAGCTCTCAAACATACCTACTTAGTCACAGGTAATTCCACGTCCAAGCTGCATGCTGCTGTTAAAAGAACATTTTCTAGGCTCTGTAATGCCAAAGGTACAGAGAAACAACTTGAAGGCATAAACAGGCCATAAAATTATGTGTATATAGAATAACCTCTATGTTAAAGATATAATTATACATATATAAAATAACGGGTAAATACAACAGCATTTAAGAATGATTGTGTTTCATTATTCAGGTTGCCAACAGTACCCAATGACATTCTCAAAATGTTATGGTTGAAATCCCAGCTTTTTCAGCTCTGGGTCTCTAACTTAACATGTAGAAACCAAAAGCTAATTCAAAGCCAACTGTGTACCGAACCTGTGGTGGTCTGTCAGCGCTCGACCATGCCACTGGCCTTGGTTCTGAACACAGCACAAATTACCATTGTCATGTACCATTGACAAACGCTGCCCAGAAGGCCTCAGGTCAGAATCCATTCTGTCAGGTTTCTCTGCTCCCACAGAAACAAAGGCAATGTGTTCCTATCACTTCTTACGTATATATCCAGAGTCCTATCAAAATTCCTCAGGTAAAAAGTGTTCACATTAGAAAAGTTTTAAGTTCTGGTTTAGATGATCAATTACACTAGCATGGAAACAACTCTGAATATTTTAAACATTATTAATTACAAAACAAAGAGCCAGACGACTACTATACTGCAGGCATGGCATGTGGGTTACCTCAGTTAACCGTCTGATGAACTGAATTCCATATAATGCTGTCACCATATTAAACAATTTGCTCAGGTTTAAATGTTAGCAAGGAGTGGAGCTGAACTGCATCCCACCCCGTCAGCATGGGAGGCATACCTGGGCCTTCCTGATGGTGGGATTGGCTGGCAGAGGCCTGGCAGGACCGCAGGATGCACGTGGGGCCAGGCGGAGAGGCAGGAGCACTCGCTGAGGTACCTGGGGCTGAGTGTTGAGAGGCCTGCTGATGCTGATGTTCTGGCATTGCAGTGAGCGCCTGTCCTGCATAGTCAAAGTGGAGATTCAGCTCTGATGGGGTTTCCTACCCATTAGCAAGGAGAGAGCAGTGCTTGCTGGTCTGTGTTCACTGTCTGTGTGAGACAGGGTGTCTGTACAAAGGACTGTATTTACTTATTTTCACTTCAAAATTCTAAAAGAAGCACCCCCTAAATCTGGAATGGAGAGATGTATGTTTATATAGATTAAAAACAAACATTAAAAACCAAAATGGTGACAGTAGCATTTGGAAGGCTGAGGCAAGGGGACTGAGAATTTAAACCCAGTGTTTGCTACAGAGAAGATTCCACCTCAAAGCAGTCTGTCTTCAAGCTGCTTTAATTAACAAATAGGTGAAAGAAACTTGAAGTACCAAGTAGGAAGACACAGACTGGATCCCAGGGTATGAGCTTAGTGTGCACAAGGCTAAGGGTACCATGAGAAGTGCCTGCTCCAGAGGCAAGGTGCTCA
Source organism: Pachyuromys duprasi (assembly GCA_028658305.1). Taxonomy (NCBI): domain Eukaryota; kingdom Metazoa; phylum Chordata; class Mammalia; order Rodentia; family Muridae; genus Pachyuromys; species Pachyuromys duprasi. The sequence continues at coordinate 10,809,742 of CM053762.1, forward strand.
TCTCTGGACAAGCTTCCTAGCGCTTGGAGGACCAGAGCAGCTGACCTGGCATTCCATACTCTTTATAAATACTCTTCATTGGGTTATGATTGTTACCCAGTTAACTGAATATATTAGAATGTATTTAATGTGTTTAAGTGTTCTTAATTTTGTTTTTGTTTTTGTTTTTGTTTTTTGAGACAGGGTCTCTCTGTGTAGCCCTGGATGTCCTGCAACTTGCTCTGTAGATCAGACTGGCCTTGAACTCAGAGACCCACCTGCCTCTGTCTCCTGAGTGCTGGACTTAAAGGCGTGTACCACCACCACCTGGCTAAGTGTTTTTATTCCTTAGCCAACTTTCTGTTTCACATCTGATTTGAACTGAAGATGCTCTTCGCATAGTGAGATTGCAGGCATGTACTGCGATTATATCCCTGGCTTGTCACAACCGTGGCAATGTGCCTGTCACTCAGGAGAACTTCCTTGTCACTTCTGACTCCTCTCACCTGACCTCCCAGACCTTGGCATCCTCTTTGTGCCATCCTAAATGAGTTTTCATTTTTTAAAGTGGTATATAGATGGTGCCATGGAGCATGTTTTCTTTTTTGGTTCTTTGGCAAGGGATGCCTACTTTGAGCTTTACCCCTGATGTGATGTGAGTCTGTCTTCTTGAGTAGCAAACACTGTGTAAATACCCCACCATTCATCCTTTAGCCTGTTGGTAGAGCTCTGCATCATTTCCAGTTAGCTCTTGCTTTTTTGGCCCTAATGAAAAACCATACCTTTCTAGCTGGTGGTTCCAGGTTTGTGGATAAGAGCGATGGCTTCCCCTTTAGAAGCCAGCCTCTACGTTTTATACTAAGAGCAGTAAAACAACATATTGCCTGCTGAATTGATGAGGATATTCTTTTCAGTGATTTCCTATTTCTTGATATCTATCTTATTCCCTGTTTTAATTTGAGTTTGTGCCAGTCAGACATTGTATTGCTGTGACAGAGCTCCTGGGGCCAGCAGCTTGGAAGGAAGATCTATTATGGCTAATAGTTGCAGAGGTTCAGCCTGTGGTTGCCTGGCCTCATGTTCTTAGGCAGAACAGTGTGGCAGAAGTGTGCACAGAACCTTCGGATAGAAAACAGGGAGGTAGGGACAGACCAGCACAGCTGTCACACCCTCTCTACTTCCTGTCATTTTTCTCTACCTCACTAATCAACACCCAGAGGCCAAGCATTCAGTACATGGGCCAGTGGGAGAAATTCACACTGACACCATAATGGAGTTCAATATTCAAGAATTCTGTGGGTAAGTAAAACGCTGGGGAGCCATGGAATACCTAAGGACAAGGGTGTAACTCTTTAAAAGAATAGAGTGGGCACCGATTCCACAGTTCTGGGCAAAACTGAGGCTCAGCAGAACTTAGACACAGGCCAGAAAGCTCACCTGGACATGGATGATGCCCCCTGGAAACTACAGGAGAGGCCCAGTTCAGGAATCTGCTCTGGCTGTATTCTCTATGGGAAACTGTGGTCAAGGTCAAGTTCATGGTTTATGATATCCATATACCCCACTGTCTGTCTTATCAGAATCTTTTAGGGACTTCAGGGGGTTACTCCTCTTTGGGGCCTGACCATTGCTGGACCAGTGGATTATGGCTAAACCAAAGGCGCCGACTGTGCATTCCACAGGAGTGATGGAGCTCTGTTTTCCCATGCCTTCTCATGCCTTCACAGTATACTAAGTTCTTGTGCGACCTACCTTGGGGTTATTGGAATGTGGTGGCTGGCTTGTCAGTAGGCCTTTTCTGAGGGCGGGGTGAGCCTGGCCAAGGTGAGAGCCACTGGGTGTCCGGGAAGGGCGCACACACCTGCAAGGCAACCCAACATTTGCTAAGCAGGGGCTTGACCTCCTCCTTGCTGTAACTCCTCACATCCCATTCCTCATGATACTTAGACTGTCACTTATTTTAACTCCATAGGACAAGAATGCAGGTAAAGAATGATCTAACATTCCTTTGTGATGAAAAAAATAAATACTGACTCTTGCTTTCTAGGCACTGTTCTGTCGAATTAGTTGAAAACCATAGAACCTTAGCTTTGGGTACAAGGGATATTTTTCATGGAGTTTGGCACTTCAGCAAGAGTGTCTTCAAGCACATTTGGGCCGGAAGCTCTACCACCAGAGGAACACATTCCAGTGTCCACATGTCTTGTAAAAAAATACTAATGCAAAGATGAGAGAAGACCCATTTGTGGAATTCACCAACACGGGGCTCATTTATGTAATGGACAGCCCGTAGTTTGAAGGGAGAGTCAAAAAGACGGCTGGCCTGGCAGACATTTACAAAAACAAAAACAAACAAACCCAAAGACCCAGTTCACTATTCAGAAAATTCTCCCCCCTCCTTTGCTGAGGACGACATAGTGAGAAACAGCTTGTCGACCATTCTTTCAGCCGTCATGTTTTTGAAGAGATGACATACCTTAGCTTTTCAATGGTTGTTTTCTTATGTGTGAACAGTAACCGCATTAACGTCTTCCTTTTGAAGTATATCACAAATCCAGCCGTGAGCAGACACAGGACACTCACCAGGATTCCTACAGTCAAGCCCTGGTTATCTGAAACAAAACACATTTGGCTCAGGGGAGGAGGCCATTCCAATAAAGTACGGGAGACATCGCACTGTGACATTTATGGCAGAGTGAGCTCTAGAGGAACAAACAGAACCAGAGCACGTAAATCCACGAACGACGTCCTAATAAATTAGTCTCTCTTCAAAGGTCGTGCTCGAGCTCTGGTCTATGCCACCATTATTCATCAGTGACAACTTTGGAACTTGTTAATGCGGGATATGGTCTGGTAGGTGGGACTGTGGCTGGACCACACAGGTTCCTCTAGGCACAACCACAGCAGAGTGAACTGTGGAGCCACACAAAGTACCAGGACACCATTTTATCAGGACCGGAGGCTCCCAAAATGTCACGTTAGACCCCTCTCCACATAGCCTTGATTCTAGGTTCTGTTCGCACTTCACTCTGACTTCTATCTTTCATTCATTTATTTTTGAGTGAGACTTCAGTTTGGGGCATCTCAAATTAGAGAATGAAAAGAAAAAAAAAAAAAGAAATCAGCCTAAATGAAATTAACCCTGGGTTTGGTTTCAGTCTGTTAGAGACTTAATACCTACTTTGGGGCCAAGCTCGTTAGCATTGGGATTATGCTGTGCAAATTCTCTATGAAAATGGTGGAGTATAAGGCTAGCATGCAGGAAGTTCTGAATGCCACAAACCGGATGTGGTGGTACACATGCCTGTGACCCACAGCACTTGGGAGGTGGAGGCAGGAGGATTAGAAGTTCAAGGTCATCCTTGGCTACATAGCAAGCTTGAAGCTAGTATGAGATTTTTTTTAAAAGGTGTCTTTTTTTTTTTTCCTCTTGTGATTTGATGCCTTTTTACTTATCACCCATGGGAAGGAGGAAACTGTAACCCATCAGCTTGGTGTTGGACTGCAGCCATAGGTAGAGGCCATCTGGGAGATGCTAGGAATCATGGGAGGCTTCTTTGGGAGTTCATCAGAATCATAAAGTCCTGAAGAACAGGGACCCCTCAACTACCCTGTCTACCTACCAGGAATGTTCAGGTTAAGCTGCATACACTAGGTGCCTAACATGCCCTGAAGGATCTGGGGAGCCAGGCTCTGCCATGCCCTGCCTTCCTTCACCACTCAGCTGCTGTTAATCCAAGCAGCAGCTGCCCCTGCTCTGGGCACAATGTCCTGCTGTGCTCTGTCTCTTACTCTGCCCTCGACTGAATTGTGCTATGAGGACTACCATGACCCTCTTCCTCCAGCCATCTGCATAACCGGTAGAGTGCCTTTGCTGGTCTCCCTGTCAAATGCCATTCCTTTCAGGCTCTTAGTAGCAGCCTAGAACTTCCGCTAGAGTTCGGTTGCCTTATGTCAAATCTGAGTAAAATGTGACAAGCAATTTTCAGTTCCTGACACCAAACTATAAGTCATAAACTGATCTGTATATCCAATCAAACTCCTGCTGGGACCTAAACGGCAACGGGACACCTCAGAGTTGCTTGTTGCCAAGAGTGACAGCATCATCTACTGAACTGTCCAAGCCAGTGTCCCAGACAGCATCATGACTCCACTGCCCAATCTGTAACCTGGGAGCTGTCCTCAGTGATTGTCACCCTGTCCTTCCCTACTCTGATTCCAGGCCTCGGCATAGCCAGTTCTCTGTGCTTGAAGTCTACTCTGTAGAGCTCTCTTTTCTGAGACAGGGTCTCATGGAGCCCAGGATAGCCTGAAATTTGCTACATAGCCCAGGATAGCCTTGAACTGATCCTCCTGTCTCCACCTCCGTACTGCTAGGATGACAAGTGTGCATCATCCTATTCCATGTTGTACCTGGGATTACACTTAGGACTTCGTGCATCCTAGGTGTGGAGGTTTGGATAGGAATGGCCCCCATAAACACATATGTTTGAATGCTTGGCTCATAAGGAGTGGCACCATTAGTATGTGTGACCTTGTGGGAGTAGGTTTGGCCTTGTTGGAGGAAGTGTATCACTGGGAAGGCCAGCTGTGAGGTCTCATATGCTCAAGCTATGCCCAATGTGGCTCACAGCCTCCTCCTGCTGCCTGTAGATCAAGATATAGAATTCTCAGCTCCTTTTCCAGCACCATGCCTGCCTGCATGCTACCATACTTCCTGACATGAAGATAATTTCAGCAGGTATCCTCTGAAACTGTAAGCCAGCCCCAATTAAATGTTGTTATTTATAAGAGCTGCTGTGGTTATGCCTCTTTGCAGCAATAAGACACTAGGGAAGCACCTTGTTGCCTGAGCTTTAGCCCTAGTTCTTCCTGAAGACATCAACAAGCCTATCAAGGTCCTGGGAGCATTCTTATATCTCAGTCCTGTTTATAAGTGTTTGGGGCTGTTTTCCATCCATAGTACCCTCTCTTCCCCTGCAGAGGCACCTCTCATGCCCTGTGGTATCTCCTTAAGGCTTCTCTATGTTCACAAGAAAACAAATATGCATGGACTTTTGCTGAGGGAGTGGCTGGGCAGTAGTCAGGCTGGTGGACATCATCAGACTGTGGGACAGTGAGGCCAAGACAACATACAAATCAAGATGCTAATGAGAAAGGGTGGAATCTCACTGGCCCCACCCCTAGACAAAACATTACAAGCAACCAAGGAATGTTGGCAGTGGGAGACTCAGTTTTCCCCACAAATAAGCCCCCTAATTAAATTTCCAATACCAAGTGGTCGGCCCTGAAATCAAGCAACATAAACAGGTTTATCAGGTATTTATATATTTATACCTCTGTGTGTGTGTCTCTCTTTGTCTCTGTCTCTCTCAGTAACAACTTTTTTTTTTTTTTTTAGAGAGGACATTATTTGAGAGTGAGTGGGGTTGGGATACCTGGAAGGATGAAGGGAGGAAAAGGAGAGCGATGATGTAATTATATTTTAATTTAAAACCATCTGTTTTAGAACGATGTGAAGAGTACATCTGGCAGAGTACGCACAAATTAACACTATACCTGCCCATAACGAACTGATTAATGCCAGTGGCCACTATGAACGCCGTAACTGGTCTGGCCATTCTCTTTTCTGTGTGTGGTGTGTCTACACATGTGGGTGCATGTGGAAGGAAGAGGTTGACATCAGGTATCTTCCTCTATTGCGCTCCACCTTATTGTGGAGACAGGGTCTCTCTCTGAATTTAGAGCTCGTCAGTTTGGCTAGCTTGGCTAACCAGCAAGCCCCAGGGATCTTCTTATCTCTGCTTCCCCAGTTCTGAGGTAATAAGCCAAGTGTGGACCACCATGCTTAACTTCTTATGTGGGTTCTGTGAACCCACACTCAAATGGCAAGCACTTTACTGACTGGGCCATTCCCTTAGCCCAGCACTGGCAACCCTCTTCTTTATTAAGACGTAGCATATAATTTTCATCCTCCTCTCCACCTCCTCTTTTTTTTTTTTTTTAAAGACAGGATTTCTCTATATAGCCTTGGCTGTCCTGGACTCACTTTGTAGAGCAGGCTGGCTTTGAACTCACAGAAATCTGCCTGCCTCTGCCCTCCCGAGTTCTGAGATTACAGGCATGCGCCACTGTGCCTAGCTGCATGTCATGTTCTTGCATGCTCATTTCCCTCCTCCTGTCTCTCTCCTTCCCTCCTCTCTCTGTGTTATCACTCTGATCAGGGTTTTTAAAATGTACTGGAGTGGTAGCATATAAAAGCTGTCCCTTACAAAGTCCTTTGATATGACAGTGGCATTCATATACATTTGGCAGTTCACTGTGAACATTGGCTCTGCTGCTTTGGGCAGGACCCATGGCCAAAGAAAAGGAAAGGCTGAGAGAGAGAGCAAGTGCTTTGAGAACCTGCAGGCTTCAGGCTGGCACAGAGGCACTCAGGGTCCCCACTGTGGGGAAGCCTGCCCAGGATCCACAACCCTCAGCAGCTCAGCATCTGCTCCCAGGGATGCTGAGATTCCACTCACCTGCTTGCCGGATGGGACCACTGTCTGTGCTTCCTCCAAAGCCAAACTTGTCACAGAAAGGAGGGGCCCAGTGGGCCTCACAGTGACAGTTCTTCCTGTTGTTACATACCTTTGGGGCAGAAGTGGAGAAAAAAAAATATCCAGAGGGGACAGGGTTAGGACACGAAAGAGCAAGGGTACGCTGCCAGATCCCTTCAGGCATATATGCAGACTGAGTAAATGCAAGAGAATCAGCTCCAAACAGCACCCACCAGGGGGTGGATAGAGCCTGAGGAGATGAGAGGTAAAACCAGCCTGTGGTCAGGAGCTGCTGTTGAGATCCAGCTCACTTTTCCTGCTCTCATTTCTTTTTCAACCTGGGAAAGCTGTGGAGCTCCTCTTCTTTGTGGTAAGGAGGAACCCACTCAGAGACCCAGAATCAAGCCACTGTCACCTAGAACTCTCTTCCAGACAGGAAGCTCAGGGAGGATCCCAGCAGGCTGTAATGAGGAAGTAGGCCTGCTGCCGGGCCTCTTATTTCTTGGTGTCCATGGAAGTTCTGCCATGGGGGTCTGCCAACATCTGTGTGAGTCTTCTCTTCTCCCCAGATGCCTACTCCTTTAGCCCCCGTGGCTATTATCTGCCTCCTTGTTACAGTGCATCATAGGCAGACCGTCGCATTCTTCCTTGTGAAGAAGGAAGCAGGAGAGGGTACCTTTGCTGTTCCTGGATAATGTGCCCTGATGGGAGACCAGAGTTCCTATGGGAAGACCCAGGAGTCTGTCCATCTCCTTGCCAAGGACCACCCATGGTGGTCCTTCTATCTAGATTCACTATTGATGTTTACATAATTCACCAAACTGGATATGAACCGATTGATATGTGAAGAACAGATGTTTTTTTTTTTTCCTTCCTTAATTTCTATATTTTGAGTCAGGGTCGTATATATCAAAGGCTAGTTTTGAACTAGCTATATGGGCAACAATGACCTTGAATTTCTGATTCTCCTGCCTCAACCTTTTGAGTGCTGAGAGGTTATAGGTGTGTCCCCCACGCCAGCTTTCTGAGGTACTTGGGATCAGACTCAGAGCTTTGTACATGCTAGCCAACAGATTGGGGAGGGCAGGCAGTGGTGGCGTGACCGGAGAGAGCCGTCTTGATCAAGGGCTGTGCGCCTGGTCACGGATCAGCTTGAGGTGGCTCCCTGTTCTAACTGGCTTCGGAGAAGAATCCAATCATGTTCAGTCAACAAAACCTGTGAAAAGCAGGGGTATGCGTCCTAGGACACTCCCGGGTAATCAGGGCTCAGTCTTCTGCAGAGCACCCGAGGTCACCGGGTTATCTTTCTAATGTTTGTAAGGGATGGACTAACCCAGTTCTTTTGTTTTAGTGATGAGGCCAAGGCTCACGTGGCCGGGATGGTGTGTCCACAATAATGTGGCTGGTCAAGAGCAAGTGGGTCAGGCAGCAATCTAGTGCCTGGGGTACATCCTGCACACATGGCATTAGTGTTGCTGCTAGCAAACCACCCACGAGCCTCAAATCCTGCCTGGTGTGGTCCTGGCTTGAGTCAGGAAACGGCAAACCCTACTTGGAAGTGCTGGTAGTAAGCCTAGTGTTATCATAGAGGGAGGGACTGGACCCAAGCTACTTGTCACCAAAGTGTCTTAGTTTCTTTCAGATGTTGGAATAAAATACCCTGGGGTGGGAGAAGATTAAATCTTGGCTCACGGTTTCAAGCCCATCACGGTATGGAAGTCACAACGATAGTAGCTTGAAACAGGTGGTCACATCACATTCACAGTCAAGAGTTTGAGAGCCATAAAAGCTCAGCTTACTTTTTCCTGTTTACACAGTCCAAGATCCCATCCCAGGAGATGAGGCTACCCATAGCAGGCATGTCTTTCTACTTCAATTAACCTAGTCAAGATAATAGTCCACAGGCATGCCTGGAGGTCCCTCTTCCAGGTGACCCCAGATATCACACAGTGGACAGTTGAAATGAACCACCACACTAAGTCAGAGCTGGCTGTTCTTGAGAATATGGGCCTTGGTTTGCCAACATGTACAAAAGACCCATAGATACCAAAAAGAGAGGCCTCTGGCCTACTTTCGCTGGGCCAGCAAGTTTACTATGGACACACCTCACAACCACATTGGCCTTGGCCTCATCACTAAAACAAAAGGGCCAGGTTAGTTTATCTATCACCATTAGAAAAAATTCTATAGTCCAATGAAGACATGAAAAGATTCCATTTGATACTGAGTCAGCTGTATACAACAGCAAAATGACTGTCTGAGGCGGCCTGGCAATCTATCATTGTTACTACATGGTGGTGATTTTGCAAAGACCTCCATAATCCCAAGTGTCTAGATATCCTAAAAATACAATTTAGAGCACGGTTTCTGTAGAAAGGACTTCAGGAGAACAAATGAGCCACTGGCACAGCTAATCAAGATTAATATAATCCCATTGGAAAAAAAAATTAACTGCATCAGGAAAAAGAAATTACGTTCTGAACAATTAGAGTCCTTTTCTTCCCTAAAGCTTCTCTGAACTCAGCAGCGTGTGGTAGTCAAAACCACCGCAAGGGCGTTCAAGAACACATGGCTGGTAGATCTGATGTCCTCATTTGAATCCCTCTTGCAAGCATCTTGGTTGAGATGAATTTGGGCTGTTGGGAGGAACAGGGACAACCCTGCTTGAAATGCTAATGTGAGCCCTTCATGAAGCAAGGTTAGCTTCAGAATTACTTTGAAGATGACAAAATTCTTTCTCTATATCGCAGGATGTTAATTCAAAAGATAATTACCTCTCAATCTGATTTTCTTTGTTAAATGAAAGTGACATTTCTCCTGCTGTGTAAAGGTCAGAGACAGTTAACGCCTCTGGAAGAAAATGTTGAGAAGGCAGTCACTGACTAACTGTAGTTTTAAAAAGCTGTGGCCTTGTAGGAGCCGGAGAGATGGCTCAGCAGTTAAGAGCACTTGATGCTCTTGAGGTCCTGGGTTTGGCTTCTAGCACCTATAATCATCTGACCCTCTGGTCACTGTGAGCACCCTGCACATGCATACATACATGCAGGCAAAATATTCATGCATGGAAAATAAATACATCAGTAAAATGAAAAACTGTTAGCTGGCTGTGGGCTGGCTGAGAGGACGTGAGGGATCCTACTTACCCCTCGGCCGTGGCACTGCATCGCACACTTGTGAACTCCAAAGATGCTGATATTCTGACATCGACGATTGAGGCAGATCTGTGGGAAACACACATCGATTGCCTCGGTACCTCTGTGCCCCTCACCCACAGAGACACATGAGAGGTGGTTCAGTTGGTAAAGTATTTGATGTGCCAACCTAAGGACCCGAGTTCAATCCCTAGAGCCCACGTTAAAAAACAAAAAACAAAACCCAAGTGTGGTGGTGTGTGCTTGTGGAGATGGGGATCTCTGGAGCTTGCTGGCCAGCCATCCTAACCTAGTAGGTGAACCCTGGGTTCCAATGGGAGACCCTGACTTAAAAAACAAAGTGGACGTCACTGGGCGAATGAGACCAGAAGTTGACCTCTGGCTTCCAGAAGTCACAAGTGTGTACACATACTTGCACACCTTCTGTACATGGACATGAAAGAGAAAGCAAGGAAAATTGGAGAAAGCTCACATTTTCGTGAGCAAGGATGGAGTGTAGTAACTTATGTTTGTCTGACTCGACATTTTGTTCAGTGTGAGCAGTGGTCAGTTCTTTTTATATTTAATGACGCTTAAGAGGGTTTTAGTGGAGAGGAGAAATAATAACTGATTTTCTCATGAGTTTTGTTTAGGGCTTTGAGTCACTGGTGACACAAAGCATCCACAGGAACGTTCCCCAGGGTCGTGTTTCTCCACCACTGCTGAGGCTTTGATTTGAGCCAAGGCCTTGGCTAGTTGGACGTGGTTGCCTCTTTCAGCAACACTCGGCACCTTTTTCTCTTGCAACTTTACACATTAGTGGAGAGAAAGGAAGAAAAGTTCAAGGTTTAGAATACAAAGAGTTTCTTCAGCAAGTAGAACCTTCCTGTGGACAGGTGGCCTTCTTACCCCAACAGTACAGAGGGCACGGTGAGTGCCCTTTAGGAAAAACCAATGGTGGGCATCAATAGAGGAGAAGAGCAGGACATCTCAATTGATAAAGAAATCCCAGGGATGGGAGCTGATTCTGTCTGTTGAGTACTTGGCCTATAATCAGGGGGGCCTGAGCCAGAGTCTGGAGTACAGTGGTGTGTGCTTGTGATCCTAACAGTTGGGAAGTACAAACAGGAAGACCCCTGGAGGATCACTGTCTAGCCAGTCTGGCCTACTTGGCAAGTTCCAGACAGGTGAGAGATTATCTTAAAAAAAAAAAAAAAAGGTATACAGCTCAGAAGGAACTATACCTAAGGCTGTCCACACACATGTGCACACACCCATACACATGACACATGCAAGGAGGGCACTGAACAGAAGGATTCTGCCAGGATTGCCCTGTGTAGCCTTAATCCCTTTGGCAAGGTGGCAAGGCCACAGACGGCTTCATGAGTCCTGGAATTCCAGCATTTGACTATAGCAGCCTGGCTTCTCAGATCACAGTTTACAAAACTGGGTGCTATAATGTCCAGGCCTGAACAGCAGCTGATGCGCTTGGGGAATCTTCCTCAGAGGAAGTGTCTGGGGCTGGAGAGAGTGTGGCTCAGCATTTAAGAACACTTGGGGGTTCTTCCAGAGAACCCAGGTTTGACTCTCAGCACCCATGTGGTGGTTTATAACAGTCTACAACTCCAGGCCTGGGGATTTAAAAGTCTGCTGGTTCCTGTGGGCACCAGGCATGTCAGTGGTACATAGCCATACATGTAGCAAAAACATCTATACACATTAAAATAAAAAAGAAAAATATTTTTAAAAAAGAAGAAAAAGCGTCTGTGGTTTGGGACTTGGGGACATGTGTAGGGGGCATTTCTGCCTCCAGGATTCTGTGAACCAAACCCTGGGTTCTGTCCTTTCTTTCCCATGACCTCTGAGAGCGACTTCATGATCATGAGAAAAATTAGTCTTAAAAATGCCAGATGATCTATAATGTTTTCTTAAAGTGTTTAATTAATTTTCTATCTTTTAATCTAATGGAAAATTTGATGAAAAGACAGACAAAATCAAAACAGACTGGAGAGGGAGCTCAGTCTGCAGATGTGTGCTGTGCAAGCCCCAGATCTAAGCATGACTCTGTCTCAAAAAAAAAAAAAAAAAAGGAAAAAATGACTGAGGAATGGAGGAATGTAGTTACGATTGTCCATGGGGTGCAAGTACACACACACATATGCACGCACGCATGCACACCACACATACACATGCTCATACATGTGCATACAAACTATAGAACTATACAAACTATACAGAAGCATACACACACACACACACACACACACACACTTGCACAGACATAAACCAGTGTGGCAAAACACAAAATTCTTGTCTCTTCTTTTAGAAATTTTGAACTTGCTTTTATCTCTAAAACCCATCTCAACCTTCCTCTTCGCTCCTTGCGCAAAGGATTCCCTCTGTCTCTCAGCTGGTCCCTCTTCTTCTCTGCTCCTCTTTTTCCTACAGTCTCTGAAGGATATACCCGACTTCCCATTTCACCCAGGTGACAAGCCCCCAATAGATCTGGAACTTCCCAGATGCAAAATGCTGCACACACACACACACACACACACACACACACACACACACACACACACGTTGTGTTCCTTTTTGAAGTCAATTACTGGCAGACAGCCCTCTTGAATCCCAGGGTGAAGAAATTACCTTATGCTAAAGGGAGAAACAACCCCAATGTCCCCACATCTACATCTCAATGGTCAGACTGGGACCTTAGTTTACTGATTTTTTTTTCTTTTCCTAGGTACAAAGAGTTGGATTCTGGAGACCATTTTCTGAATAGTTTTAGGAAAATCAACCGACCTCACCCCCCTAGTTCCTAAGCAGGCTCTTCCAGCAGGCTGTGTTCCAGATTTACATTAGGATGCAAGTGAGAAGTGGGGTTCTTACTTTCCCTTCGGCACACTTTGTTCCTGCGAGCACGAGCCCTGGGTCTGGCATGTCATCGCCCAAGTACACATGGGTCCCCCGGCACAGAATCCGACCTCCTTCCTGCTGTGGGATATTTGTTTCTATGGAAACGGCATTGGTACCAATGACTGGTCGGCTGGCACCGCCTTGACACTGGATTTTTCCACACTTGGCATCTCTGGAAAGGTAAGAATAGACAAGCTCAGAAGAGGGGCAGTGCGGAACAGTCTCTGCCACATGGGCTGGCTTGGCGCCGCTGTGGCAGGCTGTGTGGCCCTCATACCTCATCTCACATTTGACGAAGGCGCTCTTGGAGTCTTTGCCACAGTTGCCATAAGGATCTCCTGCAGAGTTGACTCTCTCAAAGCAGATGCCAGGAGCTGGTTTAGCACCTGGAACAGAAGCACAATGATACTTTCCTCATTACTGCCTCTGGTTTTCTCTGAGCAGCACTGGTCTTTGGGGGCAAGGGAAGGGCTATTCTGTGTTTAGGGGCACACAGTGCCCAGCTAGATCAGGAGTGGGCTGGAGCAAACTTGAAGGATCTACAGCTGGCATTCTCTCCTGGCACAGCTCAGTAAAAACACACTCATTTTTCTGTGTTATAGGCTTAGATTCAGGACCCAAGGCATGTGCAGACTCTCAAGAGATTAGGCCTGACTGTGCAATCGGATCTGGAAAGGAACAGGAAGGAGTTGGCTGGCTGGCTGCAGATGAGGGGAAGCTACTCTCTGTAGCAACATCCCACACAATTCCGGTGAGAAAAAGCAAGTTAGGCAGGTTCCAAGGAGTAGTGATGACTAATGTGTGCATGTGTGTGTAAGGGAGAGAGCAAGAGGAGGGAGAGTGAGATGGATGCAGAAATCTTTTGTTTTCAGTCCTATAAAGCCTCAAGAGTAAGAACTGGCTTCAATGAATCATCATTTTTGCAGCGATTATTCTCACAGGCCATAGCTTTCTAAGACCCAGTAGTCACTGTATATAACAAAGGGGGTTTGGCTAGAGAACTCAGAAAGTGGCCATATCTTCTAGCCCGGGAGAGAAAACACATGACAGAGGGCTGCAGGGGCAAAGCTTTGGAGGGCTCTTATGTCAGCCATAAGAAAACCTGTTGGTAACAGCAAGGAAGTCAGGGGAACAGAGAAGATCAAGCCATGCCACATGGTCTTTGCCTGCCTTCCTTTCCACACCAGTTTCTGGTTTGAACATTTTCCTTCATAGCACTTTCAATGACTAAAAGGTGATTTCCCAAAGTCCAGACCTGCCCTTCATCCTTTTCTGCTCCCAACTCTAGGGAGTCTCTGTTGGCCTCTGAAGGTTACAATGCAATCTAGATTCCAATCAGACTTGGCTCACGGCCAGGGCTCCTTTTCTTCTCTGCAATGATACCCATTGTTCTTTAACTTGTGCTGGCCCCTTATCAGCTACTCCCAGAAATGGCCACCTCATTCAATAGCAAAAGCACACACAACTCACTGCTGCCAACCCTCTTTCCGTGTGAGATGGGCCTGTGCCTAGCCATGACTTCTGTACTTGCCACCCCATTCAGGACCTCCTGCTTCCCCTGTTTGTTTTGAGATAGGGTCTCACAATGTCCTAGAACTCACTATGTAGATCAGGCTACCTTAGACCTCAGAGAGATCCACCTGCCTCCTCCTCACAAGTGCTAGGGTTAAAGGCATGTGTCACCACACTAGTAAACATTTTAGGCAGGCCTCCTGGAGTGCCTTGTTAAGGTGACCAGCTCAAACCAGAACTAATGTTTTGTTACAGAAAAAGGACAGGCACCCAATCTCTGCAGCATCACCTTCCTTTTCCACCACAGACTTAATATCCTTCACTTGGTTCTGTGTCCACTGACCCTTTCCTGATAAATAACTTGCTTGCTTATGATGCCAGCTTCCCTCTTAGATATTGACCATCTGGGCAACACCCCCATAGAGTCTGTGCATGCCCAGAGGGACTCCCCCAACTGGGTTACTGCAGAGAGCACTAGATAGTTTTAAACCTTTTGGTTGACTCTTATTCCAGGAAAAAAAAATCCCCAAACGATGAGCTTTATGAAGGAGCTGGAGAGATGGGTGGGTTGGTGAAGAGCTCTCCAACATCCGTGTGCAAAGCCAGGTGCAGCAACATGTGCCTGTAACCTTGGTGCTGAGGAGACAGAGTCAGGAGGATGCCCAGAGCCTGCTGGCCCATCACTTAGTCTAGCTAAATTGGTGAACTCCAGGCTTAGGAAGGATCCATCTTAGAAAATAAAGTGAGGGATGATATCTTGTCCACGTGCACAAAAACATGTATATAAAGACACAAACATGCAATCCTCTCCACCCCCGAAGTGACTTATAAAGAGATGTTCGTTTCTGAGGTAACATGTAATTTGGCTTCATGTAATTTGGCCAGTAAAAATGGTCTCCACAGCACCTTAAACAATACAGCATTCTGAGGTTAACTTTGTGTCTCTGCCAGGAAGTGATGAGGGAGCAGGAGACACTATGTCACAGTTTTCTATTGGCACATGCAGAGGCGGGACATGTCTCTGCCCACCAGCACAATGATGCTGACTTCCTCTACTGCTGTAAGCTAGGAGACAGGATTGAACTGCCTGACTGTGGCACAGGCCAGGTCTGTGCCACTACCCTGTATCCTTTCTGTATTCCTGTCTGTGGAGAGCATGCTGTGATGTTTTTAAACTTCTCCATTCTTCAACAGCCACAGACTGACGATTCCCATTAATTCCTTGCCGCTGCTCCTTTAACTGAATGGTGGGGGTCAGATGGCACAGGAAGGCAGGGAGGGGATGAACAGAACTCTGGTGCAATGCTGATCCTTATCCAATTGCCTGATGGTTTCTACTGTAGAGTCTTTGGGGTGTGAGGCAATATCTCTTACAAGAAACAGATATTTCAAGGCCGAAGATGAAGTTGAATCAAACTTATAATGATGCAGACAGTTGAAACAGTCTAATTCTCACAGCTCCTCTGACTACCCCCAACCTCATGCTATAGGATGGTACCATGAGGGGTTCTGGGTAACTTTCATGTGGCCATGAGCTCCCAGTTAGAGCTCATAGGCACGTCTTAGCACTATTCCCTCCCGTGCAGCTCACCAGCCACACACATGGAGTAGCTCCCTTATACAGGAGTGCCAGTGCAGAGGGGATTTCCCTGGGAATCTGAAGAAAAATCTTCTTTATTACCAATGGGTTGCCATGTAAGCGATGTGAGATTGTTTGATGGTTGTGCCTTGTATGTCTATTTTACTCTTGCTTTCAGGAGGAGCATGTATTTCTTATGGAAAGCCCATTTTACATGGTCAGGTATAGCTGACTTTCCAATGCAATGCCAGAGGAATGGATATTAAGACTCCTCTCTGGCCAGAGCAATCTATCTCACAGGTTACATGATAGGCTCAATGCTGGGCATGTGGTCTAAATCAATCACTATCGTTTTACGGATCTAGAGCTGCTGGGTCCCTCAGGACCTTCTTCTATTTCTCCCTTCCCGTGGAGACTTGGCATGATCCTTGATTCTTTTCTTCTTTCCCTCATGAATCTTCCTTGCATTTGTCATACTTTTTACCCACTGACTACAAATAGAAGGGTTTTCATGAAGAAGCGAGCATAAGGCCATTGGGCCAGCCTCCTGCTCTCCAGCATTCCCAGGGATAGGCATTTGTACCCTGCAAATGAAGCAGCTGGGGTCTGTGGACGCATCTCCCCAGTGTTCTCTTCTACAGCTGTGGATTTTCGCTTGTCTCTGGCATCAAATGAAAAGCTACTGTGCTACCCTGTGTAAATCACACAAAGGCAGAGGCATTGCTTTTGGGAAAGAGAAATTGCTGTTCTCTCAGAGATGAAGTCTAGGTCCCAAAACTTAGAAGCAGGAGGGTTGCATCTCGACACCCGAAGGACCTATCATCAAAGGAAAGGTACAAAAAAGGAAACCAAGTCACAGATGGCCGTCTGAGCTGATGTTGTCAGGCTCTCACTGAGTCCGTCAGGACAGTGACATGCTAGTGTTCTTTGTGGCTGTTGTATGTCAGCTGCCAGCTGGTGTTTATCTCTGAGGCAGAATGGCCAAGAATTTGAAAACTGTAGGTCTTGTCTTGTCCACTTGCAAAGACCCTGCGAAGTCATAGATGTGGGCTCAGAGTTGTTGCACTTAAAAATTCTGGCCTGTGTGTCTTCACGAAGGTGAGAGATTGAAGTCTGTCTCGCAGACAGAATGGCAACAATTTTCTTATCGCTTCAGCACTACAGCAATTAAAAACCTTTGAGTTCTTAATAACGGAACACTCAGTGCTTGGCCACTAGCAAGAGATAAAACTGAGCCTTTTGGAAGGAGTCTTGACACTGCTCTGCATTTTAATCACCAGCTTTGGCTTCGAGTGCTGAGGCTCACACTTATAACTGAGTCTGGAAGTTCTCAATGTCATGATGTCCGTTGAAAAGGAAATGAAGATGACGGCGTCTTGAACGAAGCTTCAGGTTTACTCATTCTGAGCTTCTCCTAGTGAGGTGATTCTCATCAGCAACACACTGCCCTAGTTCAGGCTAGTTGGCTCCTCTCTCTCTCTGTCTCTCTGTCTCTCTGTCTCTCTGTCTCTCTGTCTGTCTCTCTGTCTCTCTGTCTCTCTCTCTGTCTCTCTCTCAACTCCTTGTCACTTAAACCCACAGACAAAGGCATTGGAATAAGCAGGTGCCATCTGCCCTTCTATTCTCTCCAAGTTGGCCTTTGCCTTTATCAGGAAATGAAGTTCAAATGAACAACTCTATCATTTCCTTCTTTTTTTTTTTTTTT
>CM053762.1:10827605-10956198 GCA_028658305.1 Pachyuromys duprasi
CCACACATGGTCCTTGATTGTAGAAACCGTCTCTTACAAGACCCCTGTGCCCTGCTCAGTTTGGTCTTTGTGGAGCTCTTGTTCTCCCCAAGTCTCAACAACCTCCCCCAGATCTATCATTACTCTCGCCCTTTGTCAGAGGCTTGATCTCGAGTCTTAATATCCGCTCTGATACATCGCTACATTGACCACCCCCCCCATAGGTCCTCTTTGGCATGCTCCTGTTCTGTTGCTTGTTTTCTCCTCTGCTCAATATCATTTCCTTCTTATTCAATGGGACAAGCTTGTCCTTATTCCCCAACAATATGCCTCTTGGCAAAATATCTTTTCTTCCTCTCTGTAACTGTCAGTTACTGTACATGATCAGTACATAGAAGACCCTGAGTAGATTTCAAGAAACAGAGCTCATTTAAACCAGCCTTGTAGATAAACACGGCATATTCACCACCCCATAGAACTTATGTGGCCAGCTGACATGGCACAAATCAAATGACAATAGATTCTGGTGAGTGCTGATATTGGTTAACAGCGTGTATGGGGACACCTCTCCAAGGGAAATCAGTGACTTTGGCATGTGGTGGTTATATAACATACCTATGAGGTTAATTGTCAAGTGATGACATCACTAGGCTAAAGGTTCTGGCAAACAACACTGCTGAAAGTAAATCTGCAGCCTGAAGAAAAAATCGCAGCTGTATTTCAGCAGGAGCAAAGGTCATGCTATGCCAACAGAAAATCTTCCCGAATATCAAGACAGCTGGGATAAGAAGCTCAATGCTGTTTGAACTTCGGAAAGTGTTTATGTCTGGAATACCAACACATAAAATCTTGAGATGCTGGGCTAGAGAGACCACCCAATAAATAAAGTGGACCTGAGTTCAGATCTCCACAGCACCCATGTAAAAATACTGGGCCTGGCAGAACACTCCTGTGATCCCATCAATGGAACGTAGAGACAGGGGGATCTCTGGAATTCACTTGCTGTTGGTCTAGCCAAATCAGTGTCCAGGTACATGAGAGCCTCTGTTTTAGAAAATAAAGTGAAGAGTGGCTGAAGATGACTCTTGATGTCAACTTCTGGCCTCAACTTGTGCTCGAGTGCATGTACACACACACATACACACATACAAACAGTGAAATGTGGTAGGAAAAGAAAACTGTCCCAGCTAGCAGGAAGATCTTCAACACTATCAATAATAATAATTAGATTTTCAAAACAAGTAAATGAATAAAACCCACAGAAGGTATTCTGAAAGTCTATCACACTGCCACTTTGGAGTTGCAGGCACATGTTTTGAATTTTCTATAGAAAATTTATTTGTAGGGAGACTTGGAAGCAGGAGTATTTTATTCTAATGCTGGACTAAGAAAAGCCCATTTCAAAAGGGAATAGTTAGCTCGAAGGAAGGGCTTCATCCGGTCAGTTCTGGGTAGCCAGCTCTGGAGTATGAGTAACGGACATCCTGGTTGTAACCGGGGAATTCGGTGTGACTCAACAACTTGGCCAGGTCACTGGGTGTGAATGGTATAACTGTCCAAGGAACGACTCAGGGAGTTCTGGAGTTCTGAGTGAGCCCCTTCCCTGGAGCTCTTCAACGGCCCTACACAATAAGTTCAGATCTGGGCTCTTGCTGCTAAGTAGGAAGATGAGACACTGCAAATGTATCCTGGACAAAGCTTTCTCCCTGAATCATGGAAAGTGCACGTGAACCAACCGCTACAGCTACAATGCTTGGTCCAGCACATCTGGCTGGCCAGAGCCCCAGCCAGGAAGCAACCTCTGCCCCCTGGGCAGGATAAAGGCTTAGGTGTAGTGGTGGGGAGGATGGGACACTGAGGGGGTCACATCCTGAGCAAAGCATGCAGGGACCATAGGAAGTACATTCTGCTGGCACGTGCACGCTCTTGAGTCAGCATCTTTCACCCAGCAGGACATTGGCGAATATTTAACAAATGAGAGAATGAATGACAGATGAGGGTCTCTGGTGCTGTCCAAGTCATGGCTCTGTATGAACAGAACTACCTGCAATTCCTGCCTTGGCCTGGCCACCCCTGTGTGCCTTCTACCCCTTCCTGGATGCTAGAAACACTACCTCTTCCAGATGGCTATGGCAGGGCAGTTTCTCTCTGACTCTCCATCCTGGCTGCTCTCCCCCTGCCTAATCCAAGCTGTCTTTCCTGTCTCTGCCATATCCTGCCCATTTTCCTGTCCTCTCAGAGCCCTTCTACAAACCCCTAAGACTTGAGCATCTGAGAACACACTTATATTGTATTGGTTGAGTTTAGATTTACAGGTGCTGGGCACCAAGACTGGTTCTTCATGCATTCTACTACATAGAATAGAGTAGGGGCTACATTAGATGATGTTACATGCATGAAGTAATGTGGGTTTGAATAGGAGCGGCCCCCATAGACTCATGTGTGTGTGAATGCTTGGCTCGTAGGGAGTGACACTATTAGGAGGTGTGGCCTACTTGGAGTAGGTGTGGCCTTGTTAGAGAAGTATATGTGTGTGTGGGGGGGGTTGAAGTCTCCTATGCTCAAGTGATGCCCACTGTGGGACACAGTCTCCTTCTGCTCCTTACAGATCAAAATGTAGACCTCTCGGTTCCTCCAGCACCATGTACGCTGCCAGGCTTTCCGCCATGATGATAACAGACTGAACCTCTGAAACTGTAAGCTGGTCCCAAATAAATGTTCTCCTTTATAAGAGTTACAGTGGTCATGGTGACTCTTCACAGCAATAAAACCCGAACTAAGATATGTATGTCAGATGCTAATCCCACTTCACAGTGGAGCTACCTGAAGGCTCAGGGGTTTTCTGAAGGAGTACAGAATGGTTGTTCAACACCAGTCCATCCTCCGCGGTCTGGACCCAGTCAGTCACCTTCCATGACAAAAGGAACTTTGCAGATGTGGTTTAGATCTTGAGGTGGGAAGATGTAGAGACCCGGGTGGGCCTAATATAATCAAAAGTACTTATACAGGAGGCAGGAAGGGCAGAGCCAGAAGGCTACAGAAGCAGATATCCGAGAAGATGGACATGCAGACAACTTCACTGCTGGCCTTGAAGGAGGGTCTGAGAATCAAGAGCACAGTCAACCTCCAAAAGCTAGGAAAGTCGGCAAGGCAACACTCTCCCCAAGTGGGCCACTAGGGCCACGGCCATAGGGAACTCACAGAGTGTCTTCAGTGGAAAAGCCAGGCAGTCCTTCCAATATGGAGGGGAGGAGCTATGCTGTACGGCAAGGGGTGGTGGGAGTTCTAAGAAGCCACGGCCATAGCTGGAGGCATTCCATGTCCCCTCTCTGCTGAAGACATTCTTTCATGATTTGTGTTGAGGAAGGTCTGCTGGAGGGCCACATTGATACCCAGGGGTCACCTGTCTGAGGTGTCCCCCCCGCCCCCTGGGACCTCACCCCTATGACTTCCTCAGTGCTCCCTGCAAAGATCCCCTCCCGATAACTCCTCCGCACCTTTCCAGCCACCGTCTTTCAGAAGGTGGGTGGGAGACAGACGCTAAGTGGTGGTGGGGGTTCCTGGGGGATGTCCCCTCCTCAAGAAGGCATGCAGGTTATAAAGCTAACAGGCTTCAGCCCCCATGATGGGGAGCATTCAAGGGGCGATGCTCTTGTTCTTTAGAAGCTCATCTGTCAGTTAGGCTGGCTTCTGCACTCATCTCTGTCTCTGTCCTTACCCCATCCCTGCCCACTCATTATGCAAATGATGTCAGAGGGCTATGTTGCCTGTAGTCCTCTGTCACTTCTTTACCTTATTTTTTTGAGGCGGGTTCTCTCACTTATAGAGGCTTGGTGACTAGGTTGGTTTGCCATAGCAAGCTCCAGGGATCTTCCGTCTCTATCCCCAGTGCTGGGATTACGGTCTTGTGTTGGCATGCCAGCTTTTTACATAGATCAGGACTCAGGTCCTCACCCTTGGCTGGTCAGTATGTTACTGACAGAGCCATTATCTCCCAGCCCATCGTTGTCAGTCTTTATCTGTCTGTCTTTCTGTCTCCCCCTCCTTTTTTTATTTCCCCTTGACCTGCTTTGGTCACCATGACAGCTAGCAGAACAATGGCTCGGGGAACATTGCACTGTTCCGTCTGAGCTCATTCTGGAGCTGGGGCCAGGTCTCATAGCACAGCTAGGCACTAAAAGGCTCTGAGGGCTGGTGTGCTGGCCAAGGATGGCTCCCATAAGGGGAACAGCAGAATAGCCACTGTAACTTTAGATGGGAGCTTCCTGCCTGTGGAAGGGCTGGGAGTTGAAGGGCCACTAGAGATGTCCGAGGCCTGCTGCAGTAGCCCCTGTCCTAACGTGACCTTGCTTGGCTAAAAGGGGTCTGAACTTACTAATCCCATTCAGAGTCCTACGACCGTTTGATACACGTATAATGGGTCTTCCTAGTGCTTGTCACTGTAATGGTGGTACCTGGCATTTGTCTTAAGGATCTCATGGGTGTCAGGTGAGAGGGCCAGCACTGTATCACTAAAGAGAAAGCGTGAAGGACCAGGAGTCTCAAGACCCTTTGTTCTACCAGTCTAAGTACATCCACTTATGGGAGTTACTGTGTCCATCCCACACTTTCTTCTTCCTCAAAAAGCTCCAAGCGACAGGGCATCTTTGCTGGGCATTGAGGACTCCCTAGGACTCCACGACGTGGCAGTTAAAACCAGGCTTCTGTGTTTAGTCATCATAGTCTGCCCTGATTGACTCCCCTTATTCCCCGGGAAACCAGAACCTTGCAGAAAGTCTCTGGTTTCCCCTAGAGCTGGCTCAGTCCTAGGTCTGAGTCTGGCTGACCATAGTGGCCTTGCTGGCGCTGGGGCCTCTGGCCAGGTCTGAGGTCATCTCCCAGCCTTAAGTAAGGCCTCAGCCAAGCATAACGGAAAGAAAGAACTGCAATACACCCAGAAAACATCCCCAGTGGGATTCCCAGCCAGGATTCTGAGAGCGGTAAATGGAGCAGACCCAGAATGGTTTCCAGGTAACAAGGCCCTCCCTGGAGTGGTAAGATCCCTTCATAATAGGGCTTGGGCTGGTAAACTCCTGGGGTAGTGAGGCCTCCTGAGTAGGGTGAGGGCCCTGGGGAGTGAGACCCCCAGGTACTGAGGCCTGGGGTAATGATGCTGTGTCACAGACTCCAGTATCTAGGTCTAGGGTGCCCTAAGAGACCCTGGACCTGGCTTCAGAGTGGAGCCCGGAAGAGACATACACGCAGGGCCCTGGTTCTTCCTTTTTTTGGTGGGAGGGGGAAGGGGGAAACTTTAACCTATTTCTTTAGAACCTTAATGGGACTTTAGATCGAAGCCTCATTTGCTCATGGGAGTTACACCCGGATGCTGGGTCTCAGTGACCAAGCTTAAATCCTAGCCACGCTTCCTGTGAGTGTAGACTTTCCATCTCAGAGTTTAAGCTTCTTTGTGGAGCAGAATGGGCATGCACGGATGAGTTCCCCAAGGAGCAAAGGCAGACTCAAGCACATAGAGCAGACTTCTCCAGTGTCCTTCCCAGAGCCGGGAGAGGCCACGTACCTGGTCCCCAGAGAGTGACACATTGCTGCTCGTGGGTCTGGCAGATGCCGTTGTAGCAGTAACCATCCACTCCCTGACATGGGTGCCCGTCATGTAGGTACACATTGGCTGGGCAGTGAGGGGCAGTCCCTGTGCAGAATTCTGGGAGGTCACAGGAGTTGCTGGAGTCCCTGCATGCGGTTCCCGGAGGCTTCAGCTGAAATGACAAGGTGGCTTTTAGCACATGTACCAAGTATGAGGAAGCAGACCTCAGCAGCTCTCTTGGGGCAGACGGCAGCAGGCTACCTCCCACGGTCACATAAACAGGTGGAGGTACAAGGCCACCGCCTTTGATGGTAGAGAGCTCTTCTGAAATGGTTTTCTATGGTTTATGTTTGTGCTATAAGGCTGGGTTGGAACATCAAGTAACACTGGGGTTCTCCAAGGGGTGAACAAGCTGGCTCTTACTGAACCTCTTGTTGAAGAGGTAGACTTTTCTCGGGTTGCTGACACCATCATTTGCTTTAAGTTGACACTTGTCCGTATCCTTAGGCATTTGGGGGGAGGGGGAACGGAAGCAAAATCAACAGGATCAGAATCTTGACAGCAGTGCTATGCTGTCATCTGATGAAAGAGGTCTAGGGCCCTCATTATCACTTTATGGGGAAATCTCGATCGGGGGTGGGGGTGGGGGCGGTGAAAAGGTAGAAGGGAGGATGAGAATGAGGACCAGGAGGCGGCAGGGGCAGCGGGAGGGACTGCCAGTGAGGTTCAGGGTGGCTTGTCTGAACTGCACAGTCAAGGCCGAGGAGTCCCAGGCTTGGTTGGCCTGCATACTCCCAAAGGCAGCAAGGAAATCCCCTGCCAACTCCTGAAAGGTCTGACGTTTGGAAGGGATCGATTGGAAGCTACGAACATGGATGAGAGGTGGCCATCACCGCTCATCCCACCTCCGTCTTGAGCCTCATTGGAGGTTCAACTGCCCCCAGCTTCCCTCATTCCCGTCCTGGCGCTCTCCTGAACTAGTAACGGAGTACCTGGGGAGTCTAACTTCTTCCACCGTTCTCCAGAACTCAGTGAGCATCAGGAGGGGCCAAATATATATCATTGTAATGCACTTCTAAATGATGTGCGTGGGTGGGGTGGATAACAGGGAATTTCCTGCGGTCTTTGTGCCAAGATCCACTGCTTAAGAATCAAGGCATAAAAGTCTATCCTGGGAGCCTCTAACACTCAGGCCTCTTTCATTTGACATGCATTCTGAATAAACAGGATAAACAGTGGAAATGCCCAAGCAAGAGCAGTCATAGCTGTACTAACAGCAAGCCAGGAAACTGCCACTCTGGCAGCTCAGAGTGGCCTGCCCTTTCTGTTGGTACAGATATTCCAGGAGCTATCAGCATGGGCTCTCTGCTACCTGCCAGACATTGGTTTCTGGCAAGTGGACCTGGCGTGAGGCTGAGTGTTAGGGGTAGGGCCTGGTCCTTCTCGGGAAGCTAGGACCCCATCAGCATAAATGGCACCTTAAGGTTGAGCTCAGGTTTCTCAGTCCTATTAGTTTTTAAAAAAGTGTATTTTACCAGATCAGAAGATTATCTGCACAGCTAGATGGTACTGAGCAGCGAAAGGGCAGCTTCCCAGAATGAGCTTTGGGGAATCAGCCCACTGTACTGCCCTGCTTGCCACTCAGGCCAGTCAGCAGCTGCAGGCCAAGCTGAGCTCACCTGGCAGTCTTCACAGCACTGCCCGTGCGCGCACACAGCGTCTGGCTTCAGAGTACAAGTGGTTGCGTTACAGCATCGATTGGTGCATTCCTGAGGAGGGGAATGGGATCCATTTGAAGGGTCATGTGAAAGCGGTGTCTCTCAGCATACAATTGTCACACCCCAGATGACAGGAAAGGATGAGGCGGCCTGGATCTGGAGCTGAAAACCCGGCCCAGAACTGTTTTCCTTGGCACAAGAGCAAGGTTTTGTTAGGTGTTTGTGAATCACAGCGTCTGGTGTTACTGGGAGAAGTCAAGGAGTACTCAAGAACCTTCATGGGAGGAGGCCTGGGGGCAGGGCTGCAGCACATTGGAGCTTCCAAGGGTGCTTCCTACGGGGCATGTTGAAGTGAGCTGTGCCGGAATCATTGAAGGACTTGGAAGTTGCTCATTTAAAAGTACATGCAGAGATGGGGCCCTTACCCTTCGAGAATAAAGCCTTCTGATAGGGATAGGTAGGGATACAGCTCAGTGGTATAGTACTTGTCCAGCATATTTGTTTAAAAAGTGGGGCTGGTCTACTTTTGATTTGGGAGTGTGCAAATGAAGTGACAGGAAAAAAAAAAGTCAGGATAGTTCCTTGCACTCTAGCCAGGTGGGTGAGGAAGAAACCCTTGTTTAGCACATTCTAGGAAGAGGATTGGACATTGGAATGAGACTGAAGGATGTTGGGATGTTGGGGGCTAAGATTTCTCATTTCATTTTCCTTTCCCACCCTCATTCCTTGCTTCCTTCCTTCGTTTCTTCCCACCATCCTTTCCCCACTCCATTTCCTCTCTCTTTTTCCTTTCTTTTATATAATTTATCATATAATATAAACCCAGGGACTCATGGATGCCACATAAGCACTCTCTCAACTGGGCTCTATCATCAGCCTCCTTTTTTGTTTGGGAGACAAGGTCTCTCTCTGTGGCCCTGACCGGCATTGCACTCTTACTGAAGACAGGCTGGCCCCCAGCCTGTGATGGGTGATCCCCTGCTTCTACCTTCTGACTGTTGGGATTGTAGTCTTATGCTAACCACACCTGTCTGGAGATGCCTGATTTTAAGGGATATAAATAGATTAAAAAGTGAGCGGTATTGTCCTCTCTGAAACAAAACTGAAGAAGAAATTCAATTGCTTTAGTAGATGGTGCACCATGTGAGGACATGGAGAAAGGGAGACATGGTTGACACCCTTTGCCTGCTTTAGCAGAAGGCCTGAACCCGTTTGTCTAGCAAATCTTTGGAATCCATGAGCTTCAGAGCATCCCGATAGCTTGAAAGTTGTGCAATTGAAAAGAAAATGTCACAGAATATTTAATGCTGCCCAAGTCCTTGAGATTCTTTTATTTTTGATGTGCCCTGAAGGCTTCCACCTGGCCAGCTAGCATGAAGCTAACCACACCCCCGTCTAATAGTACAAGAGGCTACTTCTGAAAACTCTCTTGTGAATGAAGTTTGCATTGGTATCATAGATCAATTAATAAATTATCCACTGACTGGAAAGGTTTAGGCCATCCCCAGATACCTGTCTAGCATCCCCTGAAAAGCTCCATGAACTGATCCCTCACACAGTGTTTATGTTTGCTTCTACCATGCATACTTCCAAAGTTGTTAAGTTTTAAATCTGTTTGAGGACTTTATAAACATCCGGGACATGTAATGTACACAGTAAGATAAAACTGCCAACCAGAAGTCATTGCAGCGACTTTCATGACAGTGAGGAGTTTTAGCTTATGGGCTTACAACTCTATACAAGTTTAGAAACTTTCTTCCCCTTAAGGACCCCATTAATTGCATCCTGGACTAGTGCCATCGAACTCGCAGCAGCGCTGTTTCTGCTTGCTGCAGTCTCAATGACTTCCCCAATGTTACATTAGCTGAGTCAGAGATTTCCTTGCAATACTGAGTTAAAACAGCAATCTGATATCTGAGTCTAAAATAGTTCTGAGGCCTCCCCCTGTCTCCTCTCAAGTCACTAGAAATGTAAGCAGCAACTCCAACGGGAATGTTTCCAAGTGGAATGACTTCAAAGGGGATCGATCACATGAGGAAGATAAGGAAGTTTTAAAGATGTGTGAGGGGCTGGCATCCTCTTGGCTTCAAATGAGATGGGGCAGCATTCCCAGCCTTGTTAGTTGGGAGAGCTAATGAGTTATCAGGATATCCTTAATGCCTTCTACCACAAGGTAGCAACAACTACTCCAAATCTATTTCTTCTGTACCCACTGTATTCCTCAGAAAGAGACAAATTCCTTGTCTACTGATGCATTTACTATTTTAGTAGTCAGCAGAGAAGCAACAGAGCAAATGAATGCCAGGTCTCTGAATAAGAAAGAATAATGACGCTATCATAGAAACCTTTGTGAGGACCAAACGGTCATTCTTGGGCTTTGGGAAACAGATGGGGAAGCTTAGTCACCATGAGCTGGGGTAAAGCCACAGTGCACTTTCCAAAAAATGAAAAACTAAAAATTAAAAGAAAAAGATGGGGCTTACTTCTGAGATTGAGGGGACACAGGCTTGTTCTAGCTATGTGCTGGTGCACATCAGTCTGACCTGTCATTCCCTGCTTCCTTGGTGTGACACACTAAGTCCCTCCTTGGACCAGGGGAGGATGCATGGTTTGGTGTGATTAACAGCAGAGGTGTCTGCAGGGCCTGAGCACAGAGAACCAAAAAGAAGAGTCCCAGTAATAGGTTTGACTGAAAGTCTTGGGCAAAGAAGTTTGGTGTCCTCATAAGCTTGAACTGGCAACTTGACACAGCCTAGAGTCATCTGAGAAGGGAGTCTCAATCAAGGGGCTTGTGGGCATGTCTGTGGGGGATAGTCTTGACTGTTAATTGATTTAGGATGGCGTAGCTCACTGTGGACAGTGCCAATCCCTGGGCAGGTGGTTCTGGGCTGGAAAAGAAAGCTGTCTGAGCATGGGCCTGAGAGTGAGCCAACAAGGATTGCTCCTTCATGGTTTCTGTTTCAAGTTCTTGCATGAGTTCCTGCCCCAACTTCCCTCAGTGATGGACCGTGACCTAGAAGTGTAAGTCAAGGAAATGCTTTCTGCCCTGAGTTCCTATTGGTCAGAGTATTTTCTCACAGCAACAACAGAATGGAACTAGGACACATGACTAGGCACAACTGACACCTGAACCTGGACATGAAACAGAAAATACACTAAAGTGATACTAACAAGTGAGGCAAAAGGTTCACTGTGATACTAACAGATTTTTGGGGAGGGGAGGGAGGTTAGGGGAGAAAGAGCTTTAGATAGGGGAAAGGGAGTTTTCTTAAACTATCAAGAAACCTTTTGATATACCAAGTTGCAAGCAGAATTCAGCTTTATCTAATGAGGAGTTTGTCACAGTCAACACTGCCTCACAGTGTAGATTGGTCCCTGAAGAGAGATCAAGCATCCAGCTAAGACTGTAGGATTCCTTTGTAGGAGACAACGGAGAAGCAAAACATGAGTAGCTGCAATAGGAACTCAGGGATCTGCTGATATGGCGGTGCTGGAGATGGTGGTGAGGATGCTGGTGTGGCACTGGTGCCATTGGTCAGGATGACGTGACAGCAATGGTGATGATTGCGGTAGGGACACTGATGTAGCAGTGGTGGTGAGTGTGTTGGTGATGCAGGTTTGCTGAAGGTAGTGATGGCAGCGGTGGAGGTGGCGGTTAGTGGTGGGAATGGCAGTGTGAGGGGGTGGTGTGGAGAGGATGGTGATGATGGTGAGAGAGGGGCCGCGATGACAGCTGTGGACACAGTGACGGCGGTAGATGGTAATGGGGGCAGATGGGGTGAATGGCTGCCAGCGGAGTCATTCCAAACGTTAGCATTCATGATTCCATGAAGAGCCATCAGATTTATTTGCATTAATAAATAATTATAAGGCATTCAGATCAAAGGCAAACCATCTTAAGTCAACATGGCCTCTCCTGAGAAATGTGAGTAATTTAAACTAATTGGGTTGTTTCTTTAAGCAATTAACAAGGCCTCCAAGGGACTTTTCTCCTTTGCACATGCTATCCCACGATGGCTTCACTTTTCCCTCTGTTAATCCTGAAACCATTCTGTAACACTATAATTAGGACTTGCTCCTAGCCAGCAAATGCTCCCTGCTCACTGTGAGCAAAATTAACCACCACTGTGGACAAGGCCATTTTTAGCATGGATAAGTTCTGAGGTTTTTTCAAGGACACAAAACCACCTCTATCTGCCTCATGCTATCTGATGACCCCCCCAAAGCTCCCACCCCCTGAGCTGCACATTTTCTCTCAGAACTCGGGAAAGCAAGAGCATTCCTGCTGGCCTGAGACTTCCTCAGGGCCTGGACACAGGCTCACATGAAGATTCTATTACTCCCGTGATGAACACGGGAATATATGAGATGCTCTGGCTTCCTGCCCCAGCATCCCTTGTTTCTGGGGGCCCTCCATCCAAAGGAGCCCTCTGAAATAGTGGCTCCCTGAAACTTGGTTAGCCCACCTGTGGACCTGGCTAAGCCCACCTCATACCTGTCTCCCACTCCGGCTTGCATATGCTCTCTTGGAAGGAACCACAGTCTACCCACTCTGCAAACCCTTGGTTCTGATTTATTCTGAATACAATCTCTGCCAAGCATTGTGGGGCATGTGCTATGTTGGGAGGTGGCAGTGTTCCCTTGGCCATCCTCTCTCAGGACTAAGAGAGCGACAAGTGACTTACATGTTTTATGTTGATCAGCTTCATCGTGGGCCTATCCAAATAAGAAACTTCCCAGAAAGTGGCTGGAAAGCAGGGCTCAATGAGCTTGGTGCTGGTTGCAAATGCTAGCTGCTTGAGAACTAACGAACTGAATGGCCAGAATGTCTGGTGCCTCAGCTGTGCACACAGAGGAGATATCAGGACAATCTCAGCTAGACAAAAAGCTCAACTCAGTGCTGCTTATCCACACTGTCCTTTCACAGTAGGCTTTGCAAAAAGAAAGGCATGGTACTTACGGTCTTCTAGAAGCTGGACTCCCAGGGCTTTGCTTTCCAAGAAACTCTGAGCTAAAGTTGTATGTTTGTTTGTCCTTTTTCTCATCCTCACCTCACTAAGGGTGGGACACCCTTCAATAGAGAAGGCACTCACCCATGAAAACCAATTGAGACAGCCAACCCTGTACATGGCTAACATTCCAGAAAGCCACCCACTATGGGCACTTGATTAATGTGGCCATAGAAACTTTCCCACAGAATCTCTATTACACCAGTATTCTCATTACCAACTCATTTTCTCTCTCCCTCCCCCACCCACCCTGTGTGTGTGTGTGTGTATGTATGTGGTTTATATGTAGGCCAGAGGTCAACTTCAGGTATCATTCCTCAGGTTCTGATTTGCTTTTTTGGAATGAGGTCTCTCACTGGGACCTCTAGGCTGCCTGGCTAGTATGTTTCGGAGATCTGCCTAGCTCTGCCTAGCTCCAGTGCTGGGACTGCAGGCACACAGCATCACACCCAGCTTTGCCATGTATGTTTTTAGGAACTCAGGTTCTCCTGGTTGCATGGCAAACCCTTTACCAAGTGAGCCATCTCTGAAGCCTCCTAGCACCAGTTTTTAGTATGTTCATTTTGCTGCCTGACCTCACCCAAGCTTTCCCATCCTCCCAGTCAGAAGCAAAGGCAGGCACCATGGAGACAGTCCCCTTACCTCTGGTTCCCCGCAGTCACACTCTTCTCCCTCTTCCACATAGCCATTTCCACACTTCCGGCCCCCAAAGGCCTGCTTGACCTCTGGTAGGTTGAAGAGGCACATCCCCATTCCCTTCTCCAGGCTAGCCTCCAGGTCCTTCCTGCTACAGCTGCTGAACACCATGGGGAATGGGAACCTGAGAAAGAAGGGCCCCAGTGAGTCACACGGGCACAGGCGGCCTTCCTGCCTTCAGGTGCTGTGATCTATGACACCTGGTGGCAGCAATGTACAGCTGCTCATAGCTATTTCAATGAACAGGGTTTGCTAAAACACAGTCAAATGAAGTACTGTCAGATAGTCCTGGTATTCATCCCCATATGGCGAGAAAGAAGAGCTTTGTCAAAAAGAGAAGTGTTCTTTTGACAGTTTCACATCAGTAGCTTTATACAGGAGTCACACTACAGTGTTGTGAATAGTTCTTCAGTGAAGCTGTATTAGTTACTTTTTTATTGCTGTTACAGAACCCTATGATTAATGCAACCTATGAAGGAAATAATTTAATTGGGCTACAGCTTCAGAGGGTTAGAGTCCGTGATGATAGAGCAGAGGTATGGTGGCAGGAACAGCTGAGAGCTCACTTCAGGATCCACAAGCAGGAGGCAGAGAAAGAGAGAGGGAGAGGGGAAGGGAGAGGAAGAGTGAGCTAGAGACACAGAGAGATAGGGATAGGGAATGGCAAGAGTGTTTTCCCTCCAGTGACTGACCTCTTTTAATGAGGCCACACCTCCCAATCCTTCCCAAGGAGTTCCACCTACTGAGGACCAAGTAGGCAAACTTATGAGCCATTAAGACCATTCTCAATCAGATCACCACAGAGGTTCTGCTGTAGGAAGTGAAGTCTTAGGGCCTAGACTTTATAACAAAGACAGATAGTAATGTCTTTCTTGGTAAATGCAGAAAGGAAAATGATACACATGAAGGTGCTTATTGGCTCTGTGCATTCAGGGGATTTATGGTCTGTCCCGCTATAGATTATGTTGGTATTGGCATTCAGGCTTATGAAAATGGAGCCATGGTCTTTCCCTGGTACAGTTATATGCAAACGGAGGTAGTCGAGAAACATAGGTCTTGGTCTTGTTGACAAATTCCAGGGCTGCAAAGGGTGTGGTGGGGTCAGCCACAGAGTGTTGGCCCCCTTCTGGGGTCTAGAGGAAGTGCCCAGGCACTTGGCACCAGAGTGGATCTTGTGACTAATTCTTAGCAATGCACTGTGAACAGAAGTGATGTTGGGTCTGCAGTGCTGAGCTTACTATTCCTCCCCTAAATCTTTCTTTCCCTTTTTCTCAAATGACCAGGACCTGGAGGAGCTAGATGTGGTACCTGATCCTGACTCCTAGAGAGAAAAAAGCCTAAAGCCCCTGAATGCCCTTTGAGATGGAAACACACTTCTTGTGAGCCACAGAGAACTGGGGACTTTTTCCTACAGCAGCCAGTGTTATGGGTATGGCTTAGTGGGTTCCCCAGGGGTCATATACTTGAAGAGTTGCTCTTGTGATCTGTTGCTGAGAGATGAGGGACTTTTCACAGGTAGTGTCTCCTGGAAGGTGGGACGCTATCACCAGAAGGGATGTAGTTGTTGAGAGATCCTGACTAGTTCTCACTTAGAAAAAGACATCAAAAGGACAGGCTTGGCTTCTGAATCATTCCCATCTTGCCACATGAGTGCTTCCTCTTGCATGCCCTTTGCCACAGGGATGGCTTTTGCCACGAGACACCCATTATGTCAGCACCATGCCTTTGAACAAACTGTAAACTATAGGCTAAAAAAACCTCTTTATATACTATGAGCTATGAAAAATTTGTGATAGAAACAGAAAACAAGCTAATACAGTTATCCCAATACAAAGTATATCATTCTCTCTTAATATGCATTTTCTGATTTCTCCAGGTATTGAAGACGATGAGGACTGGCCTGCCAGAGAGCCAGGTTTTATGACTTAGTGAGGAAGCAAGCCTACTGTCCAGCACACCCGGGCATACCTCCCCACGGAGACATTTACAGGATGACATTATAATTGGATCTCAGGCCAACACAAGCAGCTACATCTTCCTAAATATGGCAGAGAAATTGCCACATCATGACTGAATTTGGCAATATTTTTGGGTGCTAAGGGTTCATGCAGCCAGGCTGATGGCACCACTCATTCCTCTGTCCCTTGCCTCATCCCTCTTTTATCACTTTCAGGTTAACTGGCATGTAATTCAAACCACTAATAAACAAACGAAGGCGAGTCCTGCTCTGCCAGACTGGAAGATAAATTGAGACTGATGAGCAGGGCTGTAACGAAGTTCCCTTTGGAATCTTTGTAAGTTTCCTTGGCAGACAGATTGTTGCCAGTATTAAAATCATGTGGAAAGGCTCTGTAGTGTAACATTTTCGAGTTTGAAAGGTTTGGTGTGGAGGAGATTAGTACATTACACAAGGTGCTGAAGGCAGTCCTTTGCAAAGAAGGCAGTTTGGCCAAGGACTAGTTCAGGCCTTCTATTCTGTGTAAGAGCGCCCCTCCATGAGGACCTTGGGGCCTCAAGTTCATTCTCAGACACACACAGCTAGATGCTGCGATGGCAGGCTGTGAGCAGCTCCCTTCAGAAGAGACCAGTCTCTGGAGGGTGCCCACGTTAATTAGAAAAGACTCCAGGATGAATCGAGGCAAAGAAGAAGGGACAGAGAACTGGGGAGAAGGCCCACTGGGAAATATGCTTACAAAGTGTGAGGACCTCAGGTCAGATCCCCAGCACCCATAGTAAGCTGCAGTATGCCTGTAATCCCAGCACTCCCATGGGCAAGAAGGGAGGCAGAGACAAGAGAAGACCCTGGAGCCTGTGGGTCAGGCAGTCTGATGTACTCAGGAGAAAGACAGTGATCCTGTTTCAAACAAGATGGCAGGTGAGGACCAATACTCAAGGTTCTCCTCTAACTTGCCTGCATCTATTCCTTATGACGCCTCTGTCGGAACCTCAAAACAGTGCTATCCTCCTAAGATATCAGGTAAGGCTTCAACGAAGTTGCTGACCATGAGAAAAGCTCACACACATCACAGAACCGTCCCTTACCCCAAAGCCTAGGCATGCTGACCTTTACAGTCTTGTTTGATAAAACCCCCAGAGACTACTGGCCATGGTCCTCAGCTCCTCCTCTTCCTCAAACCTAGGTATTTTTGTTTCTGTCTTCTCCAGTACTTACAGCTCTTCCTTCAAATGATTTCCCCATTTCTTTGGTACTGGGCTGGTAACTAGGGCCTCAGGCATGTCAGGCAAGTGCTCTAACCCGGAGCCATTTGATAACCCCGATACCACCCTGCCCAGGATGGGGCCGAGGAACATTTTCTGACCATAGACAATTTTTTTCTGATTCATCTTTTCTGTGATTCCTGCCGCAGGAGACCACTGACAATTTCCTGTGACTCTTCTTGAACCTTCTTTGGGCAGTTAAATGAAGAAAAGCAATGTGACCAGCCCCTAATTATTCAGTGATTCTAAAAATATTACATACTGAGGAGGTAGTAGGTTTGTTGCAGACTTCAGGGCGCGCGCGCACACACACACACACACACACACACACACATACACACACACACAGATTCCAGGGCTTGAGGTTTGTTCTGGTGGGCAGAGAGGTGTGGAGTTAGAGGAACAAAGCCAGCCAGTTAGAAAGGGAGGCACTGAGGAGAATTAGCAATGGGGATGCACACTGAGCATAAAGGGGGAGGACTCCCCCCACCAAAGAACTCACTGTGAAAGGAGCAGCTGGGCCCATGCAAAGGGCAAGATGAAGAATGTGTGGACACACCCTAGGAAGAACTTACCATGGGTGTGGGCAGCAGTGACTCCTGGCAGAATAGTCATCAGTATAAAAGCAGATACACACAGCTAGAAGCAGCCCCTTCTCCAGAAAGGGGCCAAGGACACAGATCTGATATGGAGAGAAGACACCAGGGTTCCCTTACCCATGGGGCTTTGCCAGTCTGCTTTTCAAACACATTCTCTCACCTTTTCAGGCAGCAAGGATGATACTGACTGGTCTGCCAGAAACCCAGGAGGTTTTGTGACTTCCTGAGTATGCAGGCCTGCTGCCCAGCAGCCCTAACATACCTCACAGGGGAGACATTTGCAGGATCCCATTATAATTGGTGCACTCTTGATAGCACTTTCCTAAGGAACTCTAACTCTGATTTCCCAACTTTCACCAAACTACATGCGCCCTAAGCTACCCAGGTGCTCAGAGGACTAATGGTCAGTGCTAAAAAAGCAACAAAACTTAAAGCTAATGGACCTGACCTTTACTCCCTGCAGAAAGTTTAATAATCTGAAGTTATTTTGAGTCTCAAAAGAGAAGGGGAATTCAGCAGAACCAAATATTAGATTGTTCTCATTATAATACTATTTCTGATCTACACACAACAGAATACTTTTCAAACCCCAAAGGGCCACTGGGTGCTTAGCGGTCGGAGCACATAGCCAAGGACTGTTGGTTCATGGAGTCATGAGTTCCTTCGTTAGCATGAACAGTGTGCTTAGAATCTGCTCTCTGTGGCTTTAGGCATCCACAGGAGGGCCTGTGGTGTGACCACTGACGGATGCTGTCACTCCAGGTTAGCGACACCAGGGAGGCCATGCTGAAAGTGCTCAGCAGGGCCATGTATATCACTCTGCCTCCTATTCTGCTGCCCTGGGGCTTTCTATAATGGTGCAGCTCGGCTGATCTGGATGTTATCATTATAACTCCCACTCATCACTCATTTGAGAAGTATTTTGCAGGGTCCATTATACTCTAAGCTAAAGGGAGTCCCAAGAGGGTTCAGATATGGTACCACCTAGTGTTCCCAGGGTTAGTCTTTGCCAAGTCCCTTTCCTATCTGACTGTCCAATGCCTCCTCCTCTGTCTTTTGAACCATTTCTCTAAATCCTGTAGTATTCACAGGAAAATGGTCCCAGGCCCTCAGGTACATGATTATTAGTGTGACGTATGTGGGGACCACAGGTTAATTTTTTTTTCTGTCACAAGATTATACTACAAGATTATAAATTCCTAAGACTAGCCACTGAGATAGATTTTGGTCTAAGCGTTCACTCAAAACAACCCCAGGAGAGTATTATTCCCATTTGCAAAGGGATGAGTTTCTAGTCAGGGACCAACAGACACTGGATTTGAATAGGTCTTTGTATTCCAAGTTAATTGATTACAATTAATCATTTATTTAAACTACCCTATTTTTCTTTTTTTCCATTTTTATTTTGATTTTTATTAATTACACTTTATTCACTTTGTATCCCCCCCCCCCCCGTGGCCCCCTCCGTCCTTCCTCCCAATCCCAAACTCCCTCCCCCTTCTCCACACATGCCCCTCCCCAAGTCCACTGATAGGGGAGGTCCTCCTCTCCTTCCTTCTGATCCTAGTCTATCAGATCTCACAGGAGTAGCTGCACTGTCTTCCTCTGTGGCCTGGTAAGGTTGCTCCCCCTCGCACGGGAGGTGATCAAAGAGCAGGCCAATCGGTTCATGTCAGAGGCAGTCCCTGTCCCCATTACTAGGGAACCCACTTGGACACTGAACTGCCATGGGCAACATCTGTGCAGGGGTTCTAGGTTATCTCCATGAATGGTCCTTGGTTGGAGTATTAGTCTCAGAAAAGACCCCTGTGCCCAGAAATTTTGGCTCTGTTGCTCTCCTTGTGGAGCTCCTGTCTTCTCCATGTCTTATTATTTCTTACTTCTTTCATGAAATTCCCTGCACTCTGCCCAAAGGTTGGCCATAAGTCTCAACATCTGCTTTGATACCCTGCAGGGTAGAGCCTTTTAGAGGCCCTCTGTGGCAGGCTCCTGTCCTGTTCCCTGTTTTTTTCCTTCTTCTGATGTCCATCCTCTTTGCCTTTCTGTATGGGGTTTGAGCATTTAGCCAGGGTCCTTCTTGATTAGTTTCTTTAGGTGTACAGATCTTAGGTTTATCCTATATTATATGTCTAATATCCACTTATGAGAGAGTATATACCCTGTGTGTCTTTCTCCTTCTGGGATAGCTCATTCAGGATGATCTTTTCCAGTTCCCACCATTTCCCTGCAGATTTCTTGATTTCCTTGTTTTTTTTATTCCTGAGTAATGGTCTATTATGTAGTTGTACCACAATTTCTGTATCTATTCTTCCATTGAGGGACATCTGGGTTGTTAAACTACCCTATTTTTAAAGTCGCTGATTGAAAACTACCCTATTTTCTTTGCTACTTAATTCAGCCTGTGGTGAACATCTGAAAATGCAGCAAGTTATCAGCATAAACTTGATACCCAAACTCAGGTGCTGGGGATCAACCTGCTCACAGGTGCCTAGGCCAGTGTCTCTCAAAATGTGGTCTAGGAGCATCGGTGTCAATACCTTACTAGGAATGCAGATTCCCAGGCCCCATCCAGACTCACAGAGTGGGAGTAACTCAGAGAGGGTCCCAGTACCCATGTCCTTCCAAGAGAGCAAGTTATTTGCTACAGAATGCACAACACATAAAATTCACTTTTTAAAGCCATGTTAAATTAACTGTTCAGGGATTCTTAGTTCATATGCAGCACTGTAGGGTCACTGGCATCTTCTAACTCTGGTACGTTTTCTTTATTGCTGCCCTAGTTACCTTCAGCACTCAACTGAGTCATCTGAGGGAATCTTAACTGGGGGATTGCCCAGATCACGGTGGCCCGTGGCCAAGTCTGTAAAAGATTATCTCAATTAATGATTCATGTGGGCAGGCTCAGCCCATTGTGGGCAGCACCATCTGTAGGCAGGTGGGCCTGAGCTTTATGAGAAAGGTAGCTGACCACGAACCAGTAATAATTGTTCCCTTGTGGTTCCTGCCTTGACCTCACTCCAGTGGGAGATAAAACAAACCCTTTATTTCCCCCAATTATTTTTTTGGTCAAGAGTGTCAAGCAACAGAAAAACAAATGAGAACTAACACTGACACAGGTGCCCATCAAGCGGTCGACTCTGCTCAGTGCATGGAGAAGAACCACACAGTGTGTTCCCCCACACCACACAGCTGGTTTTTTTTTCTTTAGTGTAGTGCTTCAAGGCTCATTCACACTGTAGCATGCATCAACCCAACATCCCTTTCTATGGCTCAAAGGTTGTCCCACGGCGAGACGGGACTTCATCTGGCCATCACTAGATGGCCCAAGAGATGCCAGTTCAAGCTTAAGAACTCCTCATCCAAGTTTAAGATTCAATTCTTAAGGATACTGAGTGAAACAGCCCACATCTACTTGTGCCATCTCAGAAACACTGGGTCGACACCACAGTATCATTTTCTGAGAAGCGCTGACCACCATTTAGAAAACCTTTCTTGGTTTTGGGCATGAACTCAAAATTCCCTAAGCATCAGCCTGTCTCTTTAAGCAAACCCGAATCAGGAATGTGTTTGTAAATATTAAGAACTTCAGTAACATTGGTGTGCTTAAGTGCTCTTGGGAGACAGAGGCAGATGGATCTCTGTGAGTTCAAGGCCAGCCTAGTCTACAGAGCAATTTCCAGGCCAGCCAATGCTACATAGAAAGATCCTGTCTCAAAAACAAAACAAAACAGAACAGAACTGCAGTAATACATGAGTCCTTGCGCTGCACACAAATTAGGCGCAAGGCAGTGTCACAAGAGAGAGGCTCCTTTCCACCTGCTTCAAGAGCTAGCATCCTAATTCTGCCTCCTCTACCCACTGGTGCTCTTGCTTTCTTACTCAGCAGCGTTCTTTCCTGGAGTCCCGATGAAGAGAGTACCAAATTGGGCTCTGTAGCTCTTCATGACATCAAAGATCTTGCTGAGCCCATGGTATGTATTTAACAACACGCGGTTGTTTGTTGTTCTGCAGCCCTTGGCAAGCTAATCACAGTATGCTATTTAACACATTTAATACATTATCCCCAATATGCCGGGTCAGCAGCTAATTGAACTGACATATAGCAATGGCAAACTTGGGCAAAGCAATAAAACTAGAGAATTACTCAGAAAAGAAGCCATTCCACACGCTCCCGTCCCTGGGTACAAGAACACTTTAAAATAATTGTACCTGATACCCAGGGAGGAGAGCTGCTTTCGCTTCAGTGCGGGAGAATTTATCTCAGGCACCACAGTCATCCCGCTGTGGTTCCTGCTCAGATGTGACCTCTTTTGTTAGACACATTCACCTTTTTCTCTAATATTTAACTACCAGGGACACCTGGGGCAAGCTTAGCACACTGAATGCAAGGTTATACATAAAGAGAGAATGAAGTGGAAAGGTGGGTGATTTGTAGGAAAATAAAACCCAATTACTTAAAAAAGAAAAACAATAAAAAGGAGGAAGCCGCTCAGGGCTCCCTACATACAGGCAGACGCAACTTAATATCCAGCTGTCTCTTAACTGCCAAGGAAAACATGATTAGGGACAACTTTTACTTGGAGAAACCTACAGTCAAGAAAGCCTTTTCTTGTTCCAGCCTACTGTGCATTTCACAGCTAAACCATTTTATCACCCCTGACAGAAGTCAGGAGTTATCTGCTCTATGAAAGCTCTCCGGGACAGCCGCTGTTCCAGTAAAAATTAGTCCTCAGGGCCAAGCTGCTGGGAGGCGGCTGGATTCAGGGGCTGCAGGTCTCATGGTTTCCTGTGGCTCTATGGTAATTTGATTCAGTCTCCCAGAGCTTCAGAAGGGATGGAGGATGAAGGAACCATCACAGGCCCTGAATGAACATAGCTTAGATATTATACAGTTGCATGATGGAGAAAGCCAGCTTTAGGGAAATAGGGGAGGAAGACATCCAGGTTTATCTCTTTAAATTGGCTGAAAAAAAAAACTAGAAGAAAACATATGTAACACCTTATGTAATATAGGACTCCATTTGCCCAAGAATTAAGGCCAACAATTGGTGAGTGGAACCTCAAAAAACTAAAAAGCTTTTGCAAAAGTAAAAACAAACACAAAACAATTAATTGAGTAAAGAGAAAGCCCGCAGAATGGGAGAGAATCCTTGTCAGTTATACACTTGTCAGAGGATTAATATCTAAATTATATAAAGACCTCAGAAAACAAAGACTCAATCCCTCCAAAGCCCCAACCCATTAAAAAAGTGAGCTATGGACCAGAACAAAGAGTTCCCAAAAGAAGAAATATCTCAAAAGAGTGTTCATGGTCCTTAGCAATTAGGGGAATACAAATCAAAACAACTTTGATATTTCATCTCACCATAGTCAGAATGGTAAAGGTCAGTAAAGCAACCACCAACAAATGCTGAAGAGAATGTGGGGACAGGATTGCAAACTCCACTCTGGAAATCAATGTGGAGAATTCTCAAAAAGCTAAAAATAAATCTACCCTATGACCCAGCTATACCACTACTTGGAATATGTCCAAAGGACTCGGCATCCTAGTTTACAGATACCGGCTCAGCCATGCTCATTACTGTTCTATTCACAATATCTAGGACATGGATACAAACAAAATGTCCTTCAGTTGACAATTGGAGAACATTCGTTATGG
This sequence comes from Pachyuromys duprasi, assembly GCA_028658305.1. Classification (NCBI taxonomy): domain Eukaryota; kingdom Metazoa; phylum Chordata; class Mammalia; order Rodentia; family Muridae; genus Pachyuromys; species Pachyuromys duprasi. The sequence continues at coordinate 10,850,066 of CM053762.1, forward strand.
GTTATACTATTCAGCTGTCAGAAAAAAAATGAAGGCGTGAACTTTGCAGGTAAATAGATGGAACTTCAAAAGATCATATTGGGTAAAGGAACCCAGACCCAGAGAGAGATAAATGTCACACACTTTCTCTCATTTGTGGTTACTAGCTCCAAGACTTCAGATGTGCATATATAAAACAGAGTGACTGAAGAAACCAGGAAAGTATAAAGGAGACTCTGTGTGTGTGTGTGTGTGTGTGTGTTGTGAAGTAACAGAGAGGAGAGTAGCAAGCGTTTTGAAAAAGGAAATGGGTAAAATAGGGGGTACTTTAACTTGAAGGAGGAGGAATGTCAATACAAAGGAGACAGAGGGAGGAAGGTAAAATAACACTCAAGTGTCTGAAAACTCCATAAAGGAATCATCATATTAGTACTTACTTAAAATTACATACATGTAAACCTATGTGTATACATGCACATATATAGTTTAAATGAAGGTATCCATCCCACTTGGACTGACCCATCTCCCCCCAGTAACCATAGACTAATTTTCACCTTAGTTTCTAGTTTTCACAGTAGTAGAAGTTGCTATGTACTTTGCAAAGGTAGGAGGCAACCAATGGTTTACTCAGCTGTGATGCCTACAGACTACAATGATGATCAGCATGATAACACCAAGGCTGCAATGGGAGTGCTTCCATCTTGCTGCTAACAGCTCTCTAATTGGACTTAAGCCCTGCTCAACAAGAGCCAACTATCTGGGGTTCATGAGGGCCTTGATCTTGATGGGAAATCCACAAGTGCCACTTTATTAAACCAGCATGTAACTCCTAATGCAGCCTAAGTATTTGCCCTTATATCCACAGATAAGCGTAGCTCTCGCCTCTCATCGAAGACATTTCTCTTTGCAACAAATGGGGAACCATTACAGAAACAGTGACTGGCCAAAAAGCAGACCCATATAATACAATAAAACTCCCGCACCCAAAGATCAGGGAACATTTCAGAAGAGGGGGCAGAAAGATTCTAAGAGTCAGAGGACCAGAAAATATGAGATTATGCTGCTCAGAAATGACAGAGATGCTATACCCATGATGCTTCAATTATATGGCTGCCAAAATAACACCTGAACAAGGTTGATAGCAATCACCATCCTAACATGGAAGGGGGGAATCTCAAAAGGACCCACCTCTAGACATAGAACTATGAGCAACTAAGGAATGCTGAGAATGGGGAAAATAGTCTTCCCTATTTTTAAAGTCTTCCTAAGGAAGATTATATATATATATTAATTTATATTTATATTATTAGTTTATATTTATTTAATAAATTATATGTAAATTATATAAATATAAATTACAAGTCCCCAAAACAAAACAACAAAAAAACCCAATAGCAACTATAAATCAAACTCCAACTCACATGTCCACATAGGAGAAATGACATCACAATAGAGAAGCTCTTGGAAAATGGGCTATTGGGAGCATCCCACTGACAGAGCAGATCTGGTATGCTCTCTCTCTCGGGGCGTGCCGGAGGAGAAGGGGAGGAAGCAAGCCAGAATGAGGATGTCTGGGTACCTGTCTGTCAGTGCTCCTGTAAGCTTCAGTTTTACATCTATAAAGTGGGCCTCATCACCTCTCACTGTAATGATGAGGACAATGGAGCTCCAAACAAAATCCACATAGTTTTGGGGTAACCTCACAGCATCCTGAGATGCTAAATCATCTTAGGGAAAGATGTCTGTGACTGCCTTATTCATTCTCGGGGGCTTAGAAATATTTCAGAAATGGGGCAGGATCCATCATAACTGTAGCTAGAATGCAGCAACCTTGTAAAACTGCAACGGCAAATGAGGAAGGGTTATATATTACTCTCATTTTTTTTTTTTTTATCTCTGAAAGCAAAAAGACTGAAGGGCAAACAGGAGCAGGACTCGGAAGCATAATCGACCATCCAGCCAGCTGGCCAACCACAGACCAGCCAACGAACATGCTCTTCAGAAGGCAGCTGCCAGTCTCACCTTGTTCACAACTCTCCCTGAAGCTTTCCCCACATCTCCCCTGCGGCTTCTCTGCAGGAGCTTGATCCTCAAGTCCCATCTCTTTCCAGGCGTGGAGCTCACATGGAGCACATTCACAGAACACGGGGTGCGAGGGGCTTTTAAGAAACAGCTCAGTCCTTTGCAATGTGGAGCCTGTTCTGTGCTGTCCTCCTGGAAGCACCAGCTTTGCCTTTACCTCAGCTTCTCCTCCCAGGTCAAGGACAGGCCCTCCCACAGTGAGGAAGTACAAGAGCTCACAGCTGGGGTGGACTTAGTGCAGCCGGTTTTTCAACCCCAGATTCCAGGGCCATCCTCAGAAAAGCCTTCAGGTCTTTTGCAACTGCACCTCTGCATAAAACCTTTTCACTTCCAGGCACAGAACACATGTGCAGCCAAGTGGGCCCCTGAGTTGGGCTGGCTGGTGATGCTGGCAGCCATGGGTGATTGGCTTTGCCTGCATCAGCCTGCGTGCAATGCGGCTTACTGGGGCCACTGTGGTTCAGGGCCTTCCTCCGAACACTGTTATAAGGGACCTAGAAAAGCTGACAGTAGTCACCATTTGCTTAGTACCCCTCCCCCATATCTCAAAGTCAAATTTTATTACTGTGGTTTTCCAGAGTTTGGAGAGGTGAGGACCCTTACGGGGACCGCAGTGATGTAGAGCTGGGGCTGAATGTTTGTTTGTTAACAGAAGCCCACAATCTTCTTCATTCTCTAGGGCTGGGAGAGCTTTCAGGAGCTTCTCCTCCACCCCCTGAATCCCAGGCACAGGTCATGAGGCAATCTCAAACACAACCTGGAATGAGAGGCTGTGTAGGGGCGGCACGATATGCAGGTATTATTTGTAGAAAGCAGCAGTCACCTGAATGCTTTGGGATTCCCAGGAGCCAGAGAAATAAAAGGTGAGTGCTGGGGTCCTCCCCAATTTTAAAGTGCACCTTGAAGCATTGGCCCAGAGGTCTTTGGTGTGATGGAGAACAAGGGTCACCACACCTGAGTTCAAGTCTGGGTGAGCATGTGCACATCAGAATCAGGTTGTGAACCATTCTGTTCCCAGATTCCCACAGGGCAGCCTGATCACTCCAGATCACAGGGTGACATGGACTGAGCCCATTCTGTCACCCGATGGTGTGTGGGCTGGACACCAAGAACCCTGGCTCAGAGGATGTACTGGACCTCAGTGAAGATAATGGGAACGGCGTCTCTATAGCCTTGCAAGAACAGCAGTAACTGCATCAGAACTGATACTGGCTCAGTGGGCCTTTCAGATGGACTACAGAAGGCTAAGGAAGACACAGCCTGGGATGAAGGCTCCAGAATGTTCCTCACCTCAGTAGGACATGGCTGTGGATAACAGAAAGCACCTGGGACATAGAGCAGATACATCTGCTGAACATTATTGTTCACATGCTAAACGTGAACTTCGACTGCTGCTCCTCCTCAGTGGAACCTAATTAAAGTGCAAATCCAATTCCCCAGAAATTTGCTGGGGATGGGGGGCTTCCAGATGCTGCCACTGTGGGTTCCTCACTTCTGCACTTCCCTTTCCTCTGGAAGTGAAGTCCTGAAAGCGGAGAACCCACAGGCAGGGAGGGACTCAAGTGTTCAGATGGAAGGGGCCTCTGCTCTCCCGCAGTTGGTTCTGCAGAGGCCCTGTGTCAGATGAGCTGCTCAGCGTTTGGTTAAATGGAAAGGCCACTGCTTGTGGGGCCCTCCAAGACAGGGCACTGACAGATATAAACAGGTGTGCTTAATGAGGGATGGGTTATACACCTCATGTAACAGGTCCCTTTCCACTGCTGTAGAAGTCCCACCTGCACACACCATGCTTCTGACGAGAAGGCGCTTCATGTCAGACCTGCTGGGTGAAGCGGTCACAGCGGAGAACTCTGAACCCCAGCAGCAGAGATCAGCACACAACCTGTGCTGGCCCCACTGGACGGCTCTTGCCGGGGTAGCCACCAGGGAGTACAGGAATGGTCTTAGGGAGAAAGGCCCTCTCTTCCATTCCCAAGTCCTGGAAGCCGGAGGCTCCAAAGTTAACTGGCGCCTGGTGAAGGGCAAAAGACTGGGTCTAGAGCCAGGAGCTTGGCCCCTGTCCTCCCTGACCTGCAGTCTTCTCCTTCAGCAGATGATCTGAGTGTGACTGTGTTTTCTCTGGGCTGCGAAGGGACATGAGGAAGACCCCAGAGTTCTTTGTACAGTCCAGTGAGGTCTAGTGGGGTGACTGGGGGAGGTTGTTCATAAGTCCTAGAACTATTAGAGTATACATGTTTTTTGACATGCCTCTGGAAAAAGCCCCACTGGGAAGACCCCACATTCGCAAAGCAAATTTCTCTCATCTCCTTGCTCTTCATGGAGTGTATATGGTATAGCAACAGGTTTGGCCCTCTCATCCTGTATGTTTACTCAGCTCCTACTTTTAGTGTGTTTTGAAGTTTTTCTATTGTTATATTGAGCCTATTCTTATAAGCTACTGTAATCCCACTGTATAGATATGGTTTGTACAAAAAAAGGGAAGTGGAGATTGTACAAGTCTTAGATTTGATAAAATGATGATTATACAGTTTTTCCTCTAGAGCTTGAGCCATTAAAATAAGAAACAAATGATTGCGTTGCAATTGTCACTTATCCAATCATCTCTTCATCTAATCTATCTACTCATCCATCACCTATCCACTCATCCACAAATCGGCCCATCAATCAAACTGTCCATTCACTCCTCTCTCCACCAAACCATCCACCGATCTCCAACACACCCTTCTTTTCCCCATGAAGCCTCCCACTTATCCACTCACCCATTCATCTATTTACTCACACATCTGCCCCTACAGATAACCACCCACTACCTCCCTACTCGCCCGTCCATCCGTCTACCCATCTATTTATGTCCATGCATTTACCCCTGCTCTGTCCAACAGCTTACCACCCACCCATCAATCTACCCATCCTTCATCCAGGAAATACTTATTGGTTCTAGTACATGCTGGGCGCTATTCAGCAATGGATAAGACAAAATCTGACCATGTGGAACATAACATGGTTCCACCTGGATGGCATAGTTGCGGAGAGGACCAGAGGTTACCTTAGGCTTCCTGTAAAAGCCTTTGTACCGCTTTCTAGGAAGAGGAGGAAGCCAAGTGTCACGCATGGGACAGAACAGGGTCAGGGAGAACTTCAGCTGTAGTGTCTTCACAAAAAATAAAAATAAAAAATGCTGGATTAAAGAGGCCATGGCAGGCCAGGATTCCCTCCTGCAGTGATGTAATTTAAGGAGTTTTGCAGATCTAACCAGCTTTAAAATGGGGCTGTCATCTGCCTCACAGAAGTTGCACGGGAATGCTTTGTCCCGAGAAGGCCTTTGTCCTTACAGGAAGTCCAAATAAGGCTATGTCTGCTTTCATGTGGCAAAATATTAGGAGACTCAGCTTTGGATCCCTGAGCTTCTGCTTGCATGATTCAGAAACTTGGTGGCTTGTTGGATTTCTGAGTACCAGTTCCCCTAGTTTAAAGTGGACACACTTGTGTCCTCTTCACTGACCCAGGACAACGCAAGTGCCCTCCACTGAGATAGATGCACACTTCCTGTGTTATTTCAGCTGCACTGGATACTCAAAGAGCAAGGCTTACGAAGTGTCAAGTGTGAGCAAAGAGGACAATTCTGCTATGCCCTGGGACCATATTACATAGCAGCTGAAGCCTGCATTAAGGACAGACAACCCTTTTTATTTTTCAGTAAGTATATGTGCTTACCCAGGCCTGTGGTACACTAATGAGGCCTTCCCACCCTGTTTATTCTCCTGTTAGGTTGTTTTTCCCTAAGCTAAAATCAGGATGTAGCAGACTACAGGATGCTGGCTGGATAATTAAGTTGATGGCCAGTCATATTTCATTTCCCTGGAGCCCTTCTTTTGCCACTAAGGCTCTCTGTTTTTCCTTTTCCTTGGATAAAGATTTCCATCACTTATCCCAATACTTTGAGACAACAATGTGACTTTTTTAACCTTTTCACTGAGAACCTTCCTCCCCCCCGGCCCCCCAAAAACCCCTGTCATTCTCAAATGAGAAGATTCAGAGACATAAGTGCCTTCAACCCCGTCTTTGCAAATCCCTCCATGCCCAGAGTGTTCTGTGATCTTACACAGCTGCTCAGAGGTCAGAGGGTGTAGGTTTTGATCGGGTGTATATTCTGTGTTGATGACTCTTGGGCTCTGGTACACCTTATCAGGCCCTGGGAGCTTTCCCAGAAAGCCACTATTCATTCTATCCTCTTGACATGCATTTTCAGGCAAATCCTTTCAAAGAGAAATTCCATAGCATGGGATGAACTGGAGATGCTCAGAGAGAGGACAGCTTCACTTCTGCTTAAGCTCTTGAAGGCTCTCACATTGGCCTTAGCTCCTAGGTGCAATCTCTGCTCACCTCCTTCCAACTTTGGTTCCCTGTTCACAGGGATTTAAATTATTGGCGATTTTTGGGGAAGATCTGAAATGCAATACCATGGTTGAATTTGAAGGTTTTGCTTTACCTCTTGCGTATCAGATATTCTCCATGCCAGATATTTACATTATGATTCACCACAGTAGCAAAATTACAGTTGTGAAGTTACAATGAAATAATTTTATGGTTGGGGGTCACCACAACATGAGGAACTGGATTAAAGGGTCACAGCATTAGGAAGATTGAGAACCACTGACTTAGAGGGACATATAAGTGCTTACAGACAGATGCTGTGGTACCCAGGCCTGTTTAGACAGAGTAAATAAGATTCTCAGCAGTAAGGCTGTCTTCCCCACACCTACAGAATCCTCTATCAGAACTCTGCCTGTCTCAACTTGCCACCTCTGGATCTCTTGCCTGTCTCCCCACTACAATGAATGCTAGTTCTCTGAAACCAAGGATACTGCCATCTGTGTGCAGTCGTATACATGTGTGTACGTGAGTGTGTACTTGTATGAGTGTATATGCATGTGTGTGTGGTGGGGCAGAAGTCAACACTGAGCGTTTTCCTCAAACATTCTCCAACGTACTTTACAGCATCTTTCACTGAACCTGAGCGTGCTGATTGGCTAGGCAGGCAGGCTAGAAAGCACCAGGAATCTCCCTGGCACTAGGGTTACAGGTGCCAGCCACTGCTCAGCTTTGTGCGAGGTCATCTGTGTACGAGGCTGCTGGGAACCTGACCTCACCAAGCGTGGGATTACAGACCCCAGCCCTGTGCTCTGCTTTATAACTGGCTGCTGGGGATCTGAGCGCAGGTCCTTAATGCTTGTGCATCAGATACTTTATTGACTGAGCCATCTTTCTAGCCCTCTCTTTAGCTGTTTATAATCAGCATATGTTAATTATAAATAATAGGTCTCATTATGACATTGTCCTTTCTTTCTTTCCTTCCTTCCTTTTTTCTGTCCTTCCTTCCTTCCATTTTTAATTTTTTCAAGAGTTTTCTCTGTATAGCAGCCCTGGCTGTCCTAGAACTCACTATGTAGACCAAGCTAGCCTTGAACTCAGAGATCCACTTGCCTCTGTGACCCAAGTACTGGTATTAAAGGCATGTGCCACCACTGCCTGGCTCATTATGACATTTTCATATGTGTACATATTTTGATCATGTGTGTCCCCTTTATCTTTTACCCCTCTGCTTCCACCATTCTTTCCCCTTCCCAAGTAGCCCCTCTTGCACTTTCATGAGTTTTGTTTGTTTGTGAGCCAGTTAGTTTCACTAGGGAAGCTTATGGGAGCATGGGTGAAGGTTTATTTTTATCAAGGACATCTTATCAGTAGATACACCCTTAATAAAAATGCCTTTCCTTCTTTCATTGACTTTGTTAACTACTTAGATAAATCCTCAGGGTGAGGTGGGGCCCTATCCTTACTCCGTGTACAGGGTGTTGCCAGGTCCTGCTTTTCACAGCTATTGTGCAGGTGATCACAGCTACTGTGAGTTCAAGAGTGAGACAGTCGCATCATGCTCAGAAGTCAGCGTTCTTTACCATTCCCCAGTTTCCCCCTGCTCTTTTAGCTCTTTCTTCTTCTTATTCATCAGTGTTCCCTGAGCCTTGGAGGTGCTGCTGTCCATATCCCATTTATAGCTGAGCATTGAATAGTCCCTCTTATAAGCACTTTAGCCAGTTATGAGACTTCAACCCGTGGAAGTTTTTTGGCTGATTTTCTCATCTGCTTCTACCTTAATAATATAAATCCTCCCTCATCTTCTCCATCACTTTGGGCTTTTGTGATTAATTCACCAGTTGCTTAGCAAGTTGCTTTCCATCTGAGAAAATTAAAAACACCACTCTCAAACAGGAGTGTGGGAAACAAATAGATGTCTGTCCTGTGATGGGTGTATACCCACCATCTATCCAAGAGCACAATGTGTGGCCGATCCCAATGCATTCCTCCCAGATAGCCTAAGTGCCCAGTTTTCAATAAATAATAGAATTTCTGCAAAAATTAGAGGAACTAGCCGGACTTTTCTACTTTGTGGGTGCTTCTTTTCCCCACCATTTATCCCCTACCCTCTGTTTCACCCTCTAATACTAGATAGGAGAGAAACAAGGATAGAGGGGAGAGAGGAAATAGACAAGTCCCTGAATCTAATTTCTTTCTTCTTGTTTCTTCTTTGACCAAAGCTACTGACAAACTGCAACCAACCTCCCTGAACAACCACCAACCACCAACACCACCTATGATGGGGCTCTAGCATTTATATATTCACACACACACACACACGAAAAGTTCCCAGAATTCCAGACATCACACAATCACAGAAACTCTCTGTAGCTGGCAAAACCATGCCTCTGCTAGAGCACAAGGCAAATCATAGTCAGCTGCTTTGGACAGTTCAAAGCAGCCCTGTGTCCCCACACCTGGAGATTAAAACAAAAGCACATTCTTTTAATATTTCTGTTTTTTTTTAAAGAAACCAAAATTCAAGAATTCTTCAGAATACCACTACAACTAGTGACTCTATTTTTGAATGTAAATCTTAACCTTTTCTCATGGTAGCAAGTTATATTTACTATCATGCTAATTCTAAAAATGTTCTCACTACTTCTCTATCCTTATTCCTATGAATTCAGCACACTCGGCCCAAGAAGACCAAAAACTGTAACAAGCCCCTTAATGGATGGATGCTGCTGAGTTTAACTCCCACACAAACCTCCAGACACCACATATGCCAAAGAGTAATTTCCAAGGCAGGTCCCATATGCTTAGTCTCCAAAGACATAAAACATATGCACTCACAGACAAACCCTAGAGAAACTCCCTTTAGCTGGTGCTGCTGTGTGCAAGGAAATCAGGCACCCTGGTTTGCACAGGACTCTGCTCCATGCTTGTATTTTCAGGCCTTCTAGTCCCCTTTGTCAGGAGAAAGATTTTAGATTTTAGAGTCAGGACACAGGAATACTGTGTTAAAGGAAAACCAGGTTCTCTACAGGACATGCCCTTACTCCTTTTCTGATATTTGTTTCTTTTTGGTTCTAAGCCCTTACTATCAAATAGGTTATTAATGTTATCTCTTTCCGAGTCTCCTTCAGGCTCAGACTTTAATTAACCAACATTTTTGATACTAGCCACCCATGGGTTGGTCAGCAGGGAGGAAGAAGCCAGAGTTTAAAATCAGACAGAGTAACCAGAAGTCCTTCCTATGCCTCAGTGGGAATTCTGAAAAAGGTCCAATGTCTGTGTTGCTGTCCCTGTGAACTAAATGACATGAATGCTCCTCTGTCTTGGGTGAGTGATTTGCAATTTACAGAGGCACATGATCTCATTCAACCCACTCCCCCTCCTCTCCCAGGGACCCCGTGGGTCAAGGGAACCACCACTATGAGATAATGCTGGAGCAGCCTGGGAAATTCCACAATAGGTGATGGATGACAGGGGATTGTCTGGGCCCCTTGGCTCTCCTCTCACTTAGGGTTTTTGTGATTAATTCACCCAGTTGCTTAGGAAGTTGCTTTCCATCTGAGAAAATTAAAAACACCACTCTCTGGACAGGGATGTAGGATCATAAATGAGAACCAAATAGAAAAAGATTTACACAAAAACACAAGCTCAGCAAAAGAGAAAACTCTGACATTGCTAATAAGGAATAAAGCAAATAAAGGCTATTAGCAGGCCCCTGGTGTGTGGGGAAGCCTTCGAAATGTTTTGCTGAGCTCTTAACAATGTCGTTTCTACCTGAGGTGTTCCGATGTCTCTAGGGTAATCTGGCCTGCACTGTTCAGCACTGCTATGGCTACCTGCCAAGCGAGAAAGACCTCACACAAAACCCCAAGAGTGCTAGAGAGCAGACCTGTAGATGTCTATAATCTTTAGGGCTATAGGGTCTTCCTCAGCTGAGTACTCCTCAAACAGTGCTTCCTATTCAATAAGTGGGTGGGTGGCTGGCTGGGAGGCATAAAAGAGAGACAGATAGATTTAGCAAGGATCACAAGGGCCCAGGGCTGGCTCCTTTGCCTGTATGCGTGAGAACAATCCAGTGATAAGAAAAATAGGTCAGAACTTGGATGATATGATTTCTCCAGTCCAACCCAGTGGTCTGAATCTATACTTTCCTTTTTTATTTTCTCTTGTCAAAAGCTAAAAAGTACTAGCAATGTTAGCTGCCAACATGGTTGGTCAGTGGGGACCTTTTCTGGAGGTGCGTGGGTGGATGTATTACTGTGCACAGGCTATTCAGGGGAATGGAGCATAGAGAACATTTGATCTATCTTCTGAATGAGTTCACCAAGGATGAGGAGACACAAAGACCACCCTGCCACAGGCCAACTCCCACTAGTCCCACTCTGAGCCACTCACTCAGCGCATGCTACCCAGGGAGGCTGGCTCTATCCGGGCCTCCAGGAGAGTGAGCAGAAGGTCCACGCACTGCTTAGACCAACCTCACACTCTAAGCAGCAGCTCCTTTCCCTAAATGTTCAGCTGGTTTGGATTTGTATGTAAAGAACATTATGCACCAGGGTTTCCCTTCAGAGAGCACTACTTGTTAGTCTTTAGCAGGTACATCTAACCGTTGACATTGTGGCATGACGTCATCTATAAAGTTCACACTTGAGAACTGCGCAGTTGAGTTGCAAAAAAAAAAATCTCATTGTGTTTTAAGGGGGTGTGTGATTTTGTGCTGAGCCAAATTAATTTCTGTTGTGGGCCATGCCTAGAGCTCCCTGATGGTGTGACGTTAAACTATTTTCACTTTCAGTCAGGTCTTTGATTTCTGTTATCACTAAACAAGGACTCAGTGACTCTCTCGAATTGTGCTTAAGGCAGAACCATGAATGAAAAGGTTGCCCCTGCAGATTTTGAGTGCCAGTGAGGGTGACTCGAGGCAGCAGTAGCTTGCTATGAAGGGCACAGTGGCTGACCCCAGATGGCAATGCTTTGATATGGGCTGTGTTATTGGTATCCTACCCACCATCTGGTAGGGAGCCCCTCTGCATGTTCTTTGTGAAGGCAAGACCACATTCTTCAATAATGTATTCCTTTTCTGGCACTTTAAAGCTCGTAAGCAGGTATTCTCCCTCACACTATGCTGCCTCCTTGTTAGCAAGGCTTCATAGAGCTCAGCTGTTGGGTCATTTGGTCAACACTTTTTGCTCCTAATGTCACAAATTCAACAAACTTAGACAGCAGACCTGGCTGGGGAAGCTCCATGATAGAAGTGTCTACACGGTCTTAGATTTTAATATAAGGGACAGGGCATGTACGCTTTCCCTCTCTAAACTTGCCTAAATCAGCTCGCCACTCCAGTTTGGGACAGGCTCTTAGAGTCATCAGAGGATATCTGCGTCTTGAATCTTCCCAGGTGGCATCTATGTCCATCTCGCTCAAGGGCTTTAATAGTGGGCCTAGAGAAAGTCATTTCCTTTAAACCCTTAAGGTCTAGTTAAATGGTCTGTCAACATGGATACTGTAACTCACTTCTACCCAACTGGAGGTGAAAGGCACCATCTACCCAGCATGCTCCAGGAGGAGACCCTCTAGGACATGTGACCCATTTCAATTCTGTAGGGTAGGTTCCAAGACCCTCAGAAGCCTGGCTCCCCTGGCCAATGTCAGCTGCAACTATATGCTCAAATGACAAACACGAACTGAGACTGTAGGATTAATTTGTGATTTCTAAATAACAGCACCCATCCCCATTGCTTCCCAGGGAAGAGGCCAGCCCCTGTGCTATATGGCATTGAGGCTGGTTGTCCGTGACTCCCCAGAGCACACAGTCCCCTCTGGCTACTTGGGCATGAATTTCTTTCAGGAAACTTCTGTGGATTCTTCAATCAGAAAATCAGGGAGGGAGGCATTTTCCTCTTTTGCTAAGAAGTTCCTCAGCACACAACTCAAGCTGTGCACAACTAACTCTTGGGCACTGAAGCCTGGTACTTACCCGGTGGAAGGGTTCATGATGCAGCCTCCTTTCTCCGCAGCCATTCTGCAGCTGCAGCCCCTCTCCAGTGTGTCATGGTTCATTCCGAAGTTGTGGCCCAGCTCATGTGCCAAGGTCACGGCAGCACCAAGGGGGCTATCTGAATGGTCCTCAAAGAAAATACAAGAGCAGAGATTGACAGTTCATATCTGCTTGGCCTTTTCTCACTCATTTTTTTTTTTTTTGCATTTTGTATGTTGTCACCACTAACACTTGGTTTAAATGAATTCCCCATAAAGACCCAATACAGAGCCTTGCTTTTAATTCTGAACATGGGAAGTAATTTGGCCTGTTTCATTAAGTCCATTTGGGGGTTCTGCGGAGGGCTGTCTCATTATATGTGAGGATTCATTGCTGATCTCCCCTCTGCAAAACACCGTTGAGAGGAGACAAAAAGTCATTCCTAATAATAGAAAGAAAAGGCTGCCTGACCAAGAGGATGTTGAATGAAAGCTGTTTCAAATCAGCCCTAAACAGCTAGACTTAACCCTGTTTCTTTCTTCCTGCCTGGTAGGGGAGGATTCTGGGAAAGTTCTTGACAGCCTACCATAACAGCTGATTATGTAACATAATTCATTCAAGGATTGATTGAATTAAGATTACATTTCAGTTATGTCTCAGTCTTGCTTGCCCTTTAAGTTGACCTTGGACACAGACAGAGACATCCAGATTCTCTAAAGGGGGAAGTTGTTGGGATTCACATTAACCTTTTGCCATTAGCAAGCATGGCTGGCTTAACTGAATCCTTGGATAGCTTGGCTCAAGTAGACACTTAAACATAACTAAAAATACAGTTACGTAACTTAATCCAAGACAGTCTTCATTAGCAGATGTGATTTATAGAAATTCTGCTAGTGAGTGGAGTTTTGGGAAACGTGTTCATACCTTGAGGCAAATGAGTATCTTGCTCTTGCTTGAATTTTGGTTTGTGTTACCCAGGAAAGAGATAACAGGTTTTCCAAAACATGTCCAGAAGAGAGTATGGTACTATGTTCTAGAAAAATCTTTATTTCCAGTCTTCCAGTGGACTCTGGGTAAAGGTGTGTTTCTGTGAGAAATGGCAGACTGCAGAGGTCAAGTGCAGAGCTGTCACTAGCCTATTGTCACAATAGACACAATAGTGTGCCTAAGAAGCAAGCCGTTCTTAGAATAGATAAAATTCCTGATTAATCACTTCATTTACAGGTCACAGTTTCCTGTTGTAGAATGTATTATAGATTTTACGTTCCAGGAAATCAATTCTTAATAGCGTGCCTTGGTGGAGGGACTGTTGTCACAGCCATATGGATGTGGAGGGCTGCATTTAGTTAGCATGTGTGGCACAAAGCTCAAGGGACTTGTTCCTCAAGAATACTCAACTCCTAGTTTTCTATCCTGTGGAATATCAGTCTTATTCTTAATTTTTTGAGTTGCTTTATATCATGCATAAATAATTACATAGAATCTGTCTTAAGGGCTACTGGTAAACCCTTTATGCCTGCTGACAGTTAGGGCGAAAACACCTTTTGTGTGTCTGGTGCCATGTCCATGTCCAAATCAAGATTTTTTTCCTTCCTTCCTTCCTTCCTTCCTTCCTTCCTTCCTTCCTTCCTTCCTTCCATTTTTTAAGGCTAGTTAGATACGAAGACATGGCTTTGAATTACTAAAAGTACAGTTGTTTTATCTTGAAACAATGGAAAATGGTCTTAGAAATATTTTAAGGGTTCCCTGCCTCTTTTTAACTTCTTTTCTCTGTATTGAGGGTCCTTGAGCATGGTGATGGCCGCTCCTAATAAACATGGCTCCAACTTCAGGATGCAGTAGCAGAAAGCTGACGTAGACGTAGATGGTTTAGGTCTGGATGGGATATTGATTTCATTGTCTCATGAATCCTACAGAAGTTAAAGACACTGCATTATGGTATTTCCATCCTATTCAGTATTTCTCTGTGGGATAAGAATGGTGTGTATATTATCTACCATGTAATTGGTAAAACCAATTTATTTAAAAACCTATTTCTTTCTAATTATGTGTCTATATGACTGTGTCTGTGTATGGGTTTTCCCATGTGAGTGCAGTTGTCCCGGAGCCCAGAAGAGGGCATTGGGTCCCTTGGAGCTGGAGTTACAGTCAGGGCGCTTGACTTGGGTACTGGAAACCAAAGCCCTGTCCTTTGGAAGAGCAGCATTATGAACTCTTTATTGCTGGGTCATTCCTACAGCCTGCCCCCAACCCCCGGCAATTAACTTTGGGCCTGACTGGGTTATCATGGCATGTCACATAAGTTGCCTCTATTTCTCATCTTACTTTCACATGTTCAAAACAAATAAGTTTTTTTTCCTGCATGATTTTAAAGCAGGACTCTCGGTAATTACTTTTATGGAAACAAAGCAAGGGATATGAGTGGACAAAGCCTTTACCCTGTCATGCGGGGCATGAGATGCCTCAGCCCTGTGCAGGGCCAGGATCCATGTTGATTATGAAGAATTCCATTTTGGCTCCTGAACATATTTGTGCCAGTTTTAAGTGGCAAAGTCAGTAGCAACTAACCATGGAACCATGAAACTGAAAATTACTCCCTCTTAAAATTTTACAATCTGTTCTATGAAAACATAGCTGTGATCTGACTTGAAATTAACCTGGCACCAGCAAAACCCAAACTTTCCAGTGACTTCCATGATGGAGATCACCGACAGGGCTTCCATGTTCAAAGGAAACCTGAGAGGAGGCTGTTCAAGCCAACAAGCCAGCGAGTGGGTGCAGGCCCTCCACATAGCCTACCCACGCAGTGCATGCTTGCATAAATTACCTACCACTGCTCCCAGATGGGAAGAAAATGTTTATGTACCGTCACTAGAAAGATTAGATTAGCCAGTATGCAGAGAAAATAGCACTCAGCAAAATGTAACTGTTCCACCCTGAACTGAACGCTCATGGACACTCTGTATGAAGGGTGGGGAGGGGGTCATGGCTTTTCGGGAGGGCAAGGGTGTATTTGTTTAATGGAGATGGAGGGAGAGGCACGGAGGGTACTTCCCGTCTGAGAGCTGGTACCATAGTGGAACACTAGATCCTCAAGGGACAATCTGGTATGAGAACGCCTTTTAGAACTTTCAGCAGGGCTAGAATGGGAGGGAGCCTTCCCCATCTCTCTTGGGCAGCAAGTCTAAGTTCCTTCCATTAAACTCCTAAGAAATCTCAAACATGCTTCTCGTTGTACTTCCTTTTACAAACACATATAGCCTCGTATATGACAAAGTTACCCCTGTAAAGCAATAAACCTAGGCCTCTGTCTTCCAAGAATAAGGTTATGATAAAGACAAATTGTACTCTGGCCAGAAGGTATGGAAAGCATTTGCAATGGTACATAGTGAAAAACCTCAAACTTCTGACAGTTGGGCGCAGAGGCAGAACCATCAAAAACCAAATTACTTGAGTGGCAACATTTACTGTAGAACCACAGTCTATCAGCCTCCCCCCCAAAACCCTGAGCATGGAGGGTAACCCCCATGTCCTGGCTCCTCCCACCACCAGGAAACATTCCTGGGTTGGGATACTTTGACCAATAGTCCCACTTGAGATAGCTCTCCATAAGAAGGGGCTACTCTTCCATGTCTGCCTTTCCTGTCTTTGTCTTCTAAACTGTCCCCTACATGCAGAAAAATAAATCATACTGCAGTGGATTAAAAGAAGCATCAATGGGAAGGAACTAACTTCACCAGGTCTGATGACAGTAGGGATTTCCTAAGGGAATCATTGAACAGGGAAGACATCTTCCGGACATCTTTGGCTTACCATGACAACTCCTCCAGACTGCTCTGCAGTGCACATGCTCATGATGGGTGCCATGCCAATGGTAGTTCCTTGGAAATAAACCCCACTAGAAAAACAAAAGGAATCTTACACGTTATGGATGCATATCTCAACATTTCAAATATTGTTAGGCAGGTCTGTCACAGAATGTTCAATGATGCAAATAGCCCCAGGAGGGAGTACTTACTTGTGACATTATCTATTTATTTATTTATTTATTTTAAATTACATGTTACTTTTCCTGTTGCAAGATGGTCCCACAATTCTTGAAGAGTTTTGCTGTCTAGATTCAGACAGGGGCCAGGCGTTACTTTGTATTTATAAGTTGCAGTTTGCCTGCTTCCTGTAGGGAACTGTTGCTTTGAAACAATGCCTGTCCATGGAAAGGCTGAAAAGTCACCCCGAATCACTGTTTGCTGAAGAAAACAAAGGAGACAGCTTGGGAGATTTTCTTTGGAGGTTCTTCTGGAGGTTACTTTCCTGTGTAACTCATCATCACCAGACACGAAATCCTTCAAAGAGTTCTGCCAATATGGCTTTTGAGACTGAAACTGGCAGAAAAACGATCGCTCGGCTAGAGACAGCGTATAGCAAGTAAGTGCCCACAAAGCCTTGGCACCAGGCAGAGAGCTTCTGGAAGGGAACTTCGTGGCTTCCATGTAGGCGTCCTCCTATCTGGAATCTCAACCTGATCATGAATCTAGTCATACTAATCAACTGTTTCAAGCAAGTGTGTTTGTTAATCCCAGCCCCATGCATTAAAAGTTTAACACTGTATTTCTTGGACTCCTACAAAATAATCAAGTGACTTAGTCATGTTTTGTTGGCCATGTACCAACACAGACAATGCAGTTAGAGTTTAAAAAGTCAAATATGGAGGCAGGGAGATGGCTCAATGGTTAAGAGCTGGCTGCTCTTCCAGAGGACCTGGATTTGATTGGCAGCATCCAGAAGCAGCTCACAACTGTCTGTAACTCTAGTCCTAGGGGATCCAACTTCCCCTTCTGGCCTCTGTGAGCACCAGGCACACACACACACACACACACACACACACACACACACACACACACACACACGGGGAATACACCCATACATATAAATGAAAGAAAAGAAAAGCTAGATATCTTCACAGTGACTAACCGGGCAGAGGTAGCATGTGAATACATAGCACGGATCCTTCCTTCTCCTGTTTCTTTTTTTCTTCTTTAGTATTTCCCTTCCTTTTTCTTTATTCCCTTCTTTTAGCATCTATCTATCTATGGCACTAGAGCCATCCCTTGTTATCCATAGGGATTAAGCTCAGCATCCTCTGAGGGTACACAACTCACAGATACTCAACTCCCTGCATGAAATGGCATGTGTTTGCATAGAACCTATGCATCCATGTAATCCACTCTCTTGATTACTTGTCCTTAATGCAACGTGATGTTGTTTGTCAGTCATTACACTGAATTATTCAGAGATGACGGGAATGAAGGTCTGCACATGCCCAATAAAAATACTGCTTTATTCTCTAAACATTTCTGATTTGAGGCTGGTTAGATCCACAGGTGTGGAACACTCAGATGTGGAGGGCCTCCTATACACGCACGTTCACAGTGGTAGGCACTTCATTCAGCCCTTTTATTTACAGCTGCTCATATATACAGACCATATGAACGGTTACAGCTATACATACAAGGAAATTAAGAAGGTTAAAGAAGATGGTAACTTATTTCCAGATGTTTAGGTTGGGCAGATTCCTTTAGTGGAAAAACAAAATAAAACAAAACATTCCAACTCAAAGTACATGGGATGTACTTTTAATAGTGCAAGACTGACCAGTGCATAAAATGGGGAACAACTGAACACATCCTCAGGGTACCCTAGAGAAATGGCCAGAGTAAATGATCAGGGAATGCTGACAAACCGAGAGTGGATGGAGGCATTTCCTGAAGTGAACACAAGGCAGAACCATCTTGTTCCCTCCTCATAAATGTTCAACAAGCTAGATATGACTGGACAAAGAACAGGGACTCCTGTGTCTGAATGTTTCACTTTAGTGATTTGAATTACATGAGAACAAACGAATGAAGTGACTAAAGAGTTAAAATAAACATGCGCCATTTCCGAAAACATCTGCTTCCTATGAATTCAGGCTAAAGGAGAGACGTTCTCTTCTTTTAAGTGCAAAGGTGTCTAGAGTCACTCACCATATGCTGCTGGACAGTGGAAGTTTCCCCTTCCCTTCACATCATCACACAGTTGCTACTCTAACGCTTTCTAGTCTTCTGCTTTCTTGCAGCAGATACTCCTCAGAGCAAGAATGCTTAATACTGGTCACTGCTATGTTTAAAGCCCTTACCTGGATCCTACCAGTGAGTACTGACTGGAGGCAGAACACAGGCCAGGATGACACCCACTGACCTAGAAAGCCAGAGGAAATGCCTCTAACAGAGGAGAGAGGCCCTAATGTTTTCCTAGGTACCTGACAATCTTCGCTCATGTGCCTTGCTCTCAGATCTTACAAAAACACAGATTTTTTCCACTAATAATAGACTACTTGAGGCAATCTTATTAAGACTAAAACTAGAAAATTCACCATAGGGAAAATGTCCAGTTATGGGGAAAAAAGAAAAAAAAATGACAGTTCTGCTGGTTCACAGGAGACTTCCCAACAGAGGTATGATGCCAGCCAGGGATGTGCTTGACTCCTGATGCAGGCTGGGAAGCCCCTCGGAGGATTCAATATGCTGAGTAGACAGATGTGGCTTTGGCAACCCAAGGAAAGTATGTGCAGATGGCACTCATGTTTAATAGAGGAAGACAGCGCTTCTCACCTGATAAGCTGAGCATTGTCGTGGGATTTGCGAGGTAGAAGCTTAATCTTCCTCCAGTCTAGAAACTCATGAAGGCTGGTGAATGGGTCCTGGCTTATAGAGCATTTGTCGATGTCATTCCACACTTCCACCCCTACCAGCACGATCCGGATGTTTAGTGGTCTGTAAAACTAAGAGAATGGGTGTCCTTGAAGGATCACATTATCAGGAATTTAAAAAGAAAATCGGAACTGATTTCACTGTTTGAAGTCCATTGTTGCAAGTCAAGAAAACCCCTCTCTGTGGACCTTTGTTCCCATGGCAATGAAATTTAAGAAATAGTCTTAATACCTGATGCAAAATGAAATGTTAACTGGACTCTGGAATGTTGACCAATTTGATGCTAAAGTTATCAGTCATTTCTCCTCTGTCTGCCCATATGTGAACAGAAGGGAGCATTTTAAGCAACTTGGCATGATTTAAGTGTGGGTGTAGATGTATGTTACCATTTAATATACTAGCAGTTAATATCTACTGCAAGAAAAAATAAGGACTGGATGAAGATCATTCAGATAGCTCTGCCAATGATAATAAAATATTTTCACTTTAAGTAGAGTGTTCTATCTATGAGGTCCCAGAAATGAATCTGAGTTTCTCAGCAAAGACTCAGCCTTGGCTGATGCCATCATATTCTGTCACTCATCAAGCTAGTAAGTTTAGTGCCTTTCAGAATAACAGAAGCATAGACAAAACCTTCTTCAGCAACTTTATGATCATATTTTTCTCACCATATCAAAAAACAAGATGGGAAGATCTGTCATGTGGAGTTTCTCACAGGATCTCAAGAGAGAAAGCTTTGAGCAGACCCAAAGCGAGTCTTCTCTTTCATCCCTACATATAGGCAGTAATGATGTCAACCAAAGCCTCCACACACCCATGGTTCTTCAGAGATAGAGATAACTCTTGCAGTTGTCAAAGGGCGGCTCGGCTCACCTAAGCCTGGAGGGGCAGCATGAGTGTCTAGCCAACACGGGCTGCACATCAGTCCATCCTGGGGTTGATACTGAGGGGCTTTTAGACACATTGTTCAGTCCACAAAGCATCTACTGAGCTAACAATTGATATAATTCCCATTTATAGTTCAGGCAATGAGGCTGGGAAGGACCCTGTGAACTGTTCCAAATCGTGCTGACTCCATATGGAATTGTACACTGACAGGAAGATTACTCTATGATCACAGCTAATGGGGTAAGGACATGAGTCATCTATTAATTTTTTGATGCCAGTGACATACAAGTCCACACATAACAAGAAAGTCTCCACTTTCTGAGACCCCAGATACACAAGGAGAAAAGCTGGGCTAGTGATAGATTACAGCCAACTCTGGAGGGAAGCAGATCCTCTAAGTTTCTAGTAACATCTGGCTAGCAAGGAACAAGGATCCCAGCAGCTCTGCACTTGGGAGTTGAGCACCATTCCATTGTGGTGAAGTGAAGTTCAAGGAGCTCCCAAAGGCCAAGCATCTGACCCAAGATTCTCAGCCCCACGTGAGGCTGCCCATCCTTTCCCTTGTTGATTCCCAGGGTCACATGGTGAACACTGGGTCAGCAGAAGAACTCAGAGAACTCAGCTGGGGCACAAGTTATGTCATAGACTATGCTGATTTCAGTGGCCCAAGCTGGGGTTGGACAGATAACAAAGACCATAAGAAATCAATACATTAATGAGACAATTATATAAGCAAAATGTTATCCAATGGTATGTTTTTTTTTTAAATCAAGAAATCATACAACTGTGCCAATTTGCAACCTCTAGCCTGGGTTTCCCAGGAAAAAAAGTTTCAGGATCCTCCTGAATGATGCCTGTGCATGTCGGGGACACTCTCAAGATGATACCCCCAGCTGCATCATATACAAAGGTCATAGTAATTAGGACACTCTCAAGATGATACCCCCAGCTGCATAATATACAAAGGTCATAGTAATTAGGAAAAAATATTCAATGCTGATGCTTATGCCAGAGTTCTAAGAGATTCCCTAGGGCCAGATATTCTGAGCGGCCTTGAGGATTGTCTCCTGAGAAATGAACATGCCTCCCAGGAATATTGAATGGAAGCAAGAACTAAGGTTGGTCAAGGCCTATCGTATCATCTTTCTCATTGCTAATTTAGCAGCATACCAACCATGGAGGTTTTTGTTTTACGGACAGGTTGTGCTTCTTTGTGAACCCTCTCAAAGCATAGTCTAGCTCAGGCTTCAGGTTTAGTCAGCTTCTCTCTAAAGTTGGTACCCTTGGTTAACATCTACGTGTGCTATGCCTACAGCAAGTAATCATTCACTGTCCCTTTACTACCTTCTCTAAATGTTCTTCCTTGGTTTGCCCATAGGTCATCTTGGTTCTTGTTAGTAAAGTTTAATGAGCATAAGTACACCCCTGGCTTGATGCCAAGGTGCCCTGGATTAGTCCACAAAGCAATTTTATGGATTAGGAACTGCTATTGTTCCCATTTTAGAGTCAAGGCACTGACGCTATTCAAGATCATGACTGCACGGCTGGGCTGGTACACAGATATGCTGACAGTCACATTGTGAGTACTGTGACTCCAGATTGCCACAAAAGTTCATGAGCCTATGTAGGACAAATAGAGCTTGGC
Source organism: Pachyuromys duprasi (assembly GCA_028658305.1). Taxonomy (NCBI): domain Eukaryota; kingdom Metazoa; phylum Chordata; class Mammalia; order Rodentia; family Muridae; genus Pachyuromys; species Pachyuromys duprasi. The sequence goes on from CM053762.1 coordinate 10,871,757, forward strand.
AGCTGCCTGCCTGTCTCCAGGACCCTAGGATATATGTAGACACAGCCGGAGACCCAGATGAGTGATTCTTCTATATACACAACAGCCACAAATGTTTGCTGTCAGTTCTTGCTGTGTGCAAGAACGTGGTACAAGCAGAGAAAATAAATATTAGGATGGCCTCCCCCTGGCTCAGCTGCTCAGACATCCCAAGGCTTTAGGACACAGGACATGCTATCACGTCTATGTTAACTGGACATGAATCTAGTTAACTGACATGGTACCCCACTGAGTAATAGCACAAATGGGAAGTCCAGGGGTGTGCTAGAGGGGGTCAAACTTTCCAGAAGGAATGGATTAGGAATGAAGGAGGTAGAATTCCCTAGAGAACCAGGAGAGCTTGCATTCTTTAGGCTTGAGAGGAGGAAAAGAGGGGGTGGTCACATGAGTGAAGACAGATGAAGAAATTCAGAGCCCTTCAGAGGATGGCTACTGAGGCTTGGAGCTGAAGTCACAGCTTAAGAAGGTTGGGTTGGAGTGATGGCTTCAAGATGCCAAGCTTCAGTCCAGAGATACTCAACTCTGCTGCTCCTGCTGCAGTGCAATCAAGACCCAGGAAGAATGCCCCACAGACATCAGATACACATTCTGCTTCTGTTACCTGGGACTTCCTGACCCTCTTTAGGATCCTACCTTTGTCTCTAATCACTTTTATCTCTCTCTAGCTCTCTCCCAGTCTGGGGTTTTCTCATTTTCTAAGCCAGTACAGCTAAACAGTTATTAATTTAGAATGCCCAACCGAGCCAAGATGTCAGCAAACGAGGAAGTGGCCGCTGAGATAACCAATGACTTTTGGGCTGAGACTATCCCATGAGTATAGTTGCAAAACTGAAACTTGGAAGTCTGAGGTTGCCTGGAGCCACCAGCCAACGTGTGCGGATACAGAGTTGCCCAAGGAGTCTGAGTGTCCCTTCCAGGGTCCCTAGGAGCTGGAGCCATTGAAAGGTGAACAGGAACACCAGGGCTACACGTGTCTTTGTGATCAGCAAATTGGCTCTGCTCTCCCTCCAGGCTGGCAGGCTTGATCGAGTCCACCAGCTCTACTAGAGGCATACTCCTCTTTAATGACCAGCACAAGCCATTAACAGACACCCACGCCCATCTGCTCATTTTTAGTTTTATGAACTGAAGCAAGATAAAACCTAGAATAATATATAAAGGCAGATAAAGGCAGAGGACCAGATGTATTACTTCTTATAATGAGGTTTCTGCAATTTCTAGTTAGATGCTAATGTAGTCCATCATTTCCTTTTACTTCTGAGGGCCAGGATGAGCTCTTTCCTTCCTTAGGGGAGTAAGAAGGCTTTCAGATGATGGTCTGCCTTGGTGAGGGTAGAGTGCTGGCCTGGTCTCTTAGCTCTCTAAGCCTTTCAGCCGCTGTCATGGCGTCTCCATTTTATCTCACCCATTTTAAGGCAAACTCTGGATGGCTCTGTGTCAAGCCCCCTCCTAGGTCAATCAGATCAGAGTAGGAAGGCTGAGATTTCAGAAGCAGTATCTTAAAGGGTTATCACATGAAGGAACAAAACACCCCAGGGACTTCTGGTGGCCCATGGTTTTGATCCTGATTTTCCATTTTGGATGGGTCATCTTATGGAAGATGAATTTATCTTCCTCCTTCTGTAAATGACCAAAATTTGAGTCAAACAGAGGATTGCTTGGACAGAAAGATGCAGCGAGGAGCCCTTCCAAACTGCTCTGTGTGAAAGGTGGTGATGTTGGTGAAGCTTAGCTGTGAGGGGTTCAGCTAAATCCAGGCCTTCTTGTTCACCTAGTTGTCATAGGTAGGAGACACGTTCCTACTGAGAAGCTCAGTTTGTGTCTTCTCTCCACTGGTGGTGTCCACAGTTGCAGCCCTGAACCAGGTGAGCTCCCAGCTTTGGGCTCCAGAGCTGCCAGCCACATTGAATGTGTGAGTCTCCAGGGAACATCTGAAAACATTCATGTCCAGGTGCTTCCCTCACCTATGCCAGCACACAAGATGTCAGAAAAGTCTTTGGAAGCCCCTGGGTCTCCCAGCACTAATGTGTGAGCCACTGAGGGGAGCCCCACTTTAGATGAGAGCCATCAGCCCTAAAGTATCCAGATTCCAACTTGTAGGATTATCCCTGGGAGAAGGGTGTTTTAGGCCAGCAGAACCCCTATTTCCTTGCCAGCAGGCTGTAGAAGGAACCAGATTCCCAGAGGCTCTGACCTCCAGAAGCCATCTTGTGAAAGTAGTGGTGGGGTCTCCCTTGTTCCCAGTGAGGGTCTTCCAATAGCTGTTGTTCTCAGAGCTGTTGTTCTCCAAAGAGCTTCTGCAAATGGCTCAGTTCTCATTAATCACTGAGATGTGACTGTATTATAAAGACTCTGAACTAATCAAAGGATTACTTCCTGGATGGAGTGATGCTAGGGTGCTATTACTGGGAGGTGGGGCCTAGTTTAAGGATTATTAGGGTATGTCCTAAAAAGATACACTTGGGGGCCACGTCTTGCCACTGTCTGCTCCTTTGCCACTATGAATTAAGCAATTCTGTTCCATGCCCTCCCTGCCATGGTAGTCCAGAGCCCATGGATTCAGCAAACCTCAGCCTGAATCTCCCCAAACCACAAGGCCAAATAAACATTTCCTCCTCTACAGTTTTTCTTACAGGTATGTATATCATACTAATAAAAAATAATCTTTCATGCTGGTTGAGCCAGAAGTCAGCTTCTGGGTTCTGATTGTGGAGCTTGGGGAGCCTACCCTGTAATCCACACTGGTTCATCATGCTCTCCACAATGGAGTACAGAGAAGAGACTCAGCTACCAAGTTCTCAAAGTTATAATGCACCCTACAAGGATTCTGTCTAATGCATTGTCCAGAATTCTCTTAGGCTGGAACACTTCCTGGCAAGACTAGATCCTAGCAGAAGCTGAGTCCGGAAGGCCACCACAGTCCAGACCGCCCCTGCTTAGAAGACTGGACAACTCAGAGGACCAGCACAAGACCCAGGGGCAGATTCTGCTCTCTCTGCTTAGTTAAAGGAAGTACACTTAATTCTCCCAAGGTCACTTCCAAAAACTGGCATGATCTGAATAATTTAATTACCTGTGAAGGAACTTACCTTGTCAACGTGATTAGCAATCTCTATTAACCGCTGCTTAACTTTCTCCAGATCTTTTCCTTGCCTCTGAAACTTAACAATTTTAAATGCCCGTGTTAGTAATGGTAAGAATATCAGGATTCCTCTTCTCAGATCTTGGTATGTGAACTTGGGTTGCTCTGGTGACTCCTTGTGCTTTTGGGGACCCTCCGCATTTACAGTGCAAGGAATTCATATTGTGCCAGGTACTTTCCCCTGTTGGGGAGTCTCTGCAGCCCCCTGTAACTTGCTCAAGCCAAGAGCGCTCAAGACAGTAACTTTAGCAACTCTTTCAGTCTCATAAATAATGGAGGCAGGGACATGTTTTGGCAAAGAGAAAATGGACAATGGGAAGGCTCTCTAAAGCCACTTTTCATATCATCAGCTTGATTTTAACTTCCTGAGAAATTTCTTTTATATTTGATTTTAAACATTAAGTAGAGAAAAAAAGAAAAGCTCATGGCAACATGTCCAAGGAGAATGGAAAAAAACTTAACTAAGTCCCCATTCTCTCCTCTAAGCTGACCTTCCAGACTGGGAAGAGTTTTTCTGAGAAACTGTCAAGCTGTTTTCATTCATGTATATTGAATGAGTTTAGGAGAAAAAATGTCACAAATTTGTAATATGTTAATGGGATGGTAAGAAACCATAGGGAAGATAATCAGTCTAAAGAAAATTGATTCAAAATGAATTGAAAGAAAAAAAAAACTCAATAGGACAAAGCCATTATCACAAGAGGGAGGGATTTCTCTACCATGTCTGTATAGCATGCATGCACTCATGCATTCATTCATTCAGATGTAAGACATGCCCAACTTTTCCCAAATGCCAGAATATAATATAAAGCCATCTATCACTCCCCTAGATAATTTGCCATTCTCAGATAGTTTAGCTACAGGGAAGCCTGTGTTTTTGAGGGGTTCACTTTGCAATTATTTTATTACACTAGATAAATCTTAAAGGTCTGTGCTTCCTCAGATCAGAAAAGCACTTTTGTTTTGTTTTGTTTTCAAAACAGGGTTTCTCTGCGTAGCCCTGGCTGTCCTAGAACACACTCTGTAGACCAGGCTGGCCTTGAACTCATACAGATTGGCCTGTCTCTGCCTCCCATGTACTGGGATTAAAGGTGTGCACTACCACTGCCCAGCGAAAAAGCACATTTTTAATGTTTTGAAGAACGTAGTAACAATGGAGGTAAAACTAGTCCTAACTGGCTAAGCACATGCTCTCATTTCTTTTTGAAACCAGTTGTAATAAGAAGTTTCATAGGTCCTTACCTCTCGGTTGTCTGCCACAATAACCAGCTCTACATACTTGGTCATCTTAAGGGTCTCTCTTTTATGCTGCCAAAAGAAAGTCAGAGTTTAGTTTTCCTTAATACTTCACTAAGGTTTCCAGAATATTTATTGTACATGTCCCAAAGAAAGAAAGAAAGAAAGAAAGAAAGAAAGAAAGAAAGAAAGAAAGAAAAAGAAAGAAAGAAAGAAAGAAAGAAAGAAAGAAAGAAAGAAAGGAAACAACCACAACATTTGGAGGGAGGCCTCCTCTCCTGAGCTTTGTGAAATCGACTTCCAGCCCCAGGGAATCTTTCAGAGGAGCCTCAACAGGGGTGATCTGGGTTCCACTGCCACATGGGAAATCCTAAAAAAAAAGGAGTTTACCATTCTTGCTGAATCATTGATTATGGGTTCAAAAGAAGTCACGGCCATTTTTAAACAAAACGAGCACATAAACAACTCCGAAGACGTGCTAGCGCCACAGCCAGCAAAGGCTTGTTGTAGATTACGTGAGGGTGTGAAGATCATGAAAGGCAGCACTGGAGTCCAGCCTGTCACTGGTGCTTCTTGTACCTTGACATGTATATCTGTTCCACGATTTGAGGAAAGTGGAGGAGAACACACTTTGTAGAGAGGCTGTGTGTGATTTTTCTGGGAAATGCCGGGCCTTTTCTGAGGAACCAGATGCTTGTGGCGAATCATTTATACACATAGTTTGAAGCAGCAGACAGTTGGGCTGATGAGCAGAGGGGCAAAGGGAGTTGTAGAAGACAAAATACAAAGGAGCAGGTAGAGACCAGGAAGAAACAGTATTTCTTAGAAGGCCTAGAAGATGACAGGAGCTGGTTGAGATTGCCAAGAGCAGAGCAGCTGGGAAGAATACGCAAACTGTCCATCGAGGTGCAGGAAATGGGTACAGTAGAGATACAGATCCAAACAAGATGGCCTCCGAGGCAGGTCATAACATTTTAATCAAGCTTCCTCAGAAGGCATTTGCACTCGTCTGTAAATTACTGGGAGGATCCCAAAGGCATTTTTTTGGGGAAATAAAACAATTCGTGGAGGGTGGTCTCAAAAATCAAACACTGAAAGCAAAAAAAAAAAAAAAAAAAGCAAAGCATTCTGTTTCCGTAATAACACACAGTTAGAGGAAGTGGGGGTTGGTCTTGTCTCGGGTCCTCCCAATTGAAATTGCTGCTTTATGACTTAAGTCTAGTATAGGGCTTAAGCTGAAAACTTGATGTTACAACTGCTTGTCCAGACAAAAGCAAGAGGGATGAAGGCATGCTTTGAATCAGGTTTCCAGTCACATAATCCGGAGGGAAACATCTTTCATAAAACAAACCTCCAGCAGTCCAGAGTCTTCCAAACAGAATTTTACAAGAAAAATGTTTGTATTATAGTGGTGTTCTTGCTTGCTGCCCAGCTGTGCTGATTCATGAATTTAGGTGTCCCTTAAGAAATCTGGAAACCTCACGGAGGAAGGAAAATAAAGTACCATGAAAGGTATAATTTCTCATGCCTTTACAGCACTGTAAGTAGAAACTGTCAGGCTTGGTAACCGTATGCAGAGGCAGGCTTCCCGGTGCTAATGACAAACTCAGAAAGTCGAAAAGGCAGCCCCGGTGTGTGCTCAAAATGAGACACTTCTGGAAACAAGAGCATCTTGGGCTTTTTCCTTACTAAAGGGCCAAAGAAAGTGAAAGCCTTCCCATCCTTTCTCCCCTCCACTCTGTGATATATGCATGTGTGCTTGTGTAAGTGTCTGTGCTTGTAGGTATGCTCTTGAGGGCATGTATGTGGGTCCACACACCTATGTGCAATGCATATGGAAGCCGGAGGTTAATGATAAGTTTATTCCTCTAACCCTTTCCAACTTGATTTTTTTCTCTTTTTTTTTGAGAAATGTTCTCTCAGTGAACTGGGAGTTTATCATTTCAGTTAAGCTGGCCTGCTGGCAAGTCCCTGGGATCCCGCAGTCCCCACTCTTCTGCTAGTGCTGGGGTGACAGGTGTACCTGGCTGGGTGCTGGGCATCTGAGCAGAATGTACTTTACTGATGGAGCCATCTCCTCAGCTCCTAGGGATCAATTTTTTTTCTCACTCCCCCCTAAAATACCCTGTTCAACCATGAACAAATTCAGCTAATTATGCAGACAAAAACATGGCTGTGGAAATGAAGAAATAAATTAATCTCTCATGAAAAATTCTTCAAAAGAGCTTCGGTTGCTTAGGCATTTACACTTTTCAGACTGCAGAGGGTGAAATCTATGACCAGAGGACATTTCCAACTGGCCTTGGATCATCATTTAGAAAACACACAATCCCAGATAATGAAAACAAATACATGAACACAATTTTCCTGTCTCTGCAGTTTTCAGAGAAATCCACATTTTCTCATGAATTTAGAGAACTGCAAGCTCAGAGACAAGTTTAACCACATCATAATGAAAAGCCACAGGGGAGTGGCTGGCTCCCTGCTGAAGGAAGAGGCTTAAATTACCTCCATGTGATCTCTACCTATCTAGGCTGTCCAGTTTTTTTTTTTTTAACATTTAAATTTGTGATAGGGGAAGCAACATTGGAAACTGCTTGTTTGACTGAATTTTCATTCTGCAGGATTGCAAACAAAAGCTTTTCCCAAACAGGAACCCAAGTCTCTAAGAATGGCCCAATAGTTTCAGTTCCATGGTAGGGACAGAGTTGGGGACAAGGTGTCCAAGAGAAAACCCATTTCTGAACCTCTGAATGTCAGCCCAGCTAAGTTCCCAGAGTCTGCCTATCCCCTGAAGAGCTTGCTGCGATCTCTGGCACAGAGAGCTAACTCAAGCTAGGAGAGCAAGGGGGACCAGGGTACTAATGGGTTTCCACAGCAATCCTGTCTTCTTATGGCCAGACCTTTGGCAGAACATTTGCTCATCTCACAGTGTCTTCTGGGAGCTTGCTGTGTACCAAGTGATAGGTTAGGTACTAGCGATGTAGTGATGGACAAGACCATGGCCACTCACTGCTTTCATGAAGCAATTCCCTTCTCTGCCATTAGGAAGTATGGCTTGGCTTTCTTATTAGTAGCTTTAGCCTTGGTCTCTCTCACAAAGCCTCTTGAGGTAGCTGATAAAATCCTTTTCTGTTCTTTTTGATTGGTTTGATATGTGGTCTTATGTAGCCCAGGCTGGCCTCTAACTTACTATGGAGCTGAGAGTGACCTTGAACTACTGATCTTCCTGCCCCAACCTCTGGAGTGTTAGGATAACAGGCATGTATCACCATAACCAGTTTGTGTGGCCAGGGATAGAACTTGAGGCCTCACACTGAGCTACACCCCAAGCTCTTCCATTCCATTCTTGTAGACACAGTCTGTGGAGAGGGGAGGAGTCTAGGCAGGTGAGCTGAGTACCAAGAAACATTAGGATGGACTTAAAAATTTCTAGAGAGAAAACTATGACACTCCTGCCTTCCTGAAGCAAATGGGGCTCTCACTGAAATCTAATATAGAGCCTTGTAAAAATGACAAACAGCTCAGCGTTATATGATAGCAGGCGTGAACACTGAAATCGGATGGTTTCCTGGTGCTCTGTGACGGAACAATGCAAACATCTGCAGAGAAGTCGAGACAGTTAACATTTGGGGGGGTGTGGGAGTCAGGCAAAAGCTGGAGCAGAACAATTGTGTTTGGCACAATGCATAAACAAGATTAATTAACTGCAGTTACATTGATTTTTTTTTTAAGTATAGAATAAAGGCAGCATAGTGAAGCAAGTGATGGGCATGCAACTCGAATCTGTGCTCTGCCTGTTCATCACAGAGTTTTCCAAGATGAACTTCCAGGTGCCTGGTACTCCCAAGTATTCTGCTTATTTGGAATTTATTTATTTATTTATTTTTACTATCTTTATCATATGCTCACAGTTTGGGTTAAGGATGATTTTTTCCCCTTGCGATGGAAGACCATCACAAGAACTTTTAGAGCAACAGCGGGAGTCGAGGTGAATGGCGTTGGCATCCCTTTCCCATTTAAAGGTTCATTTACACTCCCATATTAGCAAAACAGCATCATTAGGCAGGGTTTCTTATTTCTCTCCATGTCAACGTGACTGGAAATGATGGTGCCAATCATGGTTCTAGGGAGCTGTGTATGCTCAGAGAGTTAAAATATGGTCAGCAAGTGCAGAGCAAGTTTGTACTTCTAAGTGAAATGGGAGCACATTTGAGCATCATTTAAACTGTCAACTTATAAATCATACAATGTGGGCAACAGGCATTCAACCAGGTACTCAAAGCCAAGAGCCTGGAAAACAAAATGCAAATGTTCTACTTGTTTATGATGGGTGAAGCTTGGCTCAGTCACATCCTGGCTGGGGTCTGGGCTCAAAAGCAGGCCTGTTTGAAGAGTGAAGAAAACGAGAGGGACTATAGAGGCTGTCTCTGATTCTAGCTCTTAGGCCTGTGTCACTCAAGAGAGGTAGGGCAGGGGAGGAATGAAAGAGAGACCCTTCCAGAGCTGATGTGTTGCTGCTGCTGGGAACACACCCAAGTCTCGAATGGGTGTGTGCGTGCCACACACGTGCGTATGTGTGTGTGTAGGTGCATGCGCTCGAGTGTGCAGAGGTGTGAAGGCCAGAAAGCATCTTCAAGTATTCTCCCTCAGGACACCATTCACAGGTTGTTGCTTTTGTTGTTGTTATTTGTTTATTTGGAGAGTTTTGTTTAGTAGTCTAGATTGGCTGACCAGGGAGCCCAGAGATTCTCTTGTCTCCATCTTCCTTCCTTCTCTGCTGGGATTACAAAATAGCATCAGCTTTTAAAAAATATATAAATACAGGTTCTAGAGATCAAACTCGGGTATTTGTACATGTGCTTTAGTGACTGAGCTATTTCTCTAGCCTCATTTTGTTGTTATTTATAAATAACAACAAACTGTCTGTTTAACAAGAATGCCCTTGACCTCTTCATCTCCTACCTCTGCCCTCTACATTGCTAAGGTCACGGGGTGTGCCATTAATGCTGGTTTTTCTGGGTAGTTTCAATAGCCTGGAACTCAGACAGGCTCCCACCCTCATCCCTTAAGCATCAATGCCAAGGTGAGCCCCAGAATCTAAGGGGAGAGCTCTTCTATGAAGAGGCAGAAAAAAACGTCTTGAGCATTATTCATAACCAATCTTGGGAGTCATCATAGGGGAGATGCTTTTGAATCTTAGGACAGAAAAACTGATGGACATAAAAATGTCCAGAACTGGGCAGCTTAGAGCATTTTAGGGGAACAGACATTTGTACAGGTATAAAGAGAATGCTAGGAAGGGGACAAAAGCACAGAACATAACTTGTATTATTTAAATGTAGAGGGTGCAGAGAGGGAGGGCATAGTTCAGTGGTCATACACGTGGCCTAGTATGCAGAAGGCCCTGAGAACAATTTCTAGCACTGGAAAGCAAAAAGAAGAAAATTAAATATAGATGAGTGGATGGAAGGATGGATAGATTAAAATGCGCCAAGAATAATCCTCAGGGGATGTTGACTCTTGGGTGTACCACATAGCTCAAAGCTGGGAAATACAAAATGTGTTGAGGGATATGAAGAACACGTCACTTTTGCTGTCCTTGGCATAGAATAGGGGACACCATATGTTTGACTTTTAAAATATTTATTCTCAATAGGAAATAGGTAGCGTACACACACAGACACACTGACACACAGCAAAATAAAACACCAACAAAAAAGGAAAAGGTTGATACTTTGATCTCTGGTTATAATCTAGTGGAAGAAAAGACCCTTTACTCCTTGCCCACAAAGCTCCACTGTGGTTTTCTACAGTCCATGCTATTGGCAATCAGTAGGCACCGTAGGGCCCTGTTGTTACAGGGTATTCTGGGAAATGTTGGTGAGGGGGGGTCACCCTGCAGTACAGACTGTTGACAGCTCCAGTGCTGCAGTGAAAATGGAGTCAGAGCAGGAGGTCAGACAAGGCAGGCTGCTGCACAGTCCTGGAGAGAAGGGCAAACGCTGGCATCATGGACTAGGGATAAAGGAGACTTTAGTAAAAACCCCCGGAGAAGACTCAGGGGCCTTCTGCACATGCTGGTGGCTAAAACATGTTCGTTTTCTGTCCTCAGTTCTGAGAAACTGTGGAACAGACCCTGGGTGACAAAGCCTCAATGTGGAGAATGAGAGGGGGTGAGGAATCCACGTTTGCTGTGTTGACCACCATGTTACCCTACCCTGGCTTCACCCTGTTGTCTCTGCCCATCATGACTTTGCTATCCTCTGACCCTGATGATGGGACTTCCCTCATCACACATTAATGAGTGTGCTGTTTCCATTTGCAGGGAGGTGGCAGGGATTTGAGTCTGTAAACATACTCTTCCCAGGACATCTCCTACCTCCTGGGGTGCGGGGATCATTCCATTCACAGGACATCCAGCAACAAGGTTGCCCCAGACCTCTTACTACGGCCTGTCCCTTGCTTCAGCTCTCAGCTCAAGAAACATGCGCTTGGAATTCCTTCTTACCCTTCTTGTCCACATTTGAGAGGGCCTAGGGGAGACATCTTCCGTGGTGTGGCTGGACTTGTTGTGATGTGACCCACACAACCCTTGGATGTTCTTCATGCTCTCAGCTGGAACGAGTTTGTATCTGTCAGTGGCGTTTTCCATCGGTTCTAAGATGTAGGTTTTATTTTCAAACACAATAAGTCCCCTGTTGAAAAGGTAATATAAATGTTAATTTTTAAGGACAGTACCTCCTTATGGTGAAGAGAGATTTTTTAACATTTACTTTTACCTCTCTCTCTCTCAGTGTGTGTGGTGTGGTGTGATGTGTGTATGTGTGTGTGTGTGTGTGTGTGTGTACCACACATGTGTGGTGGCCTGAGGAGGCCAGAAGATAACGTTGGTCCCTACCACTGGAGTTAGAGATGTTTGTGGGACAACTGATGTGGATTCTGGGAACTGAGTTCTGGTCCCCTTGAGTGCTTTTAGCCACTGAACCATCTCTCTAGTTCCCAAGATACAGTTCTTAATAAAAGAGAGAATAAAGGGGAAATCCTGATTTATTTATATTTTCAAGTGTTAGGAGTGAAAGACAGTTATTTACTTTGTATTTGTACCATTCGTTTTGAAAATTGTTCGAAAACCCAGTTTGGGGATTTCACTTGTTTCAAATATTTTTATGGTAAAGAACAAACTGCATTGTGCCTGTTTTTTTTTCCCTGTCTCAAAGATGTATTACTATGAAAATCTCACAAGAGTCTCTCAAGAAGAGTCTCACAAAAAGATCCAATATGACAGTAAGTGTATCTGAATTAGCAGATACAGCTCAGAAAGAAAACCTTCCCTTCTCTTTAAAAAGACAGTTTCTGCTCTGAAATAATTTGTCCTGGTCAAACCTATTTTCTAAATCTCTGAAGAGATTCAGATATAAAAATGGGAGAAGATCCATATTTTAAAATTTTTTCCTATTTAATCTGTGGGAGATGAACATGTTAAAGCTCCCATCTTTAAAATTAAAAAAAAGCATTAACTTTACATCCTGATTGTAGCCCCCTCCCTTGTCTCCTCCAAGTCCCATCCTACCTCCTTTCCCCCACTATTCCCCTCCCTTAGTCCTCAGCAAAGTCCCATTTTAGAACCTGCTGTGGACTGAGTGTGAAATGTCCCCCACAGGCCCATGTGTTGTATGACTTGGCCCCCAGCTTGTGGTGCTGTTTGGGAAGGTTGTAGGACCTTAAGGGGGCAGAGCCTTTTGGGAAGAAGTGGGTCAGGCAGGTGGGACTTGAGGTTGTATAGCCATCCCTACTTCCTGTCCATCTCTATTTCTTGGCTATGGTGTAATATAGCCAGAAGTTTCTAGCTCCTGCTGCCATGTTCTTCCATCATGCTGACTGTATCCCCTTGAATTATAAGTCAAAGCAAACCTTGCCTCCCTTAAATTGCTTCTTGTTGGGTATTTTCCCATATTAGCCAGAAAAGTAACTAATATAATTCCCCAAACATTTTAGCTAACCCTTGGGTATATGTGTGGGACTAGCCTTAAGTCCACTGAGGAGCTCATTTTTATTCTTGTGTGTATGTGTATCTGAGTGCTTGCATGTGTGTGTTTGTGTGTACTCATTTGGAGGTCAAAGGTCAATTTTAGGACTATTCTTTGATCACTTTACACCTCATTCTTTAAGGCAGGGTCTTGCAATCGAACTCAGGGATCACCTACGAGCAGTCTTACTAGATAGCTTGGTCTGGGGAGTCACATGTGTGCACCTTCAAAGGCTGGACTTGCAGCTGCTATTTCCATCAGTCATTTCCTTGGGTTCTGGGCATCTGAACTCCAGTCTTCTTGCTTGCGCATCGAATGGGAAGCCCTTTATGGAATTGAGGAAGATTGTGGGAGAGGCCCTGTCCTATGGCTGGGCAAGGGGCTTTCAGTGCCCAGCAGCAATAAGTTCAAGGTCCAGCTCCAACGCTTCCTAGGTATGTAAACTTGTTTTGGCTCTTGAGTGTCCTAAACTTGCTTTCTTCAGCAGCACAAGGCAGATAACACTAACTTCCTGTCACGGTTGCTGCAGCACTCAGTGAGCCCATTCAGCCCCACAGAGGGCTAAGTTACTGTTTAAATCATGGCATCTCTCAGCCTTGGATAAGGACAGAGCCACACATCAGGCTGCTAATTGATGGGTTATCTGAATTCCAAGGACTGACAATTTTAGCCAAATCTTTTTTTTTTTCAAATCTTATACTTTGTGAATGTATCCTACCCACAGGAATGTTGGCCATCTGTTGCTCCCTGAGATTAAACACAGCATTCATAAGATAAACACCCTTCTGGGAATGACAATGACCAAAACAGAACCCTGTGAGCCAACAGTTTAAGCTTGGAAATTGAGGCATCGAGTTTTAAAATACATGGACAAGGGAATTCTGTGTAAGAAGAGCTTAAAAGTTAGGGAAACAAAGAGACCAGGAGTATCTCCTCATTCCCACCTCAGCCCGCGGGACCCGCTTGATCAATGCCACAACCGACTTTCTCTGCCACCTGACCATCAAACTTCCTCTGTTGAGCCTGGACTCGGTGCTGCCACAGATGCAGAATCCAGCCAGCTCCAGCCAACTGGGCTAAAAAGGCCCCGTCCCGAAAACCTACAAAAATTGCACTAATGGAGATTTTTATCGACCTGGTCCCCAGAAGACTGCCGCCAGGACCCCATTAATGTCCCAGTGGGAACAGTGAAACAGTGGGAGCCAAGTGCAAGCTCTAGACAATGCTTTGGGCACCGCACAGCCACTCCTGCTGAGGGCCTGGGAATTGAAGCAAGGCAGCTGCGTGAAGATTGCCTTAGCCACCCCCAGCTCACAGAGCAGAGCCAAGAAGCTCATTAGGCAGACTCCTTGTGGAGGTGGAGCTAGGAACTCATGGGAGAACAGGACTAAAAAAAATCAACATGGAGGATAGCTCAGAGGAGAACGAGGAAGGCAAGTGGGATCTGTCGTGGGAGACAAGAGCCAACATCCAGGCCACTGGCTGCATTCTCTCAAATCTCTACTGCACTCTCGGCCCTCTGCAGTTATTCCTTATCTATGTAGACCCCAGGCAGTGTAGCAGACCAGCACCATCCCCCATGCTTATGCTGGTTACTCTCTTTCTTTTCTCTTCCCCCATTCCCTTTCCTCCTATTGTTACATCTCCAAAAGCCCAGAGGCCAACCTGGCTTATGATATCATAGTATATATCTTTAGCTCACTCTGCCACCTACCATTAACTCTCCACTCCTTTCCCCTGCTTGCCTCTGTTACTCCTACTCTTCCTCTACATGTGTGTTCTCTATGTATTCCTACTCTTCTGTTTTCTTTAGTTTTAAAAATGTAATATGACCCAGGAAGCCTCTTTTCTCGTCTTGTCTATTCAGTGTTCTGTGTCCTCTTGTGTCTGGGTCAGTGCCTCTTTCCCTAGATTTGGGGATATTCTTCTGTGGTTTTTTTTCTTCTGTGGAATAGTTTTGTCTTTGGCATGAAATTCTCCTCATTCTTCTGTGTCCATAATTTGCCTTTTTTCCTGTTTGTGGTGGTCCCTTTTTTCCTGTTTCCCATCTAGCAACCAAATTGCTAATCACTCACTGTGATTTCTCATTTGTTTCTTTTACTTTCACTCACACCCACAATCACTAATATGTTAGTATAACATGTACTAGTTAGGTAGTATACCATGGTACTATCTTGTGGTCTTTTACTGTTAGCAAGTGTCTGTTCTGTGTAGCCATCTGCCCTCTATTATCAGAGTAGGCCAACAACTGGATAGCGGCTATTCCTGCACTCAGTATCAGCCCACAGGGATGGACTAACAATAGAACCCAGTGCCTACAACACCGTCTGACAGAAGGAAAACACATCTACCATTGCTCTACTGAACCTCGCCTCTCCTGAACTCTGAATCCCTCCACTGGAAGAAGAGAGGTCCCCTTTAAAAAGGGCAAAAATCTTAACCAACCATCTAGCATCACATGGGCAGGTTCAAGTACAAAAATAGAAGTAACCTGAAAAATTAGGACTGCATGTCTCCTCCCAAACCAATGGGTGAACAGGTGTGACTCCTGAGAAGGGCTTAGACAAGATTCTAGTCACAAAGATCAAAGGAATGACTATAAACATGGTCAAGCAACTTGTGGAGGATATAAAATGTCTTCCAAGAGAGCACAAACTAAATAAGGAAATCAATATATGACGTGGAGATAGAAAGTAAAGTAATACTGAAGTAAAGAAATACTGACGAAAACTCAACTGAATGATGATGGAAACAAAAACACAACAAATAAAGTGAAAAGTTCAGGGTGAAGCCTCGCCAACAGAACATATCATGATGGGGTAGCCAGGTTTGAAGACAAACTAGAGTAAGTGGCTCATCCTGAAGGTCAAGGATGGATGGAACATGCAAGAACTTGGGGACACCACAAGAAGGTAAAAACGACAAATTATGGACACAAAAGGAGAAGAATTTCATGCAAAAGATGAAACTAACCAGAAGAAAATAACCGCAGAAGAAAATCCCAAAATCTAGGGAAAGAGAAGCTGACCCAGATACAAAAGTGACACAGAACGCTGAAGAGACCACTGGAAGAGGGGCTTCCTGTGTCATATTACATTCTAATACCAGAATGCACAAAGGAAGTACACTGAATGTTTCCAAGGAGAGATAAGACCGTTAGAACAACTGCTAACTTTTCAATCAAAACCGTAAAAGCACAAGGGCTTGGGATGAGGTATTTCAAAATCTAAAGAATCACAACTTCCAGCCCAGTATCATATAACCTCCAGAGCCATCTATCATAACTGAGGGTGAAAGAAACACTCTTCATGATAAAGGCAGGCTAAAGGAATTCATGGACATCACAGCATCCCTACAGAGAGTGCTGCAGGGAATACTTGGGACTGAAGAGAAAGATAAACATACTCAAGAGGCTAGCAGAGAAAAAAATAAATGAGGCTAAAAAGAAATTAAACAAAAGAGGACTAAGAAATCCTGAAACCTCACACAATCAATAAGAATGACAGATACACACACCTGTCAGTAACACCTCTGTCTACAAATAGTCTCAACTTACCCATCAAGAGCTATGGTCTAGAAGAATTAGAGAACAGAATTCTTATTTTGCTCCCTCAAGAAATATACCTTATGACCAAAAATAAACATCACTTCAGGGTAAAGAGATGGAAAAAAGTATCCCAAGCCAATGCAACCAAGAAGATGCAGGTGTTGCTGTCCTAGTATCTGACTTGTCAGTTCTTGTCAGAGGAGATAAAGAAGGTCACTTCAGGTTGACCAAGAAAACTACCCAAGAGAAAACACAGTTCTAAACATGTATGCTCCAAATGAAGGCTCATCCCATTTCATGAAATAAATATCTCAGATCTAAAATCACAGATTAACTCCAACACAATAGTAGCAGGCAGATTCAACAGCTCGCTCCCACCCTTAGATACACCAACTGGGCAAATACTAATAAAGATGCACTGGAACTAAATGACATCAGCTATTTTCTTGAATTCTACCTTATTTTTCTTTGAGGGTGGTGGTGGGGAACACGTTCTCTCAATGAACCTAGAGTTTGCTGGTTTGGCTAGACTGGCTAGCAAGCAAGTCCCACTTGCTATTTGCCTTGACGACAGCCAGCTGGGGGCTGAGAGTGAAACATGGCTCGGTGCTCTAATCACGAGAGAGAAGCCAATCGCTGAAAGTTTTTCTACTTAGTGGAAACTTCTAGAAACTTTTACTTGGTCGTAAAAATGTTCTCATATCTCCTTTTATCTTTTAAGTCATCCAAAGGCCAGATGTTGAGAAACAGGGGTGAAGGCCTTCCCTTTTGCTCCACACAGCTGGCAGCCTACAGCACGGCATAATTAAATAATTGCTTTGGACTATCTTGGGTATAATTAATCATTTAGCTGTAAAGATCTCTGGAAAGAGCGGTCCAAAACTCAAGCACTCAAGGTTTCTGAGGCATAGAAATGTGATGTTCTCACAGGCCTCTCTGGCCCCAAGTTAGATAAGGGAGGCAATTTGTCTTAAGCTGGGATGTCACAAATGTCTGATTATAAACTTCAAGTTGGAAGAATCTCAGAGTAGAGAATTTAAATCTAGCAGGGAGGAAAGGCCCGAAGAAGATATGCCAGTGTTTGGGAAATATGGAGATTGTAGGCTTCTTGGACTCCAGCCTCATTATACCTATTTCTGTGTTGATCTCCGTGCAGCTGAGACTCCTGCCATTGTCCCCAGGGTCTGAAGTATCCAGGTAGCTCATGGAAGATCTGGAAAGCCAACCTGATCTGTGTGTCTGAGGCTTGTGTTTCCTGGTGTGCCCTTACCCACCTTTATCAGCACTGGGTTGAGAGGAATGAGGGTCCCAAAGCAGAGAGAAACGTACAGAAGCTGGAAGGAGAAAAAGGCGGACCAGAGAGATGAGTGGTCGTAGTGAAAAACCAATGGTCTTTCCGCAAGATTTCAAGGCTGGGGCTGGGGATGCTGCTCAGTTGGTGACAGCTTTGTCTAGCATGCAAGAGGCCCTCTGTTGGTCTCCTTCTTTGCACCACATTGGCTGAGTGTGGTGTGAACAGCTTGGGAGATAGAGGGTGAAGCTGTGATTAAGGCAATCCATGATTACACAAATAATATGAAGCCAGCATTTGGCTACATGAGGCCATGTCAGAAACAAAGCAGAATAAAACAAACAAACAAAGCCCCGTAACAACGAAAATATTTAAAGTATTGTGGGTTTTTTTTTCCCCTCAAGTGGACGTGAAGAGGAATTTATCAAATTGATTAGTTGTCTTTGTGAAGTTTCACTTGGAAAAAACATCAGAGCTATATTCCCTCGAGGTTAGGGTTTTGTCTTGAAAATTCAGACTCTAGTCTCTGAATCAAGGGTGCATTTGCCAATAATGCAGCTTAATGTTATTGTTCCGATCATCAGTCCTGGAAAAGCAGGAAAGTGGCACCTGGATCCTGACTACTTGCAATAAGACAATGACAGGGAACAATGAGGAAGAACAGACTATCTCTGCCAGTTCAGTGCCATGCTGAGGAAGAACTTTTGGTCTCTGTATCATGCTGTCACTCATAAGATAGAAATGCGGTTGGCATGAAATTTCATTTCAATCCTCTTTTCTGGAGGAGCTCATGGGTAAAAGCAATATCCTGCCTCATGTATGTTTGATAAGCTGCGATGGCGGCAATATCAGCTAATATTAGCGATATTAGCATAGGCTCGTAGAACCAACTCCCCTGTGAATATCTCATGCGCAAACAAAACATTGCCGCAGCAATCACATGCCACGTACTGAGTCAAGTACAAAGACAGCCAGCCTGTGGCTCCTGCTTCAAATGCACTGTGCCACAAGTGTGAGATGCATGCCAAAGACTGTGAAGATGAAACTTTTACAAAGCCTTTAAAAATAGTTATTTACAGGTTGAGTATCCTTGGTTGGAAAGACTGAAGTCTTAAATGTGGGAAGATCAGAAACACTGTTAGTCCCAGGCATTTAAGAAATATATTTATTTTTAGTTTTATGTGTATAGATATTTTGCCTACATGTATGTCTGTGTGCAGTTCCCATAAAACTAGATGAGGGCTTCAGAACCCCTGGAATTGGAGTTACAGACTATTGTTAAGCACCATGTAGGTGCTGGAAGCCAAACCCCTGTCATCTTCAAGAACAGTAAGTGCTCCTAACTGCTGGGCCACCTCTGTAGCCCTCTGTTCTCCAGACACTTTGGATATTGTATCTTCAACCCATACTACCTCAACAACAGCAGCCAGAGGTGTCACTGTGAAGAAACTGTATGAGTGAAGAGACAACCTAAGGTAGGTCGCCTTTTCAAGTAACAGCTTCAAGAAGAAAGATCCTGTATATCATTAGGTTGAAGGGGTCAAACAACCCTTTCACAGGCATCAGCTAAGACAATCAAATACATCAGATATTTATATTATGATCCACAACAGTAGCAAAATTACAGTTATTGAGTAGCAAACAAAAATAATTTTATGGTTGGGAGTCACCATAACATGAAGAACATGTTATGATATCCAAAATGTCTGGGGATCAGCGGACTGGAGAGATGGCTTAGTGGTTAAGAACGCTGTCATTCTTGCAGATGACCCAGGTTTGGTTCCCAGCACCTACATGGTATTAAAGGATTTCAGCATGAGGGAGGTGTGAGAACCACTAGCTTAAACCATTTCAATATTTTTTTTCTTCAGAATATTGGCTTTTATAAATATTGCCTCTACCTAATCTCAGATCACTTTATCGTCTTCCCCCAAGACAATGGAACCCACCAACAGCCACTCTCTAACATCCCTGTGCACAAAAGCCAGGCTCTTGAATATACTGTCCTCTCTGGCATTATTTTAAATCCCGTTCGATCAGATGGCACAGGCCTATTTCACTAGTGATGAGAGGTCAAGGACACTCTGAGGGCCAGAGATGTCTTAAAGGCTAAACTCTAAGTGCCCCACTCTCAGCAAGACTTTTTGAAGAGGTAATTAAAACCCATCTCTTAAAATGACTTTGTTCTGAGAGTGGGCCCTAACTCTGGGGACATGTCCTTACAAGAGACAGAAGGCAGCGCACAGGGAAGAAGACAAAGTGCAGATGGAAGCAGAAACTTTGGAATGACCCGTGTACAGGAAAAGGGATGCCAGCAATCAGTAGAGGCCACTGGCAGTGAAAGGAGAGGCTCAGAGGGGCCATTTAGTTTCTCAACTGAGACACACAGTCAGATTTCTTCAGATAGAACAGTTCAGTTTGTCAAGCTATAAACGATAATATTGCATGCACACAGCAGTTACCCAACAACAGCTGTACTTGTCTAGATTCCCAACGGCAAATTATTATTTTGATTACGGTAGTTATGAAGCTTAGTCTTCATCATCAATGTGACTGGATTTCAAATAGGTTAGGTGACACACCCAAGGGTATAACTGGGGGAAAACCCACCCCAAATGTGGGTGGCAACATCCCACAGGCAGGGGTTCAGGCTGAATGTAAACAAGAAAAGAGGAAGCGAGACAGCTACCAGCTACTCATCTCTCTCTGCTTCCTCATTTGGAGGTAGTGTGACCACTTGCCTCGTGCCTTTACCATTATGGCTAGGGCTGTCCTTGCTTAGCGCCTCCCACCATGACGGCCTGTAGTCTCAAGCTGTGAACCCAAATTAAGTCTTCCACCCTTAAATTGCTTTGGTCAGGTGTTTTGTCACAGTAGTGAGGAAAGTAATTAAGACGGTGGTCACCCTACAGTCCAGGGATGATACCGATTAAGTATCCATAGAAAGCACATTGAAGACTATTTTCAAATAGCATGGGGAAAGAAACCTCTTATGCATTTAGTATAGAAAATTTAGTGTCATATATGTCATATTGTACAATTAAAACCAAGATAAAACTTTCAGAAGTGCAATAATGTGTGTGTGTGTGTATAATAGGCACAAACAAACCTCCTATCCTGATATTTTAATAATTTTTTTTGTGGTGCTGGGAATCAGACTTAGAGCCTCATGGATGTTAGGAAAGAGATCTACCATGGAACTACCCCTCCGGCCCTTGATACTTTATTTAGTTGAATTTCAAAAATCATCTTGTGTTCCCTCTCATACCTGAGGTCCTCTGCTAGAAGTTCCTGTCTATAGCCAAGGGCTACACAGATGTGCCAGGCATGTTTCCCACAATGAAGGTGCTTATCACTGGGCAGGAAGAGCCAGAGGACAGAATGGACACACAGGATATGGACAGGTATTTGTGGAGGTCCAACAGTGCTGTAGGAGCTGAGACAAGTGAGCACATGCTATCCATGTGGTTCAGGATGCTGCTGGACTGAATGCAGGCTTCACGGAGAGGTATCCCTTTGATTTAGCCTTGATGGGACAGTGAACTTTGCAAATTCTAACTAAGCTCAGGCAGGAGGAAGGCAGGGATGACATCAACAACACACACATGGGGCATGCTCAGGACACAGCTAGGAAACAGTATGGCGGAACAGGCAGTTCCCTCAGAGAAGAGGACATGGCGCTAAAGAACAAATGTTGGTCCAGGGCCAGAGAAGTCTTCAGTAAGTGGAATGCATGCCATACAAATATGAAGACCCGAGTTTCATATGCTCAGCATAAGGAGAAACTGAATGTGGCGGTGCATACCTACACTTCAAGCAGTGGGGAGATGGAGGCAGGCGGATCCCGAGGCCTCACTGACCAGCTAGGTCAGCTAAACTGGTGAGATCCAGGCTCAGTGAGAGATTGTGTTCCAAAGAAAACTAAACATGGCAATAAGCAACAGAAGACACCCAAAGCCCACCTCTGACCTCCACACATGCACATAAAGTGCATTAGTACTCCACACACACGTATACACTATACCACACACACACACACACACACATATGCACACATGTGCATATGTGGTTTCTAGGTCTAAATTGTACAAGAGGAACAACTATGAATCTATGAACTGAACAGAATTGCACCCATCATTACAAAGAGTGAGGAGGTACCCTTCTCCTGCGAACTGAGCATGCCAAGATACTTTCACGCCCTTGGGTCTCTATGTTGCCAAAATACTCAGCAGAAAATTTACTATTTTCCTTCTTAATGTCTGTCATGCTGATGCCACTATGGATAAATACAGTTTTTCTTTATTTCCAGCCCTGTTCGAGTCTTCCTTCAGGGAGCTGTAGACTGGATACAGCATTCTGCTTCTCTCATTGAAAAATAAAGTTGACAGCGTGGGTCTGTGATTTCTCTGGTGATGAGTGACCTGTGTTGGAGTGGTCAAAAGATCTGGGAAGGCGGGGGCCTCAGGAACACAGTCACAGTGACTACGGAGCATTCTTCAGCTCGATCTGAGGTCTGTGGCTGGTGACAAAGAGAGGCATGCTCTCCAGGAGCTAGGGGTGGGAGGTGAGTATTGATGTGCAGACACTGCTGTGTCTGGGTGGCTTTACTCTGTGGGGATGACCTATGCCTTTGTAGGAGTCTATGGAGCTCAGGCAGCGTGGAGGAATAGACATTTAGTGGGCAGCAGAGGAAGGATGAAGCCTGTGGTGGCTGAGTGGCATGCTGGGTACCTGGGCAGCTGATGGCTGAAGGATGTGCCGTGTAGCTGTTTCCTGTGGATTGAATATGATAACTGCTGTCAGTACTCCCTCATGGAGAAAGGGGAATGAACATGGGACTCCCAAGGCTTGAAGGTAGACAACAGAAACCCAGCATAGTGCCATATGCTTGTAATCCTAGCACTAGAAAAGGCCGTGGCAGGAGGATTAGAAGTTCAAGCAAGCCTTGGCTACACAGTGAGTTCTAGGACAGCCTGGGCCATGTGAGATTGTGCTCAAGAAGCAAAGTAGCAAATCAAAACAAAACAACACAGGTAGACAATGGGCCCTGGGTTAGGAAACTCTTCTGTGCAGCAGTCTGTTAAGTTGCCCAAAGAATTTTCATGTGGTGCATGAGTCACCCATGTTCCTGTAAGGCACACCAATGCATGTATTGGTTCACCTAGCTAGACAGGATTGGAGGCCTTTCTCAGGTCTATTGATGTCTTCTCTATCTGGGCTGCGCAGATAGTTCTTTATATCACCCAGGAGAGAATCTTACTCTGGGAACCCCCAGCCCAGTAATCTCGGTAGTTATTGTCACTAGTCTGTAAACTATTTTATTAAGTGTGGATACCTTGTTCTCTTCACTCATCTAGAATTTGATAGCCTTGTAGACACCGCCTGGCAACTGGGTGCCTCCACGGTCGAGGATCTCAGTGTTGATCCACTATGGCATCCTCAGCATCCCTCGCTTTTTTTTTTTTTTGTCCTTCTTGATGATGTTCACCGTTGCTCTTGACACTGCCACCCCTTTCCTATTATTTGCCAGTGTCGGCCTGGACAGGGTATGGACGTATAACATTTGGGACAGAGCATCTATCCATGTGCCACTGTGGCTGTCCCAGGGGTGGACAATAATCAAGTCAGCACAGTTAAGATGCACTTGGGGGATGCTTGCTAAATTTGAAAGAGAGGTCTTCATGCTTCCACTTCTCTGCCCCCTCCATGCCAGGATATAAGCTTACTAGTGCCAGCAGCTTCTTTGCCATCATAATATAATTTAGTATGTTATGACGAAAACCAAAGTGTTCATTATAGTCTAAGAGCCAGTCCCCTGCACCAATAGTTTACACAATCTCCAATGTAATAGTATTAGGATTGGGGGCTGTCTGAGAGATGAGAAGTTCGGTTAAGGCCATGAAGGAAAGGTCACAGGAAGTGTTCATAAAAGTAACCAACACCAAAGCTTCCTACCTCCACACACACAGAAGGAAGTCATGTGAGTACACATCAAGACAGTGTCAGCCTAAAGCCTGGAGATGAGCCCTTAGAAGTAAACCTACCATGTCGACATCTTGAGCCTAAACTTATCCTCTGGAACTGTGGAAAGTCTGAGTCACCCACTCTGTGGGATTTGTGTGGTAGTTCAAGCTGAAACACTGTCTCAGGTTATACTTACGAGTATATATTTATGCATCCAATAACAATTAGTGAATAGATTTGAAGGAACGCATGGAGGGGTTGCGAGAGGGCTTAGAGGGAGGGATGGAAGGGAGAAATATCATAATTATAATCTCAACAATAAAAAACAAATAAAACCTTTTCAACATTTAAAAACAGACCGAAAGATAGACAGTGTCTTAGAATAAACCAGTACAGAAGAAAGTAGAAGATGGAGTTAGAGAGAAAATCAACTCTGACACCACTATTTGATCCTAGGTCCAATCTTGCCTGAAGCACTCTGAACTTTTCAATGGCCAGGGTTTGCCTTCCCATCAGGTTGTTTGTCTTTAAGCCAGTTTGAAGCCATCTTTTTCTTCACACACATTGACTTTAACATTAAATAGAAAGCCAAAAAAAAAAAAAAAGCCACCTTTAACAAATGGCTTCGGGACAATCAGGTGTATCTTTTCAGGCTCCAGAGAGATGCAATAGTGCATGTGAACTTTTATAAGACACATGTATGAGAGTCAGTGAGTCCCGGAGCGCTGCAGCTCCCCAGCCCGCTGATATGTTCCCAGAGTGAAAGGGCATCAGGCTGCCCGGGAGGCTGGGATGGCTGTTCACAGGGGGATGCAGATATGCCTCAGTACAGCTCACTGTGCTTATTTTCAAACTTCTCTCCCCCACAAACCCCATCACTTCAGCTATAGGCTGTATCCTCATCTTAAACCCAGGAGGGTGGAGCTCAGGGCAAAATGAGCTGTCCACAGTCCTACAGCTGGCTTCAACCAGTGGTCTCAGCCTTCAACCAATGGTCTCAGCCTACCTGCCCTCAATGGCTATTCACCTTTACCCCAAATGCTACTCTTCTGGTTGGGGAGTGGGAGGGGAAGTCATTTGGAAGCAGCACAGGGTTACAGGGTCCAGCCTCTCCTCATGCAGCGATTCTCTTCTTGCAGCTGGGCTGCACTGCCAAAGGCCCCACAACCTCCCAAGTCAGCTCCTCCAGCTGGAGACCAACTGTTCCAACATGTAAGTTTTTGAGAGACGTGTCCTATCCAAACCACAACACTTTACATAGACAAGGTTTGCCCTCACTTTGTTACCGAGCTCGGCTCATCCCCGTGAGATCACAGTATGTCTCCCATAATCCTGGTTTCTATGAACTGGAGCCATTGTACCCAGTGAATGCTCTGCTTGAATCAGACCTCATCACCGTGCTCTGTCTACTGTCCCCTCTGATGTTATCTTCTCCCACTGCCTCTCTTCTTCGCTTTCCAACCATACCAGCCACACTGCTGCTCTGCCCCGGGGCTGTGTGCCTGCTACTTCCTGCCTCCCACCAATGTCTGTGCTTTGCTTTCATCTTTGCATCTTGGGCTACTTCTTTTCCTTCCATCCTTTACATTCCTCTCTATAATGCCCTGTGTCACTCACTCTCTGTCCATTGCTCCCTCCGAGGAGCCACTCTCCAAGGAACACAGTTTATTTACTGCTGTATCCTCATGGCCCAGAATAGCACTGTGGACAGTGCAATGGATGAAGAGCAATGCACACATGCAGTGTGTGTGTTTGTGTGTGTGTGTTGAGGCCGTGTTAATTGCCTCTGTGTGTTTATTTTATCATTTGTAGTATGTGTGTGTGGTAGGCTATTGATTGCATGTGTGTTGTATGCCTTATGGCATTTGTGTGTGTATGTTGTTTCGCTATGACTCTGTATGCTGTGGCGTGTGTCTCATTCTCCACAAATCTTTACGGAACTCACAGAGATGGCTGTTACTGCAGACATACAAACCACAGTCTCACGCTGTCATTTAAGCTGGTGCATTTTCTAGGTCCTTCTTTCTTCCCTCCCACAGAGACTCACTCTGGGGTCCTGGCCCAGGCTTCTTTGGGATTTGAGGAAACAAGCTGGCAGTCACAACTCAACACACAGACACAATTTAAAAAAAGAAGGAAAGAAAAAAAGGCAAGAGTGGAAATTTATCAGACAAGTGGATGCTCCAGAGAGCACGTAAGCATCCACTCGTGGAGGCTGGCTGGGAGTTGGAAGGACGAGGCTCTGAGTGGGCAAACCCAGGGTGACAGAAGGACATCATTTCCTACTCTTGTCCATAGCTCATCCAAGAAACCCTGCCCAGGTGGGCCTGAAGTCAGCTTCATGGTTGATGTTAAGTTAGCTTTTACTCTTTTCTGGTGAAAAGGAGGACTTAATTCTGTTTTGACTAAGCCAGACGTTACAATGTTAATAAACAATGTCCTATCTTTTAGCACTTGGAAGTTTTAAGCCTCGGGGTCAGGAACACAAAAGAGTCTTCATGGGATGCCGTGTTTTTTCACTTTCAGGCGGTGTTGGAGACTGGGTCTGTGGCTTTGTCTAGTTAGGCATTTTTACTACAGAGCCATAGCCCCAGCCCCAGGCTGTGCTTGGGTGCTGAGACTCAGCCAGTTCTGGGGTTCTCAGGCCCCTAGCCCAACACCCAGCCTGAGAACAGAATTTAAGGAGGGAAAAAATGAAGGAGAAGCTAAGATTCTAGGTCGGCTGTGTTGCTCAGTTTGAGGAGCACCTGTGTTTCGAGACCACAGTGTCTGCTCTCAGGGCCTTTGGATGAATGCAGAGAGACAGAGGCAGCCCATGGACATTCCCATGGTCACATCCACCTACCTGAGACCAGAGCAAGTGCTCAGGCTGACCACGGATGCAGCATCTCCTTGCACATGTCCATGGTAGTAACAATGATCCTAAAAGGGAGCAAGGGGAAATCAATCAGCACTTTCCCCAGCGTAGAATAACCCAGCTTCCTCTAACCCCCTCTCTTTGCCTTAGCCATAGGACATGTCACCCGGTGTTATATAGTAGTCTTACTGATCAATGCTAAGCCTGATGTGACTCGCCAGCGTCTATGGTTAGTGAGAGTATCAGATCTGCTTAGAGATTAACAGTAGGGTTTTGATGTGCCTGATTGGCTTCCACTCTCACCTTTCTGTCACCCGTCTCCCCTCCTCCCCCAGGAAAGCCATGATGTCCACTGTAGTATAAAATGCATCAGCAGAACAAATCACATGGACATCCTTAGTTTACCCTCATGTAAATTGTCTCCAGTAATGAGATGAGGAAACGGATGGGGTATTTAAGCACACTGTGAAAGGCAATAAAACCAGGCCTGAATGGATGGCTTAGGAAAACAGCAGAGCAGAAGGGGCTGGTGAGGAAATGAAGGAGGAACTCTCACAGAGTCACCTACATTCAGTTCAGCGGGAAGGTCACTGAAGGAGGTCCCAGAATGAAATAATAAAAAAAATCCCTGTCGAATACCGACAGCGTTTGAAAAAGGAAGCACAGAACAGATGCCTACTAGGAAGACAGATAACTGCCCAGATTCAAGGTTAACTGTGCTGTTGAAAAAAATGTTGAGTCACAGCTCCAATTAAGCAGCTGATTGGCAAGGAATGGGCACTCATACTCAGCGCTCCTCACCCAGGCCTTCATAATGCCAGCAGGATGCTGCCTCTTTGAAGGAAAGAGACCACTTCTTCTAAGGGACAATAGGGTTTCAGCCTGCCTCTGTCACGCCCTTGTCAGCTCACAGGTGCCTTACTCCTGGTGGTGACAGTCACTCACAAAGACTATTTCCACTTTGCTAAGAAAAATGACTTGGGCTAGACAGATGACTCAGTGGCTAAGAGCATTTGCTGTTTTTCCAGGGGACATACGAATGGCTTCCAGCACTAGGTTGGCACCTCACAACCATCTGTAATTCAGTTCTAAAGTGCTCGCATGCACGTGCGTGCGTGTGCGCGCGCGCGCACACACACACACACACACACACACACACATACACACACACACCCCACAATCATTTAAAAACAAACAAACAAGACCAGATGAGTTTCAGTGACAAAGGGAAACCCATGACATCATGAGAAATTGTCTGAGATAATCTCATCTCAACAACGTGAGGATAAAATTCTTGAGCTATGGGAAAGGCAAAGGATGAAGGGAGATGGAAGGGCTGAAGGCTGTTCTGTTGGAACTTTTCTTACTGATTTTAGAGTCCTTTATATAGATTCAAGATGTTAATATTTAACCCCCCATTATTGTTTAAGAAAACTTTTTTTTTAACCTGACCATTATTTCTCAGAGTTTTTGGCTTTATAAATTTGAGCCTCTTCTGCCCCACAATTTTTCTGTATTACTAAAGGCAGTTTTCTTTGAGGTCATGGGTACATGCCTTTTATTTTCTTCTATTTACATAGTTGTGAGAGGAGCTCTTTATTTTACCCAGTATTTATTTATGATCTGGAAGTACAGAGCTGGTACGCAAGGTCCCCTGTGAACTAAGAGCAGCCATCATTCATGGCTGCTCATCTCATCAGTTCTCTCCCTGACACTCTGCCATGTGCTGTGTTTGTGACTCTTCTCGTTTCTGTGATACCTGATAGAAACAACTTCAAGGAAGAAGGATTTCAGTGTGGCAGAAAAGGCATGGTGGAGTTCTTAGCAGTGGGAATGAGAAGCTCCTTGCTCACATGTGACATCCAAAAAGCAGAGAGTGGCCCAACCCCAGTGATCCACTTCCTCCAACAAGGCCTCACATCTAAAGGTGCTACCCCTCCCCCCAAATAGTGCCACCAGTTGGGGACTGAGTGTTCAAGCATGTGAGACATTCAAATCGTAGCATATGGGAATACTCAGGGTATCGCTATGGTTCGTCTCTCTTTCATAGTCCACTGAGGAACACTCAACTGTCCACTGCTAAGCCAATACTACTCTTTTAATTACAAATATTTTACATGACAACAGCATACCCTGCAGAGCTAATTCTCTTTTAAAATTAAGACTAAATTCCCATGTTACACATGTCACTACTTTAAAGCACACCATGTCAGCATTTTATGTTTTTTTTTTTTTTAAGAGTACACAGAGTACCTGAAGGTCCTTTATCACTGAAATGCAGAAGGATGCACAATGATCGCCACTATCTAATTCAGGAGCACTTTAATGACCGCACAGAGACACCTGGAGCCCGCAGGCTTGCCTCACCACCCTTGGCAACCGCTAGTCTACCTTCTGTCTCTATGGGTATGCTTGTTCTGTTCGTTTGATGCAAATAGAAGCCTGCAATGCGTGGCCCTGTGCCTGGCTTCTTTCATGCAGCATAATGTTTTCCAGGTTCCGCTCTGCTTTCTTTTTCTTGCTGAAGAGTATTGCACTGCACACATTGTAGTGTGGACAGCTGGTGTCCAGAGGCCAGAACCAGAGAAGAAATTACCCGCAGATGGAAAACTGCGAGGCAGTGGGTCCTGGAGGTGAGCACACAGTTCAGGGAGCAGGATAGCACATTTAGGAGTGCGGAGTGCCTTGTGGTCTGTCTCCCTTCCATGAGCCTGTCCTCACCAGCAAGCAGTGGTTTGGTCCAAGACACCTGGAGGCCTGAAAGGGGCTGCAGCTCTCTAGCCAGACACATCAGGTGTCTATAGAACATCAAGAAGGGAGTGTGGAGATTGTGAATGGCTCTGTTCTGCCCTTCTCTCTCTCTTTCTCTCTCTCTCTTTCAGGAGTCATGTAAAAACTTGCTTACCACAAGGGACACATTTAACTGAATTGAAATACTTCAGGGCATGGGAGGGGGGGGATCTTGGTGCCCTCCCAGGCTGTGGTATACAGGCTGGGGGATTCTAGCACGGGGCACCTGCAGGCATGCCAAGCCAAAGATGACACTGAGGAGGACAGGGCTGACCTTTGAGATCCATCATAGAGTTTGGGGTGAAAATCCAAGTACTGACAATCATTACTGACTTCTGAAATTTGAAACTCATTTGTTCTCAGGCTCTGTTGTTAATGGATTATTTATCAAGTGTACTTTCTAATTAAATACACAGGAATACAAGCTCATTAAAGCATGAGCTGAGAACAAATTAGTATCAGATTAATTTCCAGTTCAATAACTGGAAATATTGCTTTTATGAAACAGGGGAAGTGGAGCTTAGTGCTCATAAAGCATTCCCTGAAGTTAACAGCCATACCCATCTTTGCTGTCACAAGGGCTCACAACTTATTTCTCAATTTACCTGTTAGATGGTTCCCAAGCCACTTGCTCACTCCTGACAGGGATTAATCTCTTAGACTGCAAAACACAGTCACTAGATTCTCCCAGACAATGCCAATTTCCTGAAATTTAGTGGTTTTTTTTTTTCAGCATGACTCACCACATGTAAATGAACATGATTTCATTTTGATGAAGCTATGAGTCACCGTCTGGATAATTTCATGACTCAGAAAGACAAAGTTGGGCCCTCCATGTATTACATTATTGGTTGAGAAACTGGATTATGGAAGTGGTGGAGATATGTTTTCTGACCCTGCTGGGATGCTGACTCCTAAGGCAGGGTTAGAAGCTAAGGAGTCTTTATTGGTAGGACCATGATCAGAGGCCAGCAAACCCTACTCTGGTCCACAGGCTGGTATGGGCCTGTCTGTATCTGAGGTCAGGTGGTCCCTATGTGGTAATGCTCAGATCCAGGTATTAATCAGATTTTCTGGGCACATGAACACTTGGCCCATGGGTTCTGGAAGTGCCACACAGAAGGAGACTTGACAGGCACCCAGTGTTCAGAGAAGATCTGTGCCCAACCCAGAGAACCCTGGGTCTGTATTTCCCCAGTGGCCCTTGCTGGGTATCTGTGGTTCTGGTTTCTGTACAGCTTTTCCCAGCCCTCAATCCCCTCCTCTTTCTGACTGCCTCCAAAGCATCCAACTGCACAGCCTCCTGACTCTAAAGATGTTCTGAATGAAACCGTGCCCTCTTAGGACCATTGTCTTTGCTTCATTCTGCTGATCCAATGCATTCTACTTCTCCCAAAAAAACCCATGTGGAAGAGAGTCCTGAACATGCACGACCACAAAATTACATCTCTCCCTTCACAAAAGCTCTAACTGCACATTTTATATACTTATTATTTAACCGAATGCATTTCCCCACTCCAGTAAAATACCGTTTTCCTTCTGTTTAATACTATCAATCAAACCTAATGGTGGGTAGCAGGAAGCTGGAGTAACAACTCTTGAACCTGAAAATTGGTAGCCCTCAACTCCGTGCCCTGCGGGAAGTCAAATCAAACTCCTGATACCCCTTCCTCTGTGGACTAGGAGCAAAAGGAATTTGTATGCTGAAGTGGTGGCAAAAGTGCCCAGACCTTGCGATTTAAAAAGACTTGCTAGCAGATAGAGTCCGGGAAGGGCATGCTGAGAGAATGGAGTTTTCAATGTGCTCCCAAGGGCCTGGGCCTCCTCCGCCATAGGCAACACGGTGAACCCCTTGGATTCAATGCGTGAAGGCAAGATGTTTTCAGCTGGAAGGAAGCTTGGGACTATCTAAGGCCAACCTTGCTCTTTCAGCTAGCTTTTTGCCCAAAGGATGTGGAAGCTGAGGTCATGATTGTTAAACTGCCGTTAATGGTCACAGAGGTGGCCGATGGCAGGGCAGAACCATAAATCCAGGCCTGTCCACTCCAGGAAGGCTTCCCACTATGCCTCACTGCTAGGGACATGTGCCTTGCACCTTCACAAGTCTTTCCTTTTGTGACAAAAGGAGGCTTGCCCTCCACACTCTGTTGCAGGGTCTTACCATGACACCACTCATGGGATCACAAAATAAAGGAGTCACTTCCAAAGCACTGTGTGTGTGTGCGTGTGTGTGTGTGTGAATATGTGAATGTGGTGTGTGTGCATGCATGCATTCCAGTCCACATTTCATCAGGCCAGGCTTTTATTCTCTTGTACAGATCATCAAGCCCTAACAAGAGCACAGGCCTCAAGCAAAGGGAATGGTGAGTTTGCAGCCTGGGTGTTGGCAGGGCTGTCTGCCCCACACTTACCCTGAGTATGTGTGTGTGTGCACAGGATGTGATCTTTGAGAAGACTGTGAGCATGCTCATCCTCCCAGGGCTGTCTCTGCTGCCCAGCTCTAACAAGAATCATGTCTGGTGACCGAATGTTCAGGCCTAACCTCAGGGCCCGCTATAGTTACTTGGCCATGCTGGACTCTGTGTGGGAGGAGGAAGGGATCACGCTCCTGTTCATTGCAACCTACTGACAAGTCAAGCCCAGAAACTGTGACTGTGATGCCACAGAGGTCAGCCTGGGCGAGTCTCATTGTTTCTTCTGTAAAATGGAATGGCTCTTAATTGCTTTGGGTTTTAGAAATCCAAGAAACAAAGCATGGGGAAGTATTCTGTAAGATGTAAGGCATTTTCACAAATACCCAAATAAAGCATTTGCTCAAGTCAACTACATTGTATGCTCTTTCCCACCTACTGTTCTCCCATGTTGCCTTCTCACTCAGCATGTTTTTACAGGATGAATGAATAGAGGAAGGTGAGAGAAACTCATCTGCTGGAGAGACTTAAACACTCCCACTCCTTTCTAAGGTCCAGCTCCAGATCTTCTTAGAAGTGGGGAGGGGTTTTATGTAGACACCAGGGAGGGATGGGATGTGGGGTGGGCAGAGTTAGAGGACCTTCGGGGCCAGCTGCTTTTGAGGGAGACTCACAGCCTCAAGAGTTCCCGAAGCACTCCAGCTGCTGCCCACTCTCTACCCATAAGATCTTAGAGGGTTTTCAGAAGGGGCTTAGGGCATAGCACAGTTGAGGATGGCTGTGATTGTCACTATGGGGGCTGGCTGACTTTCCCAAAGGCCTGACTTGTGTCTGCGGCTTCACCTCCATACTGCATGTCTGGTGAAGCACTCCAGCCAAGCTGGGATTTGGACCCCAGTTAGAGTGACACTGTGGCTGCTCGCCTAAGGCCTATAGCTGCTGCGCCTGAACTGCAGGCCCATCTTACAAACACTGATACTTTTAGAGAGCAGGAGGGCCACCACAGCCTGTAAATGGCCTTGGAAACTCCATTGATTTTCCCTGAGAAGTCCTCATAGGTATATTCAGACTTCTTGTCTTCTCCCCGTCTCTCTATATCTGGTCTTTATAGGAGAAATGGTCTTCCTGACTCCAGCTTGTGCAGGAGAACCATTTGGATGAAAACCAATGTAGAAACTCCCACAATGTCCTTGTTCTAGGCATGTTGTGTCACTTTTGGTCAGTCTGTATATTTCCTCAGGACAGGGCTGTGTCCTCTTCTATTCTGCAACATCACCAGCATGCCAAGACCTCACTGAGCTAGGCTAGGGTGGGCTTCACAGCCACATACTCGATGACCCTCTCGAGATGTTTCTGGCTTCTTATTCCATGCTCTTCATTTCTGGGGTTGGACTTTGTTGACAAGACTAGAGCATGGATTTTCTTTGGTGAGAGAACAGCTATCAGAGATGGGGCAACTGGAAATGTTGGAGGATAGCTATGTATGGAGAGGAGGGTGTGGAAGATGCAGTACATCTGACTGTCTCTGTACATTTGCTTTCTGTGGTGCATGTACGGCCTGGGGGCACTCTCTGACTTTCCTCTCCTCTGCAGCACCATCCTCCCTTCTCAGGTGCCTTCTAGCTATAGTACATTGTAAATGATTCCCTTGATCCCATTTGCTCTCTATACTTATCCAAACCCAATGCTGAAGACCTCACTCCTGTTCCACAGATATCAGTTGCCATGGAAATGGATAGGATGCCTCCCAAGTACTGCTTCTGATGCATTCCATCACTTCCTTGCTGGTCCAGCCTAAGCTAATACCAGCTGGCCCTACCTGATGCCTCTGAGCAAAGACTTTTAAAGTTTTTCCCCACTGAAAACACATTTGACACGTACTATCTTTTGGAGGAGTCCTCATAGCTATGTTCACACCTCTTGCCTTCTCTCCATCTCTATAGACCTGGTCTTTACAGCCAAACTGTCTATCTGCCTTCCAGCTCATCCACTTGACTGTTCCTGCCATAGCCTCTCCCATGCCCCCAGAGCCCTAACATGCCCATGACGCACATTAAAGGGACATTTTAATGGTTTCCAAACATTCTTTTATCCCAACTTTGGTCTCCAAGTCACTCTGACCTTTGTCACTTTTGCATACTTCCCTTCCCTGGAAAAACTTTATAGTGGTGTGCTGGAATATTTTCTTTCTCCTGACCCTGGGTTCATGCCTTGTCTAGACTCAAATGTTGGTCCACATGTTTTTTCTTCCATGCAGCCTTCCCTGACCCCTCAGACCAGATGTGGTTGTTGGACCCATGCCAGTCTCCTCCTTTCTTTCTGCCGGGTCTCCTCACCTTTACTTAATCCCTGCTGTATTCTCAGTGGTGGACACAGGGTATCTCCCAGGTAGTTGTCCAGTCAACATGTATGTGACACACAGATGCATTTCTACCAAACACTGCAAGCACTAGGAATGCTGGCTGACTACTCCAGTCTCCTCAGGGCTTTTGGGGGAATGTGAATAGCCCACATGGCATGCCTATGGTCACCCACGGGCCTTATTAGAAGTGACAGAATAAAAGATAATTCTTCCTTAGACATGGCCAGCAAAGGACAAAGTCAAACACTTCATCTTGGAGAGGAGACATAGGAGATTGGTTCCAGAGTCAAACTCAGCCACTGCTCTGTGTTAAGCAACTTACCCTAATTGTTGTTTTATTAAAAACAACAAAAGCACTCCATCCAAGTGGTTCTCACACCACATGTAACTTTAAATTCAAGCTGACCCATCGTGGGCTGATTATAAGGGGCAGAAAGATGAGTCAGCCAATTCCCCTTTGTTTTTCAGTCTGAATCAACAGGAATCAAACTTCTAAGGCTCTATTTGACTCCTCATCAATAGCCGTACAAGGTCCAGATGCTAGGCCAAGTTTCCATACAGGGAGCTAGCTCTTTGGCTCCTTATCATATCATGGCCAATGATTTGGCTGGCATGATCAGAGTGTCAGCATTTGAGTAGAACCTTCCTCCACGTGTTTAAACACTTGGTTCCCACCTGGTGGTGCTATTTTTGTAAGGCCATGAAACTTTTAGGGGGCAGGGCTTATCTGGAGGAAGTGAGTCCCTAGGGGGTGGGCCTTAGAGGCTATGACTACACTTCTGCAGGATCTCTCCCTCTGCTTCCTGTTCTTTGAAGATGTAGAGAGGCTGGCATCATATTCCTGGTGCCTCTGTCTGTGGGGCCATGGTGGATTGTATCTGTAAACCATGAGCCAAATAAATCCTTCCTTCCTTGTTTCTTGTCAGATACTTGGTCATGGTATTGCGAAATAGAACGTGTTCATAAAGGACCTGGGGAAGGTGACCGATGGGTGAAGAGAGAACATATTCTTTTCATAATTAGGAATGTGAATGTGCTGTTGTTTCTGGAGGCCTGAGAGAAGTGGCCAGCCCACTTTTAGTTGCTTCACCTACTAATGACAGATTCATCCAGTCAGCTGAAGATTAAACTACAGTATCAGCGTTTGAAAAATGTCTTCTGGTATAGTATTGAGGGATGTTGGTCTAGGCAGAAGTGAAACATCTAGTAATTTCTACACCCTCATCCCCTTCCAGCCTTTGGACTCATCCTGGGGAACAGCCCTTTTATCCAATCACCTCCTGGGAAAGTGAGAAGAAAAGGAGAAACCCCCTTGCCCTCTAAACACATCAATGGAAATGCAGAGGATCACAGAGCCCATGGAGGTGATGACTATTAAAGTTCTGGAATCTTCCATCCAGGTTCTTTTCTAGGAGGTTTGGATTTGTAGCCTTTAGGTTGTGGTACAAGTCCAAACTTAAAACTGCAGCTGTTGTATCCTCCAGTATGTGGTCCTGAATTTGTACATTTTTCTTACTCGTGTGTTTGTGTGTGTGTGTGTGTGTGTGTGTGTTTCACTAAGGGAGATGGAGACAGAACATAAAGCTATAACTGTGGACATGTACCCTACATATTCTAGATCAATACATGTTAGAAGAACATCCTACATCATTGTGAAGTTGAAGAAGCAGCCTTTCTAGGCTCTTCCTTTGCTGTTTCTCTTTGGGATAAGAGTTTCTATAATAGAAATAGACTGAGGTGTGTGTGTGAGACATATTCCAAATAAGACAGACAGACAAACATATAGAAGATGTAAATTTAAGTACTGTGCTTATATATGAGGCTGACCCTCAGGTCCTACCTCTAATCTTTTACCTGTTGTCTACACACATATTTAACAGTCTACTGACTCCTTCGCCTACTGCCCCATTCAGAACCAACACAGACAACCTTAGGGCTTGTTGTTCTCTCTGTCTAATGGTACCTAATGGTACCTAATGGTACCATGGAGGACCCCCCGCCTTGTCCATTTGTGACCATATGAAAAGGAAAGCCCCATTGACAAAATGCCCCTCACCAGGCATCCTTCTGTTCTTATATTATCTGTCCCTTTTGCCATCATGTGCCAGTTTCTACCAGGAAAAGCTGCATCGACTGCAATCCTCTACTCTGAGCGTGTCTTGTTTTCCATCTACCAGTATTTCTCACTTTGTCCCTGAGTCCCTTTGGATGGCACAGACCTGGACGATATGAACATCTTCTGTGACACCCAAACTTTCAATGTCTAAGCCCACACACTCCTTACTATTAAAGGATTCACACCACTTCTACTGGTCTTTACCTATTTGTGAAGCTATATCAAATATCCCTCCCTTACTGAATCAGCCGCCCATAGTGAATGTTAAATAGTAATTTGTACATATTTTGTCATATATTAAGTGTTTTTATAGTAAATAGATTTTATTTGATTTTACTTTGTTGTTGTAAATATATTTAAAGTATTTTTATATATGTTTTTTATTTTTAAATGCCTCAACTCTTTAGCCTAATCTATGGAGGTATATCTGGTGAATGAAACTTGCTAGCATGCTTTAGTCTAATTCTGCTGGTTAAACTAATATAGCAACTCATGTGCTGATGAATGTATTTTATTCAACATTATTTCACCCCAAACCAGCAAATGGGGGGTTGAATGACTTGTAGATGGTGACACTATATTGATCAGGTGAGTCACTTTCTGAAAACTGCTATCTACAAGAGGCCAAGTAAGGTTCTATGGAAGCAGAGAGTGATATCAGAAACATTCTAACCCATTCAAGCTGTACAAGAGAGAGTACAGACTAAAGGAAGAGAAAAATAACTATAATACCGTTAATCTGAAGCTACTAATAGAGTAAACTAAACTGTTAGAATTATAAACACTAAGCTGTCCTTGCATTGCTCTAAAGGAAGTTGAAAAACATGTGCTGGGTAGGAACTAGATATAACTTATTTAGGGTATTTACAACTGTATTCCTAATCAACACTAGCTTATAAGACCCACTTCACATGAGCCTTTTTATATAGTAGTACTTCCTGTCCAAATTGTCTAATATTATCAGGACTGTTTATCTCTTATGGGTATGGCAGAACTCACTTGTCAAAACCATTTGGGCTTGATGCCATTTATGTAGGTGGATTTCAAAAAAAAAAAACATTGTGATTTTGTTTTGGTTATTTTGAGACAGGGTCCTATGTGCCGTAGTCTGGATTCTATGTGGCCTAAGCTAACTTTGCAATCTTACCTCCTGCTCCCACTACCTAAATGCTGGGATTACTGACATGTGCCACTATGCCTAGCTTTAAAAAAATACCATTCTTGATTTGATTTCTGCACATAATATTTAAATTTTTCTTTTACCTTAGCTAATGTTAATAGTTTTAATCTTTCTTTTTCTCTCTCTTTTCTCTTCCCTCCTTCCTTTCCTTCCTGCCTTTCTTCTCTCTCTCTCTCTCTCTCTCTATATATATATATATACACTGCGTTCCTTATCATTAGTTTCTGCCCATTTTCCAAATCCCCATTTCTAGTACAGACCCCGCCATCCAACCCACTCACCCTGAGCTGTGGGTAATCTTGGAGACTTTCAGTGTCTTC
Source organism: Pachyuromys duprasi (assembly GCA_028658305.1). Classification (NCBI taxonomy): domain Eukaryota; kingdom Metazoa; phylum Chordata; class Mammalia; order Rodentia; family Muridae; genus Pachyuromys; species Pachyuromys duprasi. The sequence goes on from CM053762.1 coordinate 10,909,042, forward strand.
CTTGATGAACTAAGTTGTGTCAATTCAATTTTGGAGAATTTTTTATTGGGGAGAAACTGTGATGTTTAAGAGTCATGCTTTTTTGGGGAGAGGGGTTGTTTTACAATTGTTAAACTTAGAAGTGAAAACAAAAACTTCAGACCTCTCACTCCTAATTTTAATTGATACTCTAGATTTTAAGAAACCCTATAGTTAGGAGCTGGGCTAAAGCATGAACTACACATGAACCTGTAGATTTAAAAGTCACAGTCTTTTTCAAGTAATTTTTCTTATATATTTTTGAGAATGTCCTGCTAGTGTAAGTGGTTGCACAGCTTTTCAATAGCCATTTATTTATTTATTTGTGTGTGGGAGTATGTGTGTAGTGTATGCATGGACAACAGTATGTATCTATTGGCCAGCTGTAATCATTTCTCTACGACTACTAAATCATATCTCTGGATCAAAATGAAGTCATCAGGCTAGGCTGCAAAGGCCTTTATTCAAACAACCTATCCCATAGGCTCGCATCATCTATTTGACTCATTTCTTTTATCATAATGTAATGATCTTCTGGCCACTAATCAATCTCTCTCTCTCTGTCTCTGTCTCTCTCTCTCAGTCTGTCTCTCCTTCTCTCCCTTCCTCTTTCTACTTCTCTAGCTTGTCTGATGTCAGTACAAATACAGCAGCTATATATTTTTTATTCAAATTTATATATATATGTCCTTCCTTTGATTTATCTCTTTCCATTTTATACATGGGAATATGGGTCTTGACAAGTCTATTCAATCTATTTCTATGCAATGTGATTCATGTATTATCTTTTTCCTTTCTGTTACATATTTATCCTCTTTCTTTTTCAATCCTTTCCCTTTATTCTGCCTTGTGCTGGGTTGAAACAAGATTTCCATTGATAGCCTGCTATTTGGAGGAATACATTGTTTTTCTGTTCTTTAGATGTTTATTCTGAAAGTGTTCAGGTGCCTTATGTTTTACTTATCAAAGTTAATCAGCATGTCTATTATTTTTAGGACAAGACAAACTCTTAAACTGTTTCAAGTCTATTTCTCTGTCTTGTTTGAGAACATCCAAACATAGTCACTCGTGTTATAACTGTTATTTTAAGTAGATTTATTTGGTGCAATTGTTTTGCTTGCTGGTGCCTCTGATATTCTACCCTTGTGCTCAGTTTTCTTCTCGCTGAGCTGCTCTTTGCAGGTTGCTCTTGCCTGGGTAGCCTTTGGAAGGCTCTAGGAGTGCTAAGTTTGCACATTGTTTTGTGAGCAAGGCTGTGCACTCTTTCTTAGCTTTGTAAAGGTGTTTCAGCATAGGGTCCAGGGAGGCAGTTACTGCCCCTCTTCCTTGTAGTGTTAACCCCATCATTGCTGATGAGAAATCTGTTGTTGATTCAGTTGTCCTCCTTTACTACAAACTGCTCTGGCTGAGGCAGTTTTAAGACATCATCTTTGACATCCTGCTGGTTCTCTGTAAACTACCCTGGAGTATTTTGGTTCTTTCTCCTGGGATTGGTGAAGTTTTGTCAAGATTCATACTTTCCTTCAACCTGGAAACAACACTGTCACATTCTATTTGATTACTGCTTCTGTGAAATTTCCATTAGATCTATTTTGTTCTTAAAAATTTCCCCTCTGGCTACTCTTCTATCTCTGTTTTGGGAAGGACTAATTTTCTCTCCCCTTTGTCCATGGGTGCCTTTGTTCATTGTCTGGCTTGTGATTTTTTTTTTTTTGCCTTGGGACTCATCTTTAATATTTTTCTTACCCTCTTTTCTCTTTGCATGATCATCTCATACATCTGGGCTGCAGAAAATTCCCTAAGGAACACTCTAGCCTGGGTTTCAGCCTGGGCTCCAGCGGACTTTCCTGGTTTGGAAGTAGCTTTGAGATCAAATTCTGACTGGGGAATACTCAAAATCTGGATATGGGCCAACAAATCCCTAAAACATTTAACACATATGAAAGATTGCATGGGGTCCACTTTATCCTCCTTTCTTCCATGTGTGTGTGTGTGTGTGTGAAATCTTTTAATTCATGACACCTGGCAGACAATTCTTTCCTGTCATCCTTGGGGCTGGACAAGTTCTCTTCTGTACAAGAAGCAGCTCTATCCAGAGAAGCCAACTCTTGTGAGATTCTAATTGTAGATATTCAGTTCCTGCTTTTCTGCCTCTAGTACCTGGCTTTTATATTCATTTTTATTCTCATTCACATTTATTCATTTTTACTCTTCCCCTCCTGGCTCTGGGTTCTAAGCAGCCTCTTGGGGTCCCATAGCCCAAACCTTGTAGCCAAAACTCTGGCTATCCCTATCCCCACATACCATTTTGTTGAGTTTAGAGAGGGTCTCACTATAGTGTGGGCTACTCTGGAACTCACTATGTAGTCCAGGCTAGCCCCAGACATGCTGTCATTCTCTTGTGTCCCAAGTGCTTGGATTACAGGTGTCAGCCACTATACTCAGCTAATGTCCCTTGGACTGTTTTTTTTTTTCTGATTCACTTTTAAGCTTGAAAATTTCACAGACTCTTATAGGTGCTTATCCTTTTTTTTAAATTTTATTTTATTTCTGAGTCTTCTTGGCTGAGAGAGCTGTGGCAGCTCATCTTACCATGTTTCCAGATAAGAAAGTTTCCACTTACAAGTGGAGGTGCCGAGTCCCAGAGATGGTATGCAGAGGATGCTGGAGGCCTAATAGAGAAAGGAGGGGACCCTAAATGCAAGGGTTACTTTGCTGGTGTGCCTTTAAAAAACAAACGCACATACACATAGTTCTTTATACCAGGGGGCCTCTTCTCTCCTCATAGGGCGATAACTTTGTCCTCTGCTTTTGTAATCTCATGGAATTTACACAAAGGCCTTGTGTATGTGCACAGATGCACAGTGTGTGCCAAAGGGGCGCACACATGAATGTGGGTCAACGTTACACATGAACGCTCCATCAGTCTCAGCTAGGGCACTGCTGCTTTCTAAGCCATCTCTAGCTCTGGCCAAGCTTTCCGATAAGTGGCAGAAACCTACTCACTGACATCCCCCTCAGTCTGCTCCCAATTTCACATATAGGCAGGGACTCACTATGTAGCCCTGCATGTATAGACCAGGCTGGTCTTGAACTCACAGAGACCCATGTGACTCTGCCTTCCAACATGCTGGGATTAAAAGTCAATGTTACCACATCTGGCTAAAAACCTTTCTAAAAAGCTGTTTTTGTTTTTGTTTTTTTGTTTTGGGGAAGGGTCTCCTTTTACAGCCCGGGTTGTCCTGGAATTCACTCTATAGCCTCCACTAGCCTCCAACCTCAATGATCCTTCTGCCTCACTTTCCTGAGAGCTGCAATGGAAGGTGTGAGCCTCGGTTCTCCAAGGATTCCTGGGGCCTAAATTAAGAATATGGGCATGTGATTAGCTCAGGAGGAAAAAAAAAACATCTACAAAGTATCAGCACAGATTCCATGTACAGAGTTCTGTTGCTCCAAACATGCAGGAATTACCGTGTAGTTTCGAGTGAAGGAGACATCAGTACCATCTTGCAGATAATGGGTCTCTGTGAAGCCGTTGGCAATGAGTCCCCTGTGGAAACAGAAATGACATAGAAAGATGAGCATGGACAGACTGCTGTGAGCATCTCAGGGGCGGGGCGGAAACAACCCAGTGCGATTCCCGGAGAGCTTCACCTATTAAGGTTTTCAGGGAGAATTTTGAAGGAACCCGAGTAGGAGACAGTTTGCAATACATTTGGAAGAGTTGTCCATGTGGTATCTGTGGGGTCCTCCTTCACTCATCTGATCCCGTTCCTCTCAAGCACACAGTTTAGCATTTACCATGTACCTGCATGGACACTCCCCTGACACTCCATACACTCTTGATACACACCTTACCCTCACCATATCCCACCATCACACCCCCCGCCACATGACACATCCCACACTTTAATACAGTCGTACAGACAGATTTCTAAGTTGGGAAAACCCACCCCCAGATGTCACATTGTTCCACAAACTAGCACCAGTGGGGAAAACAGTTATTTTCCTCACAAGTGAGAGATCCAGCTATCAATATTGAAAATTCACAGGAGAGGTAGAAACAATAATGAAGTGTTAAAAGTGGTGTAGGTATAAAAATAAATAACTAATTTGGACACACTGAAATCTGAATTTCCAAGATAAGCTAAATTCAGGAAAGCCCTTTGTGTCCCCAACTAAAGCTATGACAGTCACCAAGTCCTCAGTGAGGACACCGTGCAGGCTAGGTAGGTTTTAAATGCTTTCACAGCCTGGGATTATGAGCATGATTCAATTCAATTCAATGCAGGAAAGATTTTCTATATACCTACTATGTGCTGGTTTCAGCTTCTGGGTCACAAAGATAATCAGACAAGTTTCTGCTCTTGAGGATGCTACTACAGTCTGGTAAAGTGACAGAGGGGATTGTCTCAGAGCGGAAGTGCTGTGTTCCTGGGTGAAGCAAGATGCAGTAGGTAGAGTACCAAGGAGGCATTACAGAGGGAGCTGGACACCACTGTGCCATAACAGAGAAAGGAGGACAAAGTTTATCAGAGCGGGTAGGGATGGGAGAAGACCCAGGCTAAAGAGGGACACGACAGGCCACCTAGAGACCAGGACTCAGGAAGCCAGCTGGTACAGGGCAAGAAAGGGACCTAAACAGAATCTGATCTCATCTGTTGGGGTAAGAGAGTCCAGAGTGGTTTCAAATCCTGAGTAGTTGGAGGTGTAGTGGAACGGGTGGGTGCTCTTGCTTTTCACACCAGCAGTTCCTCTTGGTAGGGGCAAGTGACAAACACCTGATCCAAGCACAGCCAATCAAAGATCTCCCTTGCAGAAAGTGGGGTGCTGGGACTTCTGGGAAGAGGCTTTTCCTCCTGTTCTCAGGGCTCAAGGTGTGGCTGCAGAGTAGCCTTGCCTCCAGGTGGAGAGGATGCTGGAAGCAGACAAACCCGTTATCCTGCAGTGATGAATGGAAGAAGAAAGATGGTTCAGTTGCTTGCAGGCTGTAGCTTCTCTTCTCTCCTATGGAAGCCCCTCTTTGGCTTCGTCTGGTTTAATCCGAGTTTGCAGCCAACATCCTGGTTAGTACCTCACTTCAGGGAGGAGGGAATGCTGGTAGTGTAGTAGAGGAGAGGACTTTCTTCTCAAACTCACATTGTCTTAGTCTCTTCCAGCCAAGTTCAGAGCAGTGTGCCTGTTCAAAGGCAATATCCCTGTTTTACGTGGATTTTAATACATGTAAGAAACACGCATGCCTATTCTAAGACAGCTAGGCCGTTGCAGCGGGTCTGAGATGTGATATACTTTTCCATCAGTGTTTCAGGAGGGAGCAGCAAAATACTAATCACAGACAGTGATTCTTCTGAACTTTGAGAGTTTTGCTCACCTCTAGAATACACATTTGAGAGGACCTACCTGGTGACAGTAGGTTCTCAAAAGCCCAGCCCCAAAGTTATCATCTATTTGCAGCTGCACAGGCCACCTGAGCAGGTGCATTCCCAGGGGCAAGGCAACCTTGCTGGCATGTCCAGAGCAATGGGAGAAGGAAGGGAGCCAGCTGGACAGATGGACAGCTAGACAGCTGGACAGATGGGATGGGGGACAATGAAGCCTTCGAAAGGGGCATTTGGAGATTTTAATTGTCTTTGAAATGCATTTTGAGTCGTAGAGAATACAGTCAGGCTTACACCGAGGCTCCAGATAGTTCTGAAATGCTGCTGCCTGCTTCTTCCCGTTATCTGTCTCTGAGCAAGCCGGGGGCATGGGCAGCCGGGGCATGGGCAGCTGGGGCATGGGCAGCCGGGGCATGGGCAGCTGGGGCATGGGCAGCCGGGGCAACTGTGCCACCCCTGACTCCTCCCTGCTTTCCAACAGGGGTCATTTCTCTCCTGGTTCACACTTCTTCTGGCCAACACTAGTCAGTGGATGGTCCTAGAACATTCGGCCAAGGGCTTTGCATTTGCCATATCCTGTGTCTGGAATGCTCTTTGCACGGTATGTCATGTCCCTGACTTCTTTTCACCTTCATCTCTTAGTGTAAGTGCTGTCTTCCCAGGAGGCCCCTCCTCTGATGTGGAATCTGAAGCAGCCCCTTCACCATTAACCACTGCAGAGCCCTTTGGTTTCCTGTACAGCATTCCAATTTGGTTTATTTTGTCTGTTTACACTTTGCCTCTCTTTGCTCTGAAGAATGTAAGCCATAGGGCCTGTTCATTCACCATTGTGTTCGCAGTGGTGCAGACCGCCCACGCAGCCTCCTTCTCAAGCTACTAAGATTTTGCTGAGCACTTCCTTTTAAAATTTTTGTTTGAGTTTATAATTTAATTACATTTCTCCTTTCCTTTTCCTCCCACCAAACCCTTCCATATACAACTCCCACTGTCCTTCAAATTCGTGGTCTCTTTTTTCACTAATTGTTATTGCATGTACATATGTATATACATATATATTCCTAAAAATAACCTGTTCATTCCATATAATATTACTTATACATAATATTTTTAAGGATGACTATTTGGCACAGGACAGCTGTTTGGTGGTCTGTTATTCCCCGAGGAAGGCCATTTCTCCTACTCCCAACTTTCCTTAGTCAGCTATAGTTTTTTGTGTAGTGTTGAGACCACATTTTTCTGTTCCCTTCCCCTCCACCCCACTTTGACATGTTCATTGGTGTTGTCCTTGTTCAGCACACGCTGAGCAATCGTATTGTTGAGCCGTTATGAGTGTAGCTTCTGACATTACTAGGAGACACAATCTCACAGCAAATTCCCTGAGCCGTTCTAGATATTACATTTTTCCACCCCATCTTCCTCAAAGTTTCCTGAGCAGAACTAGGTCTGGGAGTGTTTTATAGATGCACCTCTGGGACCAGGCTCTACAGCCCTACATTTTGATTCGTTGTGCTTTCTGTAGCCATCTCATTCTGTTGAGTAATTCCTTTGATGCAGGCATCTGCTTGGCCTGTGGCATCTCATTTAACCTCTATTGTAAGGGATGTGTACTATTATTATTGTTCATTTGTTTTTTTTTCCCCTGTCTCTTTTGAGAGGTCCAGCTTTGAGCTCCAGATCCTGGCTCAGCCTCCAAGAGTACAGGATTGTGTCAGCAAACTTAGCCTTAACTCTAGACACTGTTCTTAATCTCAATTTAAAGAAGAAGAAAAAAAGAAACCCCAGAGATACAAGGGAGTTCAGATGACCTAGGTAAAGTCACACCATGGTTTGTACTTGAAAATATTTATTTTAATTTTATGTGTATGAGTGGTTTTCCTACATGCATGTCTATACTACATACATGTGTGGTGCCTGAAGATGTGGGAAGATGCCGTGAATCCCCTGGAAGTGGAGCAATGGACGGTTGTAAGACAACGTGTGGGTGCTTGGAACTGAACACTGGTCTTCTGCAAGAACAACAAATGCCCTCATTCCAACCCCACAGTTTGTGCCATTGTGCCTTTTGGGTGACCCACTTCCTAACCTCCTCTCCAGTGATTCGATGAAACCAAGCAGGTGCTAGACCAGAGTGTTCTGAGATGTATATCTAATTTAAAAGTGGCTGGAAGTCAAAGGCCCTTGGAGAAAATGAAGAAGGGCAGATGGACAATGGGTGTATTGGAAATATGACAGCAGTGATCTTATACTCTTACCCAAAGAGAAAATCAAATTAGATGGCTCTCCATCAGTAAATGGCAGCAGAAGGTGGATGCATAATTTCATGAGAACATTCCTTTCCTCTGCTTATTAGATTAGTTGACCTAACAAGGCATTCTCTTCCTCTCGACACCAGACAATGAAGTGCATCGTAACTGTGCCAGGAGCTGATGTTGCTGGTTCCCATTTGCTTTGCTGTTATTAGTGGTACCTAAATAACTCTCTCATTTAGCCAACAATTACTGTGTTGGACCCTGGAGGTAAGGTAAAGCATGAGCTTCCCCATCTGGGGAGGATAGATTCAGAGCAGCCACAGCTGTATGAGACACACCTAGAGTTCTGCCTGGGCTCAGGGAACTGCTTCCAAGTCTGCAGCTAGCCCAGGAGCTGGTACCCAGGAGAACTGGGAAAGGTGATGGGAGAGAACCAGTTACTCATGCCGTGAATTGCCATACACTGAAAGGCACAGGACACGGGGGCAGTAGGCTGGGGTTCCGGGCTTAATGAGTGTGGTGGTGCATGCAGCTCCTATTTAGGTGGTGTGCATGCGTGTGTGTGTGTGTGTGTGTGTGTTGCTCAGATAGGTAGCTGGGGAGTGGACCTTGTGCTACATGTCACTGTTTTTGTCACCTACAACAGGAGCCATGACACACAACATTGACAAAGAGCAGACAGCAGCTTTGGAATACTCCACTCTGACAGGGACATGGAGAAGACTTTGAGGGAAAGAAGGAAACAGGAAGGCTACAGAGGAGGTCAGTGTGAGTGTACAAAGGACCAGGACAATGCCATAGTATCTGGGAGTCACACCTAGGAGGGGCCCAGTATAATAGCAGATGCTGATAATGGCTGGGGGTGGAGAGGGCCACCTGGATGGGGTAGGAATTGGTGAACTCAGTTCATACACAATGAGTTTGTGATGCCAAGGGAACTTTCTTGGTTGTGTACCTTTAGCAGATGACTGTGTATATGGCTTGGTATGGTGGGGGAAAGGCAGAACCTCACCATTTCCATCCAAACACTGTATTTTCTGATTTTAAAATCTTTGGGTATACATGGCTGAAAATGGTCATTTAGGCTTTTCAGTAAAACATTATGGTGTAGGTAAAGTTTTTATAAAATTGCATTTCTGAAGATATTTCGATATTGAACCAAAACACAAATGACCTCCAAATGGAATTTTTTTTTGCACTTCCCTGCATTTACCATTATATAATTTAGTTATATAGCTCGAGTGAGATGGATTCTAGTAAAGTGGCCTGTGTTATGCTTACTCATTTGGTCTCTGGGAGCCCCTCTCTTACCACCACTGAATGACCTTTTCTCCTGTGTCCTGCCAGGATTTGGCCCTAGGTCTTTCCCTTGGCTATGCTATTTTTTTTTTTTTTGTTTGCTTGTTATTCCCGCAGTGAACTGGGACACAGGGCAGAACATCCCAGACTAGCCCCGTGCCTGGCACAGGGTGAGGATAGAATACAGATGACAAACATTGTTACAGAAAAGCTACTGATTGAACCATTAAACAGAAATGGGGTGTAAATGGTTTTCTCTGATCCTAGAAGGGGGCATGGTGTGGGGACAGTCATATGCAGTACCTCATTAATTTAAGAATTTCAGAAACATGGGGGTGGAGAGATGCCCCAGTAGTTAAGGGCACTAACTGCTCTTCCAGAGAACCCAAGTTCAGTCCCCAGCACACACGCCAGGCACCTTATAACCAGCCCCTGGGAATCTGACACCTCTGGCCTCCATGGGCACCTGCTCTCATGTCCCCACACATACCTACAAGCAGACTCACACATAGATATAATTAAACAACAATGAATAATAATAATAGTAACAACAACAATCATTGTAATAATAATAAAGAATCTCAAAGTTTGCAGGTCATTTAGATAAACTCTGATTCCTTGGGATCTTTTTCAAAACTGTTTCAAGTGAGAGAAACAGAGAAATGATGGAATGGCAACAATTACTTGGGCTACAAGAGTTGATACATCAATTTTCCCCCCTATTGTTTCTTTGAAAAGTGTACATGTAGCTTGTGAGTTTAATTACATAGTCATACAGAAGTGTCACAAGTCAGCTTTTGCTGCCAGTCACCACCAGTTGGCACTGTGGATGCTCTCTGCAATTGAGTCACGTGTGTGTAGACTTCAATGTCTAAGTCCTTCTGGAGACCCATTTGATACTCAGACAGAGCCTCTTCTGCTGCAGATTTACTTCATCACAGGCTATTATTCCACAAATTACAAGGTCATTCATGTAGAGATGTGTGTCATGGTTTTTTTCTGCTAGAATGTGAAAATGCAGCTAAGATGCCTGAACTGAGAGATGAAGCACCTAAAGTTTTCATAATACAGAACACCATAGAAAGCATAGCGAGAGGCCAGGACCTGGGTTTGCCTCCTCACTATGATGGCCACCTTTTACCAATATTATCTAGATGTAAATTAGAGGTAGGCAAATTCAGAGTAAATATGAAGAAGCAGATCAGCACATACCCTCCTGGATCCCAAGGATGTTTTCTGGTTTGTAGCAAAAACTGTAAGCTGGCCAGAATCATAGGATTGTTCATGTGAGGGGGTAGATAGTATACTAGAAAACTAGTGCATGGGGGTATAGAGTGAGAGAGGGGTGGGGTAGATGCCTCACTTGGCAAAGTGCCTGCCATGCAAGCATGAGACCCTGATCTGGGATTTTCAGTATTCAGGGAGTAACTGGGTATGGTTGCACTCATTTGTAACCCTAGCACTGTGGTGTGGGGTACATGGAGTCAGGCATATCCCTCTGACTCACTGGCAGCCAGTCTAGCCAATCAGTGAGCTCTAGGCTCAGTGAGAGCCCCTGTTTCTAAGGATGAGGTGGAAATCGATAGTGAAAGACACCCATTTACTATAATGAGCAAAATAGCCAAAAATGTTGTGCAGTCTTTTCTGGAACAACAACATTATTATCATCATCATCATCATCATCACCATCATCATCACCACCACCACCACCATCATCATCAACATCAGCAGCAACAAAAACAACAACAGCAGCAAAGTTCTTTGCCCAGATCTTAGTTAGTTTCTAGAAACTCCAACAAATAAGACTGTTGATTCAGACTTTTGGAAGCTGTAGGTGACAATTAAGTTTTCTGCCCAGTAATTTCTTAATGTACTGCCTCCATCTGTAAGTAAGAAGAGTGCAGAGTTTTGGAACAAAGATCAGAGGTAAGATGCCATGGCATCTTTTGGGATGGCTCGCTTGAGTTCAGCTAGTCTCCTATGCCACTGTTGCCAGTGTTACCTCAGCCGAAATCTCTTTCAAGTCGCAGGACTTGTTTCAGGCACCGTTCCTGTGGCTGTGATAAAATATCCCAAAGTTTCCAGGGAGAAAGGCTTTGCTTTGGCTCACATGCAGAGGGCATACATCATGGCAGGGAAGGTGTGATGGGAGAGCTTGGGGCAGCTGGGAAAGTTGCATCCACAGTAAGAAGAGAGAGGCAGATGCTGGAATTCAGCTTGCTTTCCGCTGCTTATCCAGTGTGAGGCTGCAGCCCAGGGAATGATGCCACTCACAGTTGGAGCAGGGCTTCCCACCTCAATTAACCTAAAAATACCTAACTTTCAAGGCATGCCCAGAGGCTAACCTAATCCAGATGATTCCTCACAGCCATGCCCAGAAGCTTGTCTTCCAGGTGTTTTTAGGTTCCATCAAGCTGACAGTCAGTATTAACATCACTGGACTCATTTGTCAACTGTCTGTCCAGCCAAGATGTAAAAGCAGGTGAAAATGATGGTGTCTTCTTTCTAATCCTCAGCTCTCCCAGTGAAAGCCTTAAGTCCTTGGGTGATTGTCTCTTGTTTTAAATGATCACATGTCATTTGAAAGTCTTGAATGTGGGCTATCATCACTGTATGAGAATTATCAAGTTTAATAAAGTTGGGGGAGATGGCCTACAGATAGAAAAGTTGAAAATGCAATTAACTATTTTCACAGATAAGTGAAGTCCGATGGTCACTTCTCTGAGAAAGGATCCGAACGTCTGAGCTAGATTGCCTGCTTCCAGTGCTCTGTTGGCCTGTGAAAACAATGCCTTTTCTGAGGTTTCAGCGTTAAGGAAAATGCATTAAGGAAAAATAACCACTAATACCACCAGTAGCAGCAACAGGCGGCATTGGCTGGAGCTCCTACAAAGCCAAGTCACTTTATTTGCACTTTCAAATGTTTGTACTTTTCAAGACAGGAGCTTCTCTATCCTAGGCTGTGTCAAGTTAGCTGTGTAGTGGAGGATGATCTTGAACTTCGGATCCTTATCTTTCTACCTCCTGAGTGCAGAGAGATTACTGGCATATGCCATCCAAGCCCTCACATGTTCTAGGCAAGTGTTCTTCCCACTGAGCTACATCCACTGCCTTACATGTTTAGATCTCATATTTACAACATTTTTGGCAGGTAGGCATTTGTTTTAAGATCAGAAGTCAGAGACACAGAATAACTAGCAACTTTCCCAGGGTCACACAGCCGGCACCAGAAAGGCTGTTTGATTTTAAAGTCCATTTTTTATTCCTATGCTAATTATACTTCTAATATCCTTTAGTCATACAAATGGCCTTTCTGCTCATCTCCTTGTAAATGAACAATTTATGCTTAATGTGGCGCTCTTGCTTTGAAAGCAATTAGGAAGTATTTTCAGTTTGTACTCACTTAAGTCATAGGAGCAGTATGAGTCTGAAGGATATCTGCTCAGGGGTGGTCATTTGTGTCTCTACAGAACGGGCCACTGTAAGTTCAGTCATGTAACTGAAAAATCAAGCCTGCCCAATACTGATAATAAACAATATCCATTTCAGACATCCTAGACATTGTCTGAAAACAACCAACTGGGCTTGACTCCAGAAGTCAAGTCAACTTATTTTTTTTTAAGGTTAATTTCTACCCAGCACAAGTCTTGGATAGTCATTTCAAGGAACAATTTATCCAACTGAATGACGACATGTAGCGTGCAAGAGGGTTAGAGCTGAGGCCTGCTCAGCCTGCTTGGTGCTGTCAGAGATGAGTATGGTCACTCTGACATCCTTGTCATACATGGGACCAGCTTTCAGTTTCCAAACGGTTTCTGTGAGTATCTGAAGGATGTCTGGGAGAAGATGTCTGGGGCGGAGGAAAACAGTTTCAATGGAGAACAATTTAGACATGAAGACAAATCTTTCTTCAGAATGGGTCATAATTACCCCACAGAGCAGTCTGGCTCTGCCTTGTCTTTTGTTACCTTGGAAACAGGGCCTGACCCCATGCTGGAGTGTTCTTATCTACAGCAGGGCACATCATACACTTACAAAAGGTAATTGTTATTTTTAATTATGCTCATGAAAGTCTCTCTCTCTCTCTTATATGTGTGTGTGTGTCCACATACACATGTGCATGTGAGTGCAGTTATCCTTGAAGGCTAGAAAAGGGCTCCAGGTTTCCTTAGCTGGAGTTCTAGGCAGTCCTGAACTGCATACATGGGTGTACTGGGAGTCAAACTCAGGTCTCCTGTAAAGCAGTACTCGCTCTTAACTGTTGAGTCATCTCAACCCCAACAAAATAGGGGTAATGATCACTCCTAGCCTGCGGCGCTCTCCAGTCTCACCCTGTCATCTCTTCTAGCTCTCCTGCGAGGGGAGCCTAAGAGAACCCCATACTCATCTTTGTCCCGTTATGGTCCTTCCTCCTCACCCTATGACAGCCGTCGTGATATTTTATAGCGAAACCTCAAATCATGTCATTCCTGCTTACAGTCTCACTGCTTCTGACAGACTTTTCTGGATAGCCAGGCCCTCCTGCTCTCTCCCTGCTGGGCTGTGTGGGTCCATTTGGTTCCCTAAAGCCTGTGTCCCTTCTTGTCGTGATCTGCAGTGTACCTTTTCTTCCTCTTTATGGTCACTCCCTAATCTGCACCCCACAAGTGTCCCAAGAACCGGCCCTGCCTGCTCCTCTCTCACTCTGCATCTCACGTTTGCCCATCTTCTGGGACCTGACCGTTCCTTAGTTGCTCAGTGGTTTGTCTGAGGTGTGCAGCCCCATCAGGGCAGAGACTGGCTCTTCCCTGTCTTGTCAGTTCTTATACTAGTGCGTCCAGGTTAGTGTGTGCTCCATAGACATGTGTTGAATGAGCTGGGTGGCTGTGACTAAAGTCCCTATAGACAGGTTAGGGAGGCAGGGCTTATGTTTGCTCATGGTTCCAGAGTATCCATGCACTAGTATTTATAGAATATTTTATTAGTTTCTGTAATCAAACCCAGGTAGAATAAGACCTTACATGTTTAATTCAGTATATTACCCCCTGGACTCATGCCCAGGATAAAATGACATAACGGCATTAGGCATGTGGGGTGGAGGAGGGTCTTTATGTCGGAGAGAAAGGAGAATGGAGAAGAGAAAATGCTCATGTAGAGACAGCATCCTCCTAAGGACCTGTCTCCAACTAGGCCTCACTTCCTCAAGCCTCCAAAAATCAAATGTGCACAAGCAGCTGGGAGCTGAGGCTTCAATATAGCATGTAAGGGATATCGCTTGTACCAAGCCTAGGAGGTAGGAAGAGGGCTCAGTGGGGGAGTTGCCTGACACTCAAGCATGAAGACCTGGGTCCTCAGCGTCCATGCACAAGCTGGATATCATGGCAGGTGTCAATGCTGGATATCAGCATTGTGGGGTGGGAGGTGGATATGGGTGGCCTCCCAGAGCTCACTGGCCAGCCAGCCTAGTCAGTCAGTAAGTGCCAGGTTCAGTGAGAGACACCGTCTTAAAAAAATGAGGCAGAATAGATGAAGACACAGGTATCTGGCCTCCATATGCATGTGTGCACACACATAGAGGAGCACCTGCTTATATATACAGATACACAAACACATACATATACCACACACAGACACACACATACCCAATTAAGAATGAGAAAGATACATCAAAGGTAGTTACAGATAATACCAATAGTAATAGTGTTGTTACCACGTTCCTGCTTTGAGGGTAGAGAAGTTATTCCTACTCTAACATCAATGACTACAACAGCAACAAAAGTCCCGAGGAGATAAGATACTCTGACCCTTAAAAATTCTGCCATCTAGAACCTATTTGGTATTCAGTTTATACACTAGAAATATATATTCACATACATATATGTCTAACCTGCTAGGGAAGCCTAACAGAACCCCATACTCATCTTTGTCCAGTTATGGTCCAGTTCAGGTTAGTGACCATATATGCACATATATGTATGTGAATATATAAAACATCTTCAAGGAACTGTTTCTAAATTGCCAGCATTAATGAAATATTTAGCAAGTTGTTAGGAACTATCAAACCAACACATTTCCTTCTTTTGTTTGTTTGGTGATAGAGTCTCAGCATGTAGCTTTGGCTGGCATGGAGCTCAAACACCTTCTAATCCTTAGACACACAGCCCTGAACTTCAGAATGAGTGTGTCTGGTATACGTGTTCCTTCCACATACCAGCTACCCTTGGAGAGAACTCAGGTCTGCCGATTGGGTAAGCATTTTCCCAGCAATCTGGATGCAGTTCAGCCCCGTTCTCCTCACCCGCACTGCATGAAGAGGAGCTTTTATTAATTGGTGCTTGGGGCTGAGGGGGAGTTTCTTGGCCTAGGCGGAAGCCAGCCAGCTCCCAGGCAGACGCGCAGGCTGGCCAGCTGGGCTCTCTTAGCCACTGACCTACATTGAACCAAGCTCGCAGAATGTGTGTTAGATCAAATTTGTTCCTTTCTGCTTGCTCAAAGAGAGTTCTGCTCTGCAAATTTCCATGCTATCGCTGCCAGGGAGTGATACAAGACAGAAAAAGACCCCCAAGTCCTGGAGATTTCTAAACCAGCCCACAGTACTGCTCATGAGCTCTTGCAGAGGCCAAGAAATGCCTCTGCATTTTGAATAGGTGGTTTCCTCGCTTCCTAAGAAGGGCTCCCTGACTTTGAACCTGAGTGTGCAGAGCCCCCATCATGGGGCACACTTGCTTTCCTGCCCAGATGCCAGGACTGAGTTGGGACATCCTAGGAAAGCCAAGGTGTCTGCCAGCAGCCAACATGCACTGCTGCTTGCAAGAGACTTAGAAAAGGGTAGTCCATGTCTCTGAGACAACAAAGGGATGTAAAATATAAAATCCTAGAGCAAAACAATAAATCCCACCTGAGTTCTAGTTACTGGATTTTGTCTGCATGGGGAAGGCTGTTCTGTCTCCCTTGTTTTAAAGAAGCTACAGGGACTACTTATAACCCTCAAGCTCGTGTATCTTCCTCTCTGTAATTGACCTCCAAGGACTAGGCTGATCACTTAGTTTCTTCTCTTTTCAGTCTTGTACAGAGCTTTTCATTTAGGTCTCATGTGGCCCAGAGCCCGGAGGAAGAACCATCAAAAGCCAGGTCAGTAACAATGGGCAATGGTTAGATTTCTCTCCATGATAAAGGCCCCCACAATCAATATTCCCACAGTGGGGCCTTTGAATTGCCTCCTTTCTCTAGATGGGCTCTCAAAGGAACACTTTCCCCGGTGCCTCCATTTCTCATTCACTTCCAGCCCTGGAGGTTGCCCGAGAGTGCAGCTAATCCTAATGGCTGATTTTCTACAAGAACTTAAGTAGTGTAGTCAGAACGGTGGATGGAATATTTTATGTTCCTCTCATTATTAGTAGGTGAGGACAATATGAATGGCAGTGTGGAGTCAGTTAAACAATTCAGTACACGACAGAATGTTTTCTTGGGTCATGAGAAATGGAAATCTGCAATAAGCTACAAGGCCTCAAACTGTAAAATTAGTTAAGAGCCATGGAAGGGTGATGAGTTGGCGCATATTTGATTGAAGCAGTAATCTATTACACTTGTGAAGTCTCTGGGGTCACATGCTGCACTGACGTTCTAATGCTTGGAGGACCTTAATAAAAAGCTGGCAATTGAGGCAATGACAGAGCATGTGACAGCCGATCCAGAGCTAGAACTTTCTGTGTGCATGTGTCCGGGCAGGTGTGTGTGACGACCAAAAGCTGATATCCAGATGTCTTCCTCAATCTCTTCCCCAACTTACTGTCTTGAGATAGGGTCTCTCGTGGAACCTGGAGCTCACAGTTTCAGGTAGCTCAGCTAGTAAGACCATGGTACCCTAGATCACCCTACCAGTACTAGAGCTGTAGACACAGGCAGCCACACCACCACATTTTTACATGGGAGTTGCAGATCCGAACTCAGGTCCTTAAGGTTATGCAGCACTTTACCCACTGAGCTATCACCCTAGCTCTGAACTGTGTTTTGGTTCTAACCTTTCCCACTGCTGCATCCCCAAGGTGTCCTGGGTATAGGGAGAAAAATGCGTAATCAGCGTACATACACAGAAACAAGAGTTTTCCTGTCTAAATGGATGTTGGAAAACAAACAGACAGACAGACAGCATGCTTCCAATATGTTTGGCTTCCCAGCCTTAGAAAATGCAGTGGTTCCTTTTCTTCTCTCTCTCGTTCAAAAAAAGGAAAATAGAAGAATACTTCCTCTAAAGAACCCAGAAACTCAGATTCAGATGAGATTTGTGGTTTCATTTTCACACAACAATCTTGCATGCGAAGTTAGGAGTTGGGATGACATCATGTGTACCACTAAACACATGCTCCAGAAAGACGTTCTTCATTAAGCGCTGAACGCTTTCCATGTGTCTGGGAGGAAAAGAGCTAAATATGCTGAGTGGGGAGGGAGGCATAGTTTAATGACTAAAAAATGTCATCTGCAATGATCAGCCTCAGTAACCCTCCATAGTTCCCTGAAATGAACACTCCAGCCACCCGAAAGCTTATTGAATTAATCAGCACTTCCCAAGGTCAGAAAACAACTATGACCAAGTGCAGTTCTCCTCATTCAGAGATGGGGGAGCTGAATCGACATAGAAAATGGATAAAATACTACCAATGCTCTTTTTCCACCCTGAAGCCTGGGTGTTTCCAAAACTAAAGAATCACATTTCAACCTCCTGTAGGACCGAGCACTGTTGTGCTCCGAGCATCCAAAATCTGGACCAGTTATTGGATGAGCCTGGGGAATTTGTGTTCATTTTGTTGGGTGTGACAGTGGTGCCATGGCTCTGTAGGATCATCTGAAGCTTGGGGATGGTTCCTCAGATAAAGGCCTCACCTTGCAGGCATGAAGACCTGAGTTCTGTCTCTACAACTTATGTATAAGGCCAAGACAACTCAGAGTGTGGCGGCCTGTGCCTGGGATCTCAGCACTAGAGATGTAGAAACAGACAGATTCTGGGGCTTGTTAGCCAGTCAGCCTGGCTCCAAGCTAGGGAAAGACCCTGTCTCAGAAGACAAGATGGCTTACAACATGTTCGTTCTCTCTCTCTCTCTCTCTCTCTCTCTCTCTCTCCTCTGTCTCTGTGTGTTGTGTACAAATGCAATACATATTTTTCTAAACCACTGAGCATTAAGTCACATACATACACATCATGGCCCTTTGCCCCCAAATCCTTGCCTGCCATTTCAGATTTGTTAGTGACCACCCATGTGTCACCTGGGAGCATCCCTTTAACCGTTGGCTCAGGTCTCAGTGTCACAGCAGCAGACTCAAAGCAACTTTAAAGATTTCTTTTAAATTGGTTTCTATTTATGTGTGCTCGTGTGTGTGTGTGTGTGTGTGTGCCTGATTATCTGTATGTTGTGTACTATGTACATGCAGGTGCCCTCGAAGGACAGAAGAGGGTGCCAGATCCCTCTGGATCTTGAGTTACAAGGCAGTTGTGAGTTGCCCAGTGTGGGTGCTGGAAGCTGAATCCCCGGTCCTTTGCCAGAGCCATTCTCTTGCCCTTTCAGCACTGTCCCCTTAAGACCTGCTCCCGTATTACCCACTGTGTCCCTTTGTTCTATCCTAAACAGTGTTGAGATACAATTCGCCTGTCTCAGGATTCACATGTGATGGAAATGATTGACTACTTTTCAGTGTATCGATTTGCAGACCTCTGTGACCATCACCCAAGGCACGACCTGAGACTGCTTCCGTCTCCCTGCTTCACCCCATACCCATCACCCTTCACTTCTTGGGCCCTTTGCACTGCCTCCATTTCTTTGTTCCTGAAAATAACAGTTGTTTAAAAAATATTCTCTCTTCATTTTTTGAAGCTAAAATCATTTGGCATTGTCTGGCATTCTTCGTGCCTCCTCTGAGGTTGTGTGCTCTCATCTCAAACAACTTCCTAGCTGGCATAAGCCTTCTTCAGAGTATCCCATCTGGAGGGGGGGGGGGGGCGGACTAGATATCCTGCAGTCTCCCAGTGATGGAATTGTCAACACCTCAGCAAGGCAGGTGTGTGTGTGTGTGTGTGTGTGTGTGTTTGCATGTGTGCATGCTCTTGCGTGTGTGTGATTCCCTTCTGTATTCAGATACCAGTGAGTGCTAGTCTGGGACAGAGAGGCACAGCTATAACGTAGGTGCTGCTGCCTGGCTTCTGTGTGGCTCATGCCCAGAAGACACACTCTTCCAGAGCTGGCCTCTGAGGGGCCCTGGGAATTCTTCCCACCTATGCAGTCACTACCTGCCCATAGTTAATGGAGAACCTGGCTGTTTAAGATGCTGTGGAAGATGGCCTTGTTCTTCATGGATCTTGTGAAGTATCTCTGGGACCCAGGGAAAAGGACCATATTTGATAGAAGGAAAAAGACCATCCTAAATCGCCCTAGGATGTTTCACACCCATGAGGGAGCACCCCAGCCCTCCATTCAGGTGGCTGGGCAGTAAGTTGCTAGGGCACCCCAAGCTCTCTTTCCTCTGCCTCGGGCCTCCTGACTTCTGCCTACAGTCTCCACAGCAAAATGCAGAGGCTACGGAGGGAAACAGGTGTAGGATGGCAGCAGCTGAGAATGGGCTATGGAGGAGAAGACAGGAGCCCAGTGGAATCTTTTCCTTGAGCTCAGAGCAGACCTGGGTATTACCACTCCCTGCCTCCGAGAAGGAGAAATGAGTTTGATTCCTGCAACTTCTTAGAGCATTCCTGCTCAGAAATATGGGAGGGAGGCCCAGCCAGGGGAAGGCAAGACCACCTCAGGGGTGTAGTCCTCCAAGAATGGAACAAAACAATAGCCTTGCAGTGATCCACAGCCAAGGCAAACAGAAGAGCACACACAGGAGGAGGCAGACTTGCAGTGGAGAGGAGAGCATTGTTAGAGAGATGCTGACAGCGCTCAGAAGCCCAAGGGCCACACAGCCAGGTGCAGAGAGCATTGGTTCCCCTAATCGGGAACCTGTCTTCTCCCAGGGCAACTCCACAAAATATTATTATTATTTAGTCACAACAACAGTGACTCAGAAAACAAAAACCAAAACAGGCCAACTATTGGAACACCAAGAAGAGATTTCTAGGGGGTTTTATTTTAAACATATGTTTTCTAAGAGAGCAGGAAGGGCTGCCAGAAATGCAGTGAGGAGTGTGTTTTCCTCTTTCTGTGTACAGGGCTTGCTTTGGAAACTGTCTGTGTAAGTGCCCCCAAAGTTTCTCTTGTCCAAATACTTGAGGGTGGGACATGGAGTTCTGAGCTTAACCTAGTTATCTCACTGAAATGGAGTGAGAGCGAAGAGCTGGGATTTTCATGTGATGTGATCGTAAGCCCATGGAGGTTGGGAAGAGGGGTCACTCATGCCATCTAATCACACAGAAGAGCACCACGTTCCATGGTGTTTTGCAAAGACAGCCCAGGCACCGGCCCCTCTACTCTACAAGCTGTTGGTTGGAAGAAGAGGAAGTCACTCTGTTGTTGTCATTATGGATTTCCATGGGGCCATATCTCGTGATGGATCCTGACTGGTTTGGGAACCCCAGAGATGGGTGAGAAAGCCTTTCCCTGTGTCTGCAAGGTCAGTGGGCAAAATCATGACACAAAACTGGCATTTGGTGTGTAATCTCAGCAACTTGGAATCAGCAAGTATCTGTCTTGTCCCCTATGGCCACAGATGATAGCTTCTACACTGGGTTAGGTCACCATGGTCCCAGGTCCTGGGTCAGAGAACAGGAAAGCTCATAGAAAGCAGACCATGCGCTGAGTTAGTTCAGCTAAGACTTCAAGCACACACAGCTGCAGATTGCTCCAGAGAAAAGAATACAAGCTGGAGACTGAGGAGATGGCTTCATGTGGGGTTCTTGCCACACACTTATAGAGACCTGAGTCCAGCACCCTTGTAAAAGCCCAACATAGTGGGGTGTGTCTGTAGACTCAGCGTGAATTTGTATGGAGGGATCCTAGGGTTTCGTAGTCAGCTAGGCTAACCAAAGCATGGAACAGATCCTAAAAATGAGATAGACTATGGCAGAGATTGAACCCTCATCCCCTTGGGCACACATACCTACCTAATACGTATACATACTCACTCACATATTCACTACTATCTCTTTCTCTGTTTTATTTTTCAAGATAGGGTTTCTCTATGTAGCCTTGGCTGTCCTAGACTCGTTTTGCATACCAGGCTGGCCTTGAATTCACAGAGATTCACCTGCCTCTGCCTCCCCAGGTCTAGGATTACAGGTGTGTGCCACCACACCTGACTTTCCTTCCTCTCTAAAATAAAGAAAACCAGCTGGGCATAGCAGTGCAGCGATTTGGGAAGTTGGGACAGAGGTATTGAGAGTTTAAGGCAAGTCATCCTTAGTTACAGAGTAAATTTAAGGCCTGGATGACGCAGAAAGATCCTGTCTAAAATTTAAAAACAAAACAGAAGAATTTAAGGGTGTATCTCAGTGCTTACGGAGCATGCACAAGGACCCAAGTTCAACCTCCAGCACAGCAAGGGGGAAAAAAAGGCAAGAATCCAACTGCAGAAAGATCATGGAGTCCCATGCATGCCAGGTCCTCCCAGCCGCGTTGGCCTTGGCCTTCGGTGAGAGAGGTAAACGGTGCTCTCCACCCAAAGCTATGAGTCAACCTTCTGGCTCTGTTATGCTTCAGGGTGGGATTAATTATCACCAGGCCTCTTAGGGGATTCATTTAAATGTGATATGAAATAGAGTTTACTGTCATTTTAAATAAAGACAGCAGATGAAATTTAAGACATATGAAGAGTAGAGAGAATACCAAACCAGAAACAGCAGGATGCTGTGATTCCAGAGGGTTCTGAGTCATCCAGCGGGCTCTGCCATCAGAATGTGCAGCTAGCTGAGTTAAGGACATTCCATGCTACGTGTCCCACAGAGCAACTCGAGTCTTTTGCTTTAGTTGTAAAGGAAGCATGAGTTAAAATATGATGGTTTTTCTCCAGGCCTAAAAAGAATCACCTTATAATAATGAATGGGGATAGAAACTCAATTTAGAAGGGCTTTGAAGAACATCTCCTACTGTCCCCAATATGATAGAGCTTCTAAGAGTTAAGGGGTTGGGTGTCACTTCAGTAGGATATGAGGGACTGTTTACTGTTAAGGTTTACTGCTGAGATCAGGGAGGAGATTCAGAGAGATAAATCCTCATGCAGAAGAGTCCCTTCATTGAAGAATGTGCTAACCCATTCGTAAAGAGCCACAGTAGAATTGTTTACAAAATGTACACCATTTAAAAAAGTATACACACACAGACACAGACATAGACACACACACACACACATACACATGCCTGTTTCAATATAGAGAGGTCAGTGAAGAACATTTTTCTATGTGGGTGAAATGTCCTGCTTTATAGAAAGGACCTCTCACTGAACCTGGAGCTAGCTGGACACCAAGTCCAGCCATTTTTTGTCTCCATCTACCACAATGCTGGGACTACAGAGGTGCAAGTGCCATGCACAGCCTTTCGCGTGAGCACAGGGAGCACACATACCCACCCCATCTCCCCGCTTCCCCATTTATTTATGTCATTGGGAGACTGAGTGTGCCAAAGTGCAGAATGAGGTAAAGGAGGGCCTTGGCTGTGCTGCCCTTAGCACTCATTCATGGGTGTTTGCTGCTGAAGCGCACTGTGGGAAATGTTCATGAGGATGCTCATGGAAGGAGAAGCTGGGTTGTGAGAATACATTCGGGACATAGAAGGCAGATGGTAAAGAGAAAAAGGAAATGAGCACAGAAGTCAGAGCATGGGTGAATATACACTGGTGATGTGTGCGATGGTGATAATCATAATTAAGGAATAATGACAGTGGACACTGTTTGCTGAGCCCCTGCTGCATGGAACGAAGGATGCTTATCTTTTACAATCATGGTCTCATTTAACATTTAAGAAGGCCTAAGGGACCATGACTCTGATGGTTCTATAGAGGACAGATGAAGGTATGACTGAGGTTTGGAGAATACCTGGCTTGTTTAAGATCACACAGCTAAAAAGCACGAAAACACAGGAAGACACAGGGACTCATCAGGTTCCCTCCAGAGCCTACCGAAGACCGGAGAGATGGTAATTGGGACAGAGTTTTTCCACTCTTTTGAATTATTTAAAACACAAAAGTAAACAACACTTTTTTCTTCCTTTCTTCCTCCTTTCTTTCTTTCTTTCTTTCTTTCTTTCTTTCTTTCTTTCTTTCTTTCTTTCTTTCTTTCTTTCTTTCTTTCTTTCTTTCTTTTTCAAAGAATGTGGGAAGGGAGCCCAGGACAGAGCTAAGATACCAATCAGCAAATAAACAACAACAAAGGACAGTAATAAAGTCAGGAGTTAGTCTATGCTTGATTGTACTGCAATAAAGAGGAAGAATCCAGCAGCTACTAAATGTCCGTCATTGCCATGGCTTAAAAAAAAAAAAAAGAGGAAGCAAAGTCAGTGCATGGTAGGGTTGTCTGGAGTGAGGAGATGTGTCGCCCAACTCTTTCGTCCCTTAATTCAGCTTCACTAAATAGAAAACTCTTCTTTGTGTGTTTGGTGAACTTAGTTCATTAACCTCAGTCTGAACAACAGTTCAGCTTCTTATTTAATTGATATTAAAACCAAAACAAGAAACCTTGATCATAAGTGAGCAAGCATTTGTGCTTTGTTTATGGCTTGTATTGACAGGAAAAGGGCAGTGCTAATATCTCACGGCTACATTAGATAAAGCCATTTCAAAAACAATGTTATGGCCATGTATGGTGGCGTTCCCCTGACACCCCTGCACATGGGAGGCAGAAGCAGAGGAATCACTGCAAATTCAAGGCCAGCCTGGTATCCATAGTAAGACCCTGCCTCAAAAACACCTCCCAGTTTCTTTGTCCTCAGAAATGGAATCTATTTTTAAAATTTTGCTCTGCAGAAATAAACAAGCTCTCAAAGAATCAAGGAAAATGTATTTATCAGAGGAACTTGGCTTATGATATGGTTCAGTTACTAATCCATATGTATTTGTATATATTATTTCATACACATATATGTACACATGTGTTTGTGGAAGTGTGTGTGTATGTGTGCATTTGTATTGTGTATGTAAGGGTGGTAGAGAACCGCCATGTGGGTGCTGGAAAGCAGCAAGTATATTCTTAACCACTGGGCCATCTCTCTAGCCCCTTAAT
This sequence comes from Pachyuromys duprasi, assembly GCA_028658305.1. NCBI lineage: Eukaryota > Metazoa > Chordata > Mammalia > Rodentia > Muridae > Pachyuromys > Pachyuromys duprasi. The sequence goes on from CM053762.1 coordinate 10,933,158, forward strand.
CTACATTTTTATAAAATTAAATAAATTTACAACTAAATTCCGATCAGTCACACATTCTGGTGACTGTACTCCTCTTCAGCTTCTCTCAGGTCTCATGAGAGGTTAGAATATAATGATTATCATTGAGAAGCATCTTTAAGAGCCTGGGTTATAACCAGCAACTGAACATGTACAATTTGCCCCAGTCTCTTTTTTTCTAAAAACAAATATATAAAAACAATGTGTTTCTCAGTGTGCTAATGGAAACAACTGTATCTCTTTTGATACTGAAAGAAGTAGAAAGCAACAACAGGCTTTAAATAGGAGGGAAAAAAGGCATAGGAACAAAGTGATCAACAGAGGAAGTCTCACAGGGAAGCTTTCAAAAGGTAGAGTCTCATGATATACAAGAAGACTCATCTCCATTGCATGCAAACTACAAAACATGACAGGAAGCTGTCAAGGTCCTTTCCAGCAGTCCTGATAAAGGCAACTGTGCCATGTATTTCCTGTATATGACCCTCCCAGCATTCCTGCTAATGCTCTTATAAGTATGGCTAAGAATATACTGGGTCCTATAGCCCATTTTTCCTTGATGCCACTCTACTTTGGCATCCATGTACTTAGTACCTGTCTTTTCATTCTGGTGTTTTCCCCCCTCATTTTTGTGGACAAGTCATTCCACAAACACAGCTAATTGGTAGCACTTTCATTACACATTGGACTCAAATGAGTTGGTCTAGTTTCTAATTCCTACCAAGGATGGGATACCAACTGTAGAAGAAAAAGAAAAGGGGCAATTCTAGAGAAAGAGTGGAGCAACTTAGACATGTTTTGACTTTGTGTAGAGACGTGGGTAGCAATCTTCTTGTGTAGAAAGATGCTATGGAGTTACAGACATTTCTTATGTATTTTGACTACATCCAACATCACTCAGGGACTATGAGTCAGCTTGTCACTTGTTCATTATAACAGCAAACACTCAGTACCTGTACATGCTACACTGGATACTGAGGAAAGAGATGAATTAGAGCATGGTCCACGTGACCAAAGTTCTCCAGTTTTGTAGGGCAATCAACATGAAAACAAATGTAAATAGAGTATCCCAGATTCTGGACAGTGGTTGATGGATAGCATGCCAGGCCTGGCAGAGGAAGTGTGGAGTGTAAGCAAACAGGTAGACTGGAGATGTTTGAGTATATAAGCAAGACTTCCTAAATGTGATGATGGTGAGCATCTATGGTGATTTGGCCAAGAGATGCCCCCGTCATTTCAGGCATTTAAATGCTTGGTTGCTGGTTGGTGACATTGTTTGAGGAAGGTTAGAGGATATGGCCCTGCTGAAGACAGTATGTATAATCTTGCCCTACTTCCTGTTCACCCTCTGCTCTTTGATGTGATCTCTCGGCTTTCTGCTCCTGCCACCATGCCTGTTGCTTGCTGCCATGCATTCGCACTACGGCAGACTCGTATCCCACTGGAATTTTAAACTCAAAAGACTCTTTCTTTTGAACACTGTGTTTTATCACAAGGACAGACAAGTAACCAGTGCAGTATTTTCCTAAGTCTTCCTGTTTGCCTTCTCAAGTGAGGAAGAAAGTTCTGCCGAAAGCCAGAGAAATGTCTCAGTGATTAAGAGTGTATCCTGTTCTTCCAGAGAACCCAAATTCTGTTCCCTGCACTTACATTAGGAAGCTTACAACTGCCTGGAACTTCAGCTCTACACATCGGATGCCCCCTTCTGGTCTTCACAGACACCTGCACCCAAGTGCAGAGACATACATGTATATACATGATTGAAATAGTGCAAATAAACCTCTCAAAGAAAAGTTCTGCTTTGAATTTTTTGAAATGTGTGTAAAAGTTATTCTTCAAGGAGAAATACATTTTAGGTTTCAGGGACTATACAATGTATGTCTGAATCATACTGACATAATACAGATGATATGGTTAGAAACAACACGATCTGGGATGGTTGCCTTGGCCTTGGCACTCCATTAAACAATTTTTAAATCTCTTCCAGGATCCACAGGCACTGTCATTGCCATAGTTGACACATGAGGACTGATGTTTAGAAAGATGAAGAATGTTTTAAGGTCACCCTTCTCATAAGTGGCTGGGTTGAACTTTAAACCTGACCCCTATGGCTGCAGAGCTTCAGGTCTATGCTATGTAAGGATTGTAGCTAGAAAAAGCTTTCCAAATTTGTTTCTTCTTGTTTTATACCCAAAAACCAGGTCCTGAAATTCAGGAAGGACACAGAGCTGCAGCTGACTTCAGGAACCAGTTTCTGGTGCTACTGGGCTCTTAGGTTCATAAATCCATGGCCTCAGTTTCCCTACATTCCAAAGAACTTGGGAGGTGTGTGTGTGTGTGTGTATGTATGTGTGTGTGTGTCTGTGTGTGTGTATACACTGCAGTTAATATAATATCATGAAGCAAAAGCTGGAAGAGAGAAATTTAGCTATACACTAACAGATGGCTCTATTTCTCTGTGGAAGAGGCCCCAGGCCCCAGGTTGCCTTCACCCTCTCTGGTTTCTGTTAAGGAGACATTTTTTAAAATTCAAATCTATGTTGAGGAAAATGAGGTCTTAAATATGCCCCATTTTTAAAAGAGCAAAGTGTCTCAGGAGTTTTATGGGTATTAAGATGCCATCCATTGGTCCTGGCAGTCTTTTGTGTCAGGTCCATTTCTGCATGCCCTTAAAAATACTTCTTGCATAAGTGAAAAGAGTGATAGTCTGATGGCTGAAAGGAGGGGCCCAAGTGTGAGTATTTCCTTCCCAGGGGCCACAACTCTAGCAGAAGATAACTGTTACAATGGACTAGGTGAGTACATATGCATGTATGTACTTATAGGTGTCTCTGTGTATGTGTGTACATGAATGTGTATGTACACATGTGTGTATATATGTGCATTTATTTGAGTGTATGTGCATGTGAATGTGCATTTGCTTGTGTGTAGTATATGTTATTTGTGTGTGTTTACATGTATGAGTAGCATTTAATATCAACCTCCACTCTCTTGAGAAAACAAACACAAAGCAATGAACTATTGAAGAGAAAAATACAGGAAATCCAAATGTGAAAACTTAAGTTTGATAATATACCACATATCAATTCTCCCCCACCCCCAAAAGATGAATTCCAGAATCTGTGCAGTACTTGTTCCAAAAAGATTTAAGACCAAACAGCCAAAGTGCCTTATTTTCTTAATATAGATATTTATGAAGTCTGCCTTTGATGTTATTGAGTCATCTCCCTACTCAGTTATACAACCTTATCATGCACAGTGATAAGGCAAGCTAATGAAGAGTGAGTTTATTACTTTTCTGGTTTTCAGTTCCCCATGTGGCTTTGTATTTCTGCAGTGCATGGGTCATCACTGTTGCAATTACAGTAAATACTCTTGAATTATTCAACAATATACCAAAACCATTCTGGAATAGGAAAAGGTACATGAGCTTAGTAATATAAGGATAATTAAAAGTAGCTACAAAATGCAGACTATTCTACATAGGAATCTTGACCACAGTCCTTAATTCCTCAAAATAATTTGGGCTGGGAGGGACACTGACATATGACAAGGCACCCACATCCTACCCAATTGTTGTAGTTACTGATATGTCATAGGTAAGTATAAGTAGTATCTGGAAAGTTATTCAATCATCACTCTTCTAAACATCCGTCTAGTCTTATCAATCATTCTATCATCTACATATTTAAGTTTCTAGACACCCACCCACCCATCTACCCTCCCACCCATCCATGCAAACACCCATACATCTATCCACCAGACACATATCTACCCAGACCTTCCCCCTCGTTCCTCAGTCAGCCATCTAGATATCTATTCAGCTGTCCCTTCAGGAAACATCAATTATATGTATGTTAAATATCAAGTACTCAGATAGATGATAAAAGACAAATGAGGCCAGTGAGGACAGTGGGTAAAGGTATGTGGGATGCAAAGCCAAGTTCAGCCTCTGGGACCCAGGTAAGGGTGGAAGCAGAGAATCTACCCCAGCAGGCTGGCCTCTGACCTCCACATTGGTGCTGCACCTTGTGTTTCCTTCCCACACATCATCTGCATGAACATATAATATGTACCAGTAACAACACATTTTGGAAATAATGTAAAAATTTAACAACAACAATAAAAACAAATGAGATGAGCAAAGCAAAGAAAAACAGACTTAGAAAGGGGAGCCAGGAGGGAAACAGATGGCGAGATTTTTCAGCCCCATTTTTTATTTGACTGAAATAGGAATTGTCTAATTGGCATTACATTCCCCCACAGACCATGAGCCAGGATTGGGCAGTGAGAACAGGCCCCAGCTGCAGCTCCTCTGGGCTAATGAGTGGGGACAGAAGCCTCTCCTGACTTAGAGGTAGCATGTTTCCATGGACTGGGGGATTCATCTTTTTCCAAGGCTTTTATTTGTGATTGCATGGTCAGTGCCCATCAGTCTGCCCATCCGATCTACTCAAAATTGAAATAAAATGTCTCAAGGTATTGGGAATGCAACCTAGTTTATGTAGTGGCAACTGGGTAGGTGGCAGCCACAGGAAGATAATGTGCATGGTGATTGGCAAGTTCCTTATTACAAGGAATGTTTCTATTTCAAAACCAAAGGCATGGGTGGGAAGAGCAAGACTGAGGTTTAAGTCTGATGCTGAGGGTCTATGATAGCAAAGAACACTCATCTATCTTCAGTGTTGAAGACATAACAGACAACCAATAAAAAAGATGTTCACAAGATGAAAAGACACATTCACATATTCTGGCATAGGTGGGATTTCCTTCACACTTCACACCGGACCTCATTCCTTATAAACAAACCAAAGTGCATTCACTTACTTAATGGCAATTTATTGAATTCTTGATCTTTCAAAGCGCTTTTGCATAGCAGAGAGGATGTAGAGGAGCACAAAGATCAGATTTTGCCTTTGGGGAGTTTGGAATGCCACTGGAATTGTGAGGCTTCACACACAATGGGGAGACTAAGGAAGACCATGCAGGGTCAATGCTGACCATGCAGTGCAGAACCAAAGGCCTCTGAGGTCAGTGCAGGTAGGCTCAATGGTGCTCATGTGGTATTCCCTTCTGTATGTGTGACTTTAAATTTGATATCTCAGCATATCATAGATGGACAAAAATCTTTAAAAGGCCAGTCTACCAGAAAAAAATGTTTCCACCATCCAGGGCTTGTCACATATAGTGTTTGATCAATACTTTGTACCTTCAGACATTTCGGCTTTGAGAAGACTGAGTCTAAGCAGATACACTTCGCCTTCTGCCTTGCCATCTGCATATTCATTTGAGAAACGGGAAGCAGAGGTGAAGCAGAGATGTGTGGGACAAGTTTGAAAGCGTGCGTTTTCTTAAGGCAGATGCAGTAAGTCAGGGTTATCCCTCCCAGTTACACAGACCTCAGGCTTCTGCTTTCAAATGTCTATTTCCCTCATTTCTTGGATGTCTCCCATGTTCCCACACATTATCCTAAGTACGCAGAGTCGGATGGAGACAGAGAAAGAGGCTCATCTCCTTGCCTCTCCCAGCATAGTGGCAGGCATCCCACGGCAGCTTTTTTTCCCAGAGCCATACGACAAGCCCTCAGCATAAGTCATGAATGGATGGACTGCTGGAAAAATGAACACATGAGAGAATGTTTTGAAATCCAAACACAGGGATGTTATGGCAATTTCTATGTAACTGTAGAAGACTCTATTACTAGGTTCTGTGACTAACACTCAAAAACTTGGCACCACAAGGTTTCCTAAATCCACACTTAATAAATGATTGTATATTTGATATTCTTTCTTTACTTCATTACTGTCCTTATATTTTGCTTGGTTTTCTTCAAAAAGAGCATGAAATTTCTATTAGCATCAAGACTCATGAGCCAAGGAATCTGGGCCTTTTCCTAGCAACTCTGAACCAGATCCAGGGCCATGTCTCATGGAAGGTGCACATCTCAGCTCCATGCATGATCCCCCTGCCCCCAGCTCCTCTTCCACCTAGCTCTGCTTCTTCCCAGCTGTATGCTGAAACACATTGGGATTGAATGTCCAGACAAAAATAAAATAGCAAAGATGCACTGTGATGGCCTTAGACTTGGTCTTCTGGGTATGGGGAGATGGTGGTGTTGCTAAAGTGCTGGTTATACAAGCACGAAGGTCTGAGCTTGACCCCCAGAGTCTACCCATGTGAAAAGCCAGGCATGGCCGCACATGCCTATGATCCCAGCATGGAGATGAATGGATCTCTAGGGCTCACTGGTCAACGAGTCTAGCCTAAAAAAAGGGAGCCCACAGCCAGCATCAGATCCTGGCTCAAAAAACCAAACTGGAAAGCTCCTGAATGATGACACCAGAGGTTTATGCCTGGCGTCCATACATGTACGCACACCTATACATACACATACTCCACCTTGAATTTCTTAAACTTGCAACCTCCAGATGAACACACTGACCCGCCATAGGCATTGGTCTCTTCAATACTACCAAGGAGTTGTCTCATGGTTTTAAAATGGCGCAAAGCTTGTTAAGCTGGCTGAGGTTTCATACTTGAGCACTTGTTATTAGGTTGTCTTCTAACGTTCATTTCTGTAGATTTAAGTGCCCTGGTGGGTCACTGGGTAAGCTCTGGGTCCCATTTCACAAGTCACAAATGACGTTTTCTAGATGGGAGGTAGGGGGTTCCTCAGGAGAGCTCCGTTTCAGAGCATGTGGTTTTATTGGAAGCTTTGTACTCGAGGCCCTTCAAGGCTCCATGACAGTCTGTGGGCCTCCTCTTCTCAGGGCTATCTCTCGCTTCCCAGCCTCATCTCTTGACAACTGTGCTGCAGGGCAACCAAGGCCAGCACCACAATGGAAAATAGTCACCGGAGGAGGCCAGAGCTCAAGGCTCTTTCTTTTTCCTTTGCATCTGAAAACATCAGGCTTGTCCTGCCAGGGCCACATGAAGATAAAAAAACAAACAAAAAACAACAAAAAAAATAAACTTCAGTGAACAACATTCACTTCCTCCTATTTGTCCTCATATTTGGGGAGAGTTGAGCATCAACCCTCAAGGGAGCCTTCTGTAGGACTGGGGCAGGCGCCACAGTCAGGACTACCCTGATTTCCTATTGCATTAAAAGCACTCATCTAATGAATGGGCTGGATTCTCTCTCTCCCTCTCTCTCTCTCTATCTGTCTAATGTATAGGCTAGAGGTCAATTTCCTGTGTCATTCTTCAGGTATGTTAACCTTATTTTTCTGGAGAGGAGTATCTCATTGGCTAATTTATCAAGAAGACTGGACTAGCTGGCCCGTGGGCCCCAGGCCTCTCAGCACTGGGATTACAAGCATGTTCCACCACACTCAGATTTTTTTTTAAACTTTTATGAGCATGGGTGTATGGTCTGCATGTATGTCTGTGTACCATGTATGTGCAGTGCCTGTGGAGGTAGGAAAGGATGTCAGATTCCCTGGGACTGGAGTTATAGATGGTTGTGAGATATCATGGGGGTGTTGAGATTTGAACCCATGTCGTCAGGAAGAAGAGGCAGTGTTCTTAACCACTAAGCCATCTTCCAGCTCCCAAATGCTTTGATTATTTTTAATGGGTTCTGGGGATCAAACTCATGTTGTTAAGTTTTCAGGGCAAGCCTTATTGCCTGAGCCCTGGATTCTCATATATTTTCTTTTTTCCTCTGGGCCTTTCCTGGAGTGTCTCACTTAAGAGGCAAAATTTTGCAAGATGAAACTCAGTCCTCATTCATACTTGTAGGTAAGGAGCATCGTAGGGACGGTGCCCTTTTCTCCTTCTAGGTTATAAGACATTCTCTGATTCTATAAAGAAAGGCATCACTATACATCAAGCATCCCTAAATGTTTTGTTATTGTTTTTGTTTTTCGAGACAGGGTTTCTCTGTGTAGCCTTGGATGTCCTGGACTCACTTTGTAGACCAGGCTGGCCTTGAACTCACAGAGATCCGCCTGCCTCTGCCTCTCTGAGTGCTGGGACACAATCTTAAAATCAAATTGGTCCAAAATTCTAAATCCCTGAGCACTGAAATGATAACACAGGAAGAAACACCCAGCCCCGCAGTCAAGATGTGTGGCTCTAAGTGCACTGTATAAAGTTGCTTTACACTCTGTTCATGAGGTATATAAGTGGGTTTCATGTTTTAGAGCTAGGCCACACTCTCAAATATCTGTACAATATGTGCAAATCACATGATAAAAAGTTATAAATGTACAGCACTTCTGCTCCTGCATATTTTTAATATTCCAAAGACACCTTTCTTTTTGAATATCACACAATGAAAGGGTGTGGACTTACTATCAGACTTGCCGTCACTGAATCTCACTTTTAAAGGTCATATTGTGCCCCAGCATCTCAGGGAAAGGACCACTGGTGGCCTTACAGGGGCAGGTGACAGCTTCCTCTTTCAGTGTAATAACACTAGCATTAGTCAAGGTCGCTGGGTGTCTCGATGAAGGTTTATAGTGTGATAAAACACATGAGCAAAGGCAGTTTGGGGAGGAAAGGGTGTATTTCATCCTACAGTTATAATGCATCACTTGAGGGAGGTCAGCCAGGACCTCAGGCAGGGCGGGAACATGCAGGCAGTAGACAATGGAGGAATGCTGCTTGCTGGCTTGCTCACCATAGCTTGCTCAGTCTGCTTCTTTAGTAGAATCTAGGACCACCTGCCCAGGGGTGGTGCCACCCACAGTGTGGTGGGCCTTTTCACATCAATTATCAATCAAGGAAATGTAGCAGAGGCTTGCCCACAAGCCAATCTGGTTAGGAGCATTTTTCCCAGTTGAAGTTCTGTCTTTCAAAATGACTAGCCTATATCATAGAGACTGGTCATACTGGGGACTCTAAATTTTTGTTAAAATCTGTTTTTTTTTAAAGTAGATAAACAGCAATTCTACAAAGAAAGGCATAGCTTTAGGTCAAGTGTCCACAATCTTAAAATCAAATTTGGCCCACTGTGGCTATCACATTCTTCATGTGAGATCTTCATGGGGAAATGAGAGCAAGACGGGTCCCCAATCCCCACAGACAGAATGGGGCCTTCAGGGATAGCATCAAGGATTGTGAAAGGACCAAAATGTCATCCATGGGGTCAGTTAGAGAAACAAAGGGATCTGAGTGAGAAGGAATAGACCAGCCACAGTGGGTAAAGGCTGTGCTGGCAGGTCACTCAGTGTAAATGATAACTTTATTGGTGTCCTCACTGTGTGTTGAAGCAGATGTCTCCGTGGAGGGCAAGGCTCTTGGCCCACTTATGAAGGAACTCCTGTGAGAATGGTCTCAAAGATACTCAACAACTAACCAGAGGGCAAACTAGGTGCCTGTCAATGTTCCATTTCATTTGGAAGTTCATTGACACTTTAGATAAAGGGCCGCTTAGACTTGCTTTGCCACTAGGAGCCACTAGCCTCTACCTGGAAGGCTCCTTCCTATACAGGCTGACTTGAGCTGAGCAATACATGGCTCTGCTCTGTGCTTCTGGATCCCACAAGAGTGACGGTGAGCAGGCGCCAGGCGCGTCTGCACAAGGAAGCAGCTCTCTTCCAACTGGACACTGCATGGTGCTCAGCTGCCAAGATCCTTCATGCTGCCACCCCCAAAGGACAACAAGATCCTATTAATGTACTTAGCAAGCATCACCTTGGAGGGTATCAGTTACAGTAAGGAAGAGGCAGTGAGAATCTGACTGCAGAGAAGCCATGTGGCGCTCTCCTGACTGAAGTTCTCCAATCCCCGCCAGGCCAGCTCCAGGCCAGGCTGGCAGTGTCCTCCATACAGAGGTAAGCTTTCACCATATGGAAGGCATCCCTGTGACTCTACACTGAGGAATAAGTAAGAGCCTCATGTTCACGGCAATAAACTCTGCTTATTCTTTTGTCTGGGGTTGTGGTTCCAGGAAAGAAGATGGGTGGGGAAAGACCGTTTGTTGCATGCAGGGCTGGGAGGCTGCTGAATATGCAGGAATCACACTGCAGACATCAGGAAGGACAAGGGCTGTGGGGATAGGGTCAGGTGTCAGATGGTAGACAGTAGAGTAGATCAATGGAAGAGATGAAGGGTCAAAGGAACAGAATGCCTGGGACATAGACATGAGATGACTTTTTCAATAAGTAAACCAATTGGTTCACATTCTTGAGAGCATGCAATTTATGCATATTGTTTTCCTTTGAACTCCAAACAAGCCCTGGGAAACATTTTTTTTAAATTTTATTTTAGAGGTGGGGAGACAGAGGCACAGTGGGCAAACATACTTTCCTAGCCATATGATGAGCTGGAAGGAGTAAATTGACTCTAGATCTTAGACTTTAGACTGCATAGTCTTCCCAGGGTCCCACTGGCTTTTTCCTGCTTGTGCTCATTTAGTGGGTGACATAGTTATTTCCCCCTTCCTTTATTTTAATGTTTAAGTGATAGTTACAAGAAGAACTCTTTGTAAATGGGTGCACAGATTTTTATATTCTTTATAAAATTTTATGTAATTTTATATTTTTTTTCTTAAAATTCTGACACTGCAAAGAATAGTTTCTGAGAAATAATGTATTTGGGGAGAGTGGTCTTAACCTGGATTTTATTATTTTATTTTTATATTAGTTTGCTTTTTATAAACATTATGAGCAGAAACAACTTGGGAAGGAAAGGGTTCAGTTCGTCATACAGCTCAGAGCCCACCAAGAAGGAAGCCAGGGCACAACTCAAGGCAAGAGCCTGGAGGTAGGAGCTGAGGCCGAGGCCATGGAGGAAGAATGCTGTTTGCTGGCTTGCTCCTCGTGGCTTTCTCAGCAAGGTTTCTTATGTAACTCAGCCTCACCTGCCAAAGGGTGCCACTTCCTCCAGTAGGCTGGGCCCTCCCATATAAATCATCCATCAACACAATCCCTATAGAATTCCCTATAAACCAATTTTACGAAGGTGTTTTTAAAATTAAGGTCACCTCTTCCTAGGGTTGTGTCAAGTTGATGAAAAACAACCAGCTGACACATCATGGACCATGTTCCCATGGAACTCTATGACATCCAGCGGGTACCAGCACATCCTACAAAGCTTGGCCAAGTCACATTTGAAGGGACCGTCAGGACACAGCATAATCTTACACTCTTGCTCAGACATAATGTGTGAGGACACTCCTCATCCAAACTTACCAAGTGAGGTGTCTCTCTGTAGTCACTGTCTCTGCTTGTCATCCAGAGTTACTATGGTATACCAGGGTATTCTGCTAGGTGCCTGAAAGGAATGCACACAGGCCAAGCCTTACATCCCAGTGTTAAAAAACACTCCTATTTCCTACCTTATATCCTGGGAATTTTTATTGGACAAGGAATCTTCTATTATGGAATTTTCTTCAGATTCACCCCTTTCTTTTTATCTTTGGGATCATTCATTCTTCTGCCATCCATCCAGCATCCATTCATTACCTGCTCAGTTATCCATGTGTGCATCCATAAATTCATGTAGCCATCCATCAATCATCCACTCCTCAACCCATTCATTATTTACCCATCTCCATGGACACATCTCTTTATCATCTACCCCCCATCCATTCATCTACATATGCCACTGTGAGCACTGTGAGCTCTATTTCCTAGATACTCTTTCAAGAGGTCTTCAGCTCAGAACAGGGAGACACATGCAAATATGATGAGAGGCCTGGAGAGATGGATCTGGGTAAAGTGCTTGCCATGAAAACATCAACCTGAGTTTGGATTCCTCGAATCCATATAAAGCTAGGTGGGGAACTACACATCTGTATTGCAGTGTTCCTGTGGTAAGATAGAAGACAGAAAAAGGAGAATCTCTGGAAGCTTTCAGGTCACCTAGCCTGAATTATGCAGCAGTCAAGAATAAATAGACTCTGTTTCAAATAAGATGGAAGGCAAGGACGGATACCCAAGGTTACCTTCTGGCTGCCACATATATGCCATGGCAAGCATATGTCCATACTCACAAACACATGAATTGTTATGTACAGAGGCACTCATGTTATACTTGAATATGAATATATATATACATACACGAATGTGCATGTATAGCACATGCATCATAAATACATGCACTCATATATGTATGTTAGGATGGTTGAGGAAAGAGCCCTGGACCTAGTAAGGAATTAACAAAGTTTCCCCCTAGATGGCACAGAGAGAAGAAGAGAGGCTCAACAAGGAAAAAAGTAAGTAGCAGGGTACTGATGATGAGAACGGCACATGGAACAAAACAAGGAAGGACAGAGGATGTGCTAGTCAAGGATTGGGGCATTCCCTCCACATGAGGCAGATGTCATAGGCACAGGGTGATGACTGAGGCAGGAAGGACAAGTTGGAGCAAGAGCAAATGCCTCCCAGGCTGATATCAACCACCAACACCTGGCCTTTTCTTGCTGTCACCCTCATGGCAACCAGCAGCCCTACTCTACTATAGATGGTCACGGCTGTTGCTTTCGAGTTGACAGAGTGCCAGGTATGTGCTAAGCATGCATTGCTTTGTTCATGCCACACAGTGAGATGAGTACATGGGATTTCAGTCCCACTTTAAAAGCTGATAAAATCAGACAGATCAGGTACCCTATCCCAGCTTATACCCGGTGGCACATGGATCTGTGTGTGGGAAGGGACATGCTTTCAACCCCCACAGGCATTTCCTGTATTCAGTCGTGTCCCTCTCCATGTCTGGCCTTTCTCTGCTTTGCTAACCCCAGTTTCCTGCAGAGCCTTCCTGGAAGTGGCCCGGCAGAGCCCACACCTCTGAGGTGGCTCTCTTTGCTTCTCAGAGGTATTTGTCAACATTCACAAGTTGGTCACTAACAACACCACACCCTAAATGTAGCTTCGACCCTACTCTCTAAAGGGCAGCTGCTGCACCAGTTGGGCACCGAGAGTGGGGGACTGGCCTTCCCCACAGCCGAGACACCATCAGCATGCAACTCCTTTGACTGGGGCAGAGAGAACTTACTTGTAGTACGTCTTCATCTACATCTCACCCAATTCATTCGTGTGGCAAAAGTCCAGCTAAGCACCAGTACAGTACTGGATGTCGAAGATTTCACAGCATTGGCATGTATTTTTCTGTCCTCGCTGAATTTAAAGGATTGGAAAAATAAATACACTCTTGTTCAACCATGTACTACAGGAACTCTGTGCTCCAGTCTGTGACCATATTTCAGCCTGTAACCATCTACTGCATTCCCATAAAAGGATGAGGATTCTGGGAGAAACAGGCTTTGAGAATCCATTATCCGATTGTCTATCCCCATTTATGCCATTTACTTGTTAATTTCCAAATCTCCATTTTGTATTTCAATTCCAGTGATCCTCTTTGAGAGCATGTCCTCTGCTACGACTTGATCGCAAGGCTTCTGAAACATTTATGGGGTAGTTATACTTGAGCCTCTTTTGGATCTATGCCTAGGAGTGGTATAGCTGGATCTTGAGGTAGCACTAGTCCTAATTGTCTGAGAAAGTGACAGACTGATTTCCAAAGTGGTTGTACAAGTTTACATTCACACCAGCAATAGAGGAGGGTTCTCCTTTCTCCACAACCTCTCCAGCATGTGTTCTCACTTGAGTTTTTTGATCTTAGCCATTCTGATGGATGTAAGGTGAAATGGATGTAAGGTTTTGATTCACATTTCCCTGATGACTAAGGATGTTGAACATTTAAGTGTTTCTCTGCCATTCGATATTTCTCCATTGAGAATTCTCTGTTTAGCTCTGTTCCCTATTTTTTAATTGGATTACTTGATTTGTTATGGGATGGCTAATCTTAAGTCAACTTGACACACAAACTGGAGTTTTCTGAAAGGAGGAAACATCAATGGAAACGATGCCACCATAAGATCTAGCTGTAAGGTATTTTCTTCATTAGTGATTGATGGGGGCGGGCCCAGTCCATTGTGGGTGGTGGCATCCCTGGGAGGGTAGATCTGGGTTCTAGAAGAAAGTGGGTGGGGCAAACAATAGGAAAGCAAGCCAGTAAGTAGCATTCCTCTGTGACCTCAGCATCAACTCCTGCCTCCAAGTTACTGCCCTGTTTGAGTTCCTGTCCTGACTTCCTTCAGTGATGAACAGTGATCTGGAAGTGTAATCCAGACAAACCCTTTCCTCTCTAACCTGCTCTTTGGCCATAGTGTTTCACTGCAGCAATAGAAACCGTAACTAAGACATGGAGTGTGTGGAAAGATTCCATTGAATCACAGAAGTCCGCGACATCCTATGAAATATGCCAAAGGCTCATTTCAGCATATGACTGACTGTTCCTCCAAGAGAAGGTAGATCTTCTCCTCAGGAGAAGCTGTGTGTCCAACCAGACAATTCTGCATAAAGGCAGAGAACCATGCATTCAACCTTTAAGGGTAGAGAGTAGCATACTGGTTAAAGAAATAATGTAATGAGCTATTGTTTTATTTATTGATTTTTAACATGGAACTAGCTGGGCATGCATGATGGCACACACCTGTCATCCTAGCATTTGAGAAGCTGAGATGAGAGGAACTCAAGTTCCAAGCCAGCCTGGGTTATGTACCAAGTACCTACCTCAAAAATAAAATATACACAAAGCACTCAAATATAAACAAATAAATAAATACTTAACATATGCCATGAATAGCACTAAGCATGTAAGCACAGGAAACACAGCGTGGGCAACTGGGTATGACAACTGTGTTTGTTTCCTGTGCAAAGCCTGCAACCTGACAGCAATGAAGGACAAAGTCTATCTGAGTCCTGGAACTGCTGAGGATTCATTTCTCATGCACTTAAAACAACACTGGGTGCTTGAAAGAAATCTGGTGGTAACACCAGGAAGCATGAAGATTCTTCCAATAAACAAAGCAAGGACAATGTCCATGACAAGGACAATGACATCTTTTACACATATGAGGGAAACCACCACCGAGGGGTTTATTTTAAAGCGGGGTGAGGGATGCTGCCACTGTGCATCCCAAAATACTTAGGAATCAGTATATATCTTCCTCAGCAACCTTAACTCATGAAGCAAGGAACATTGGTCCATGAGCATCCCAAGTGCTTATGAAGAGAAGTTAATAAAAGCAAAGCAACCCTGGATGTAGTATGTTAAAGTGAGGAAATGCTACAGTCAGCCTTGGTGTGACCCAGTTTTAAATGATCTAACGTCCTTGGCACTCTGGGACTTTGCCAAAAGTCACAGACACTTAATAAGAAGCTCAAATGCTTGGGAGAGAAGGGGGAAAAAAGGGCTTCCTGGCAGCTGTCAGTGGATCTGTGAGGAGACTAGAGAGGGACACTCAGTTTTGGGAGATATGTCAAAGGCAAGGATGGAAACGGAGGGTCTGCCTAGCTGTCTGCTGGGAATCTGAGCCACTGGCTGGCCAACCACTGGCAGACCTCACACACAGAAAAAAAAATCTCCAATTCTCAGAGGCATTCCTAGCCTGTGCCTCTATATTGACTTGGATTACTTTCATTTTATTATGATTTCATTTTTCTTTTGCAGCATTTTATTAGATTTGTTCTTTGACAGTTTCATACATGTATGACGTGAGCAGAGGCTGTGACCCCGTCTCTAATCTCCCTCCATCACTATCACACCTCTCCTCCACAAAGTCCCTTTTCCACATTTGCATCTTTTAAATTTTTGAGTCCATCTGGGTTGAACAGGATCTGCTGTGTGAACACTGGTTTTGAGCTATCCATTGGAGCCTGGTGGGCTTACCCATTGGTACACTCCTGGAGACGGTGAATGCTCTGCCATCAGAATCTACTAGTTACCAATAGTTCAGCAGGCAGTGGTATGGCCCCATGATTGACCGCCCACAGACCCAGTCTTGTGCAGGCCTAGAGTAGGCAACCACAGTAGGTATGGGACCATGAATGTATTGAGTGTGCCATGGTCAGAAGACACCACTCCACATCTCTTCTCCCTGCCCTACTGTTCTTATATGCTTTCTGCTCCTTTCTTCCACAGTGATTCCTGAGCTGAAGGGGTACTGGTGGCATATATGGTCAGTTCTGGACACTCAGCACCATATTCTCTGCACCTCAAGCAGCCACTCATCTCTTCACTCATGGCTTGCAAAGAGAAGCCGTAACTAAGGCTAGAAGCGGCATTTGTCTTGGGGTATAGTCACAAATACTTAGAAGGCAGACCATTACTGCGTCTCTATCATAATTTAAATCAGTGCATTGGGGTGTTTCATGCAAACATAAAACAAAATCTACAATCAGCTCCTAGTACTTCTTCCAATAAAATTAACAAGTGAAACATAAAATGAGTCCGAAGTCCCTGAATCTCTGCGAGCAATATTATAGACCCTGTAGACATTGGTTTGCCTCAAATTTCAGGGTAGAAATGTGAGACTCTCCATTCCATGCATCTGTATTTGACTCTGAGGATGCCCTTGCATCCTTGTTTAAGGTTCGAGCTTATTCAGGGCTTCACAAGTCTGAATGGGGGAAGCAGACTTTGGGGGGAAAAGGGGGAAGCCCCCTTTGCTTCAGTTATATCAGAAAGTGGTCACTGAATGTCTGTAGCAATGAGGAAGGACTTGACCAATGTGGACTTGAAGCTGAGGCAGGATTAAAAATCTTCGTCAGCTGTGTGATGCATTAGTTATGTGTCAGTCTTAAGTATTGTTTCTCATTTATAGGTGGGATCTCTTTGCAATCAAGAACAACCTACAAGTGGTTACCAAGGCCTGGGGGAGAAAGGGTTGGGGAGGTGTTGACCAAATAACCCCAAAATTCAGTTAGATACAGGAATAGGCCAAGATGCCTCATGTAGGACACGATGATGGCTAACAACAAAGTATGGTATTTGAAAATTGCTGAGAGATCACAATGGTTTCGCCAGATACACATACTACACATTGTGGCGTGAAGGAGTATAGGCCTTAAGGGGTTCATTTAGCCATTTCACAATTCATACACACTTAGAAGTAATATGCACATGACAAATTTTATATATATATATATATGTATATATATATAATCAATGGAAATGCATATTTAAAATCTTCACTAACTATATATCAATTATAAAGATTATCAAGCTCCCAAGGAATACATTTTCTTTTACTACTCTATTTAGTTTTAAATTGCTGAGTACTGACATTTCAAAGAGCTACCAAACTGTTAAGCATGAAGACTTAGAACTGGAGACTCAGGTGAGAAGCTTGTCCTGATACGCACATGCTTGTAAAGCCACTAGGGTGCCTTCTGACAAGCTTGCTGAGGGCTCACAGGGCTGTGTGGAGGAGGGTCAGTGGAGAGGGGGTGTGAGTAGAGGCTAATAGAACACAGCCATTTGCGTGTTGTCTGGCTCAGCTACACTTGTAAAATGGAGTCACTGTGACCAAGGCGATCAGGCTAAGATACACTGTGCTGCTCTTTTGTAGACTCTCTTAGGGGTGATGTTTCATTTGATTTACTACTTGCTTCTGATTACTGACCCCATTCAGTACAATTAAAGGTTAACTTGTAGAAGACTGATAAACTGCAAGTGGTTCTGTTGGCTAGAGATGATAAACGCTAAAGTTTCAGTTTCACTGCGCTGAAGGACATTATCCAGTTTTGTATCTGAGTCAGCACTCTTATTTTATCATTTTTATTTTTTCCTTTCAGCCAGTATCAGCCTGGCTGAGACCCTAATTAATGCGATGTATAAACTTTTGGTAGATATTCACTATGCATGTACGAGAGAGTCGTATCTTTAGCTTTCTGGACTACTCTCTGCTTTGGTATAAATGACTTCCATTTGGTCAGTGAGTGCAGCACTGATTACTGAGCAACAAGGCCCTCAGAGTCCTTTTGGTGGAAGCTTTATGTGAGGGTGGGTGGGTGTGGGGGGATTCCAAGGTTGGTGGAATGCTGTGGAAAGCGACTCAACTCAGACAACTGCAGTACACTGGACACGCATAACATACATGGGGAAATGGGTCACAAGACTGAGCATGACAGAAGCAGAGAGTGCAGTTCTTCAGTTAGGAGTTTATGCAACACGTGGAGGTCTAGGGAATATGGGAATAGAGGTCCTTGAGGAACAGTTGTGATTTTACCCATGACAGGAAGGAGGAAGCACACTGAAGCCAGGAGCTTAAAGCAGAACCTAAGCAGTCAGAGGGAACCAGGGACAGACTCAGGAATGGGACATACATTTGAAAGTTGGGTTGGTAGCACATCTCAGGAGCAGAGGGAAAGGATTTGGAGTATGGCATGAAGAGCCTGGCTCACTCTATGGGGGTTAATTAGTGTTCAACAAATAGTTATGGAGCTTGGATATTTGTTCATTTACTTAAAAGGCATATTAGTGTGGACAGATAGCTGGAGGGTTAGAGAGCTGTGTAAGCAGGAAGCACAGAGTTTGGATCCCATCACTGACAAAAGTTTGGAGCAGTCTTTGTACACCTGTAATCCACTCCCTCCATGCCCTGACCCCTATACTGGGCAGGCTGGAGGTAGGAGGGTCCTTGGGGATCTCTAGCTGTCAGTCTAGCTGAATAACCAGAGCTCTGGGTTCAGTAGCAGACCTCACCTTAAAGAAAGAAGGCAGAGAGTGATAAAGGAGAATATTTGACACCCTCCCAGCTTCTGCACATACCTCTCCACCTCTAAACATATACATTTTGTTTTTAAAGTGAGTACATTTTCATCACTTGCTTCCGCATGATCCTAGGTATAGAGATATGATAGCAAAGAAATGAGATTGTTGTCATAGTGGAGTATTCATGGTATTTTGGATGGTATTATGACAAAAAATAGAGTAAAAGAAAGCAGCAAGGGTGGTGAACAGCAGGGGTGGTTTATAAAGCTTGCCACCTTTTGAACCTTCTCCAACAAAGTGACATATGACTAGAGAAACCAAGGAAACCAGGTCACTTTTGAGGACAGGTAGGACAGACCCTAGAGCTAGCTCTGAGCAATGAAGGCACAGGAAGTTTGAGCAGAGGCTAGTGAGAGAAGATCCACACTTCAAAGAGACTCCCTGATACTTTCACAGGTCATAAGAGATGCTTGATGATCCAGGCAAGTGGATGATGGGGTCTTGGAGAGGGGAGGATGAGGAGCTAGGGGATGATGATGTTGTCTGGGATCACATAAGGTGTGGTGCCAGGGCATGTGGACAGGAACAAGTCCTGAAGACGTAAAAGATGATCCTTGTGATTCACCGATGGAGTGGGGAGACTTTTCTGTCATGGAGATGGAAATGTCTAGGGTGGGTCACAGGATTAGGAGCCTGAGAGTGTCCCTCATCCAATTTTCAGATTGAGGGGTGAAGGGGAGGCAAGATGAGGCTACTGAGGGAGAGTGTGTGGAAAGCTAGGCCCCAGAGCACTCCACATTAGAGTTACAAGGGGAAAGGGAGGCCCGGTGGGATTCTGGAGAACAATCAATGGTATGGAGGAGGGGTGAATTAGGAAGCCACAGGATGAGAGTGTTTCTGTAGTCAGGAGAGGTCAGGATCCAGCTTAGATCTTTGGGTTTAGCAACTTCATTGTTATCAGTGCACAAATAAGAGCTGTGCTGGAGAGCGTGAGGTGAAAGCATAGGAAGGGGCTGGAGAGTAGCTGGCTGTGGACTGGAGTGTCATTCACATATGAAGGGCGGATGAAGGGCAGGAAGGGTCACTTGTGACCCTCGGGGAATTTAGAGCAGCACCGTGCTGCTAGGAGTGGCCCAGGACACAGCCTGAGCCTGAGGCTCCCAAAGATGAAGGGTGTGGGGACAGAGCAGTTGGGGCAATGCCCATGTGGGGGTGAAGGGTAGACCTTGGGCACAGTGATGGGATGACCTTGAACTGCTACATAGAGGTTAACTCACAGGACAAGAGCAAAAAGATAATGTCTGGGGACAGGGGCACAAACCAGATGTGTTTTATGGAGCTTAGAGGAGGGAGGAGAATGAAGATGTGTGGTGGGAGTGTCAGGTAGCTCATGATGTTCTCTAGAGATAAGAGGATTATTAGGGAGAGGCCTTGTATCTGGCAGTGGGGGAGAAGGCAAGAGGCAAGAGGCCTAGGGAGAACAAGGACATTTACCAGTCCTTTGAAGGTTACTGTGAAAAGGTATAGCGTAAGGAGAAGCACATTTTGGTAGCATAGCTAGGCACTGGGGCAGTTGGAGAACATGGGGGCAGGGTAACTTCATGGGCTTGAGTGCTGTGGAGGAGGATAGCCATTTTGAAAGCTCCACGTCTCCACCATGGTTAAGGTAACCTTCAAAGCACAGACTGGGAAGTGGAGAAGGACTTCAGTATATGATATGGGCATCACCACTCTGGCATGACTGCCTATTCAGAATCAGCATCCCTGCTGCTGGAGAGATGGCCATAAGAACACTTATCATACAATTATAAGAACTAGCATTTGGATCCTGTCATCCACAAAGCAAAGGCTCTGATTCTCTCTTTGGCCTCTGCACATGCATAGGTGTGTGCATCTGCACACACACACATACACACACACACACACACACACACACACACACACACACACCCCTAATCCTAAAAACAAAGAACAAAATGAGCCATCATCGAATCATGAGAAGTGAAGAGATGCAAGCAAGGCTTCTGATCCACCATGGCCTTTTCTGAATCAGGATGATAGCCTTGACCAGCAGACCTCCTCAGATGGCTCTTTGCCCCTCCCTGGTAGGTCCCACTCATGAGTCTGCAAGCACGGGATGGGGAGGCAAGGCACCACTTCCAGGCACCAGGTGATTTCCACATCCACAGATAGACACTTTTTAAATACTTAATTCCAACTATGGCAAAGGAGATGCCACACTATCTGCAGACCGGTCTAATGAATTTTTTCAGAAGAAGGGCAGGGGTGCCCCATTCAGTTCTCTCTCTCTCTCTTTCTCCCACATGCCAGAGCTGTTCCTAGCCCAGAAAGAAGCCAACAGAAGAGGCCAGATGTTCTGGGGGTCACTGGCTTTGGAGGCAAAAGGCCTGGCATCTGTTCTGTAGAGGCAAATGGCGGGGCTGGGCAAGCGTACACCCTGGCTGAAAATGGATCCCATCACTTCTGCTTCTTGGTCTGAAGACAGAGGCCTCTTCACATCCTACTGCAGGCTGTGGGTACTGAGCGTCTGCCTGGCTTTCATTGTGGGGTCTACTACCTGGCATCAGTCCTTGCAAAGCAAATGAGCAACCCATTGGAAACAAACTCAGTCCCGTCTCAGGGTATGTCTGGGCTTCAACCTGACAATATGCTCTTTCAATTCTATTTTTCTTTAAACCTCACCAAATTTCATGTGTATTTATGAATATACGGTTACTGCCAAATTCCTGGCAATTTATTCATATTCAAAACTCCCAGCTGTGGTGACAGAAGAGTACATTTTTCAGGAGGGAAAGAAATGATTTTCCCAATATATTAAAAATATGTCCCATTTTATGGCAACATATCTGATATCAAAGTGTGAGGAGGGAAGGCCGGGGGAGGAGGAAGAAGAGGAGCTCTGGGGATATATTTTTCCTCAGAGGTGGGGGAGGCCAACTTTTTTTCTGGTGCCCACTGGGCCATAGGAATAAGGGGAGTGATAGAGTGGAGTGCTCAGACTTGTTTATAAAGTCACCCTCTCAGCAGATCACGGCCTCTCAGATTAACCAGATGGAGGTTTGGTCTGGGTGGTTATCAGGAAGGTTCTGGCTGTGCATAAAGAAAAGCGATTGAACACAACTAGTGAGAAGCATGTTCAGGGTTGGTGGTCCCCAAACCTAATGCCACAGAGAGAAGCAGGACTAAAGCTCAGATTCATCTCCAGAGCCCACATGGTAGAGATCAAGAACCAACTTCCACAAGGTAAGTTCTGCCTATGCATGCATGTGTGTGCCCCTCCCCACCACATTTTTTTAACAGATTCTTTAAAGGTGGGGGCTGGAATGATGGCTCAGCACTGGCTGCTCTTCCAGACGACCTGGGTTGGATTCCTAACACCCACATGGCAGCTCATAACTGTCTGTGGCTCCAGTCCCAGAGAATCCAACGCTCTCCTTGGGCACTTCACACAAGTAGTGAATAGACATAAACACAGGCAAAACAACCATACATATAAAATAATAAATATATAAAGCGTTCAAAAATTATTTTTAAAAGATAATGCCTGGAAAGGCCTGAGTAGAGAAGCCAAGTATGCTTCCTACCATGTCAACTACAGCATGAGTGAGTCCATGCACAACAATACTTTGTATGTTTGGACATCAGAGAAAAAGGGATCTCGGTAGGTTGGAGCCTCCCAGACCTTAGAGAAAGAGATTCCAGAAAGTATCTTTGAGATGGGTCTTGGAGTGTTGCTAGTTCTTATATGGTAGAGGAGTATTAGCTCAAGGCAATAGAACCACCTTGGGCATAGACACAGATGTTTGAAATGTTCATGGGGTTTAAAACAGCATACAGATCAGCCTGGACAGCAGTGGGCTTTTACATGAGGAATAAGAGGTAGCCAGGCTAGAAAGGTAGGTAGCCAGCTCGGAAAGATCATGGTCTCCAGGCTTAAGGAGCTAGCGTTGCTTTCATGGACAAGGCTTTTGAGCACTGAAGTGGGAGGAAAAAACTGTGTCCGAGTGATGCCCACTCTACTGGCTGGTTTTGTGTCAACTTGAAGCAAACTAGAGTCATCATAGAGGAAGGAGACTCAGTTGAGGAAATGCCTCCTTGTGATCCAGCTGTAAAGCATTTTCTCAGTTAGTGACCAGTGAAGGAGGGCCTGGCCTATTGTGGGCTGGTGGCCCTGGGTTCTTTTTTTTTTTTTTTTTTACTTATATGACATCATTGGGATTTTATTGGTGACTACTTACATTACATATTCTTTTTGATTTTTGATTTTTTTATTTTTTTAAATTTTTTGTTATCAATCACAGGTTAGGTACTTTGCATCCCATGCGTAGCCCCCTCCCTCATTCCCTCCCACCCTCCCCAACCCTCCCTCATCTCCTCCCCGCCCCCTCCAAGTCCACCAACCAGGGAGGACCTCCTCCCCTTCCATCCTACCCCAGCTCATCCTGTCTCCTCAGGGCTGGCTGCAATGTCCTCCACTCGGATCTAGCCAGTCTGT
>CM053762.1:10956298-11038077 GCA_028658305.1 Pachyuromys duprasi
CATCACTTCTTGCCCTCTGCCAAAGTCTTGATCGCGAGTCTTAATATCTGCTCTGATACATCTTTACGTTGACCCCCCCCCCCAGAGGTCCTCCTTGGCATACTTGTCCTGTTGCTTGTTTTCTCCTCCACTCAATGTCCATCCCATTTGTTCATCCAAACGAGCATTGATCATATCCCTGGGTTCTTTAAGAAATCAGGTTGAGGAAGCCAGAGGAAGCATGTCAGTAAGCAGCACCCATTCATGGCTTCCGCATCAGCTCCTGCCTCCATGATCCTTCCCTGACTTCCTTCAAGATGAATAGCAATATGGAAGTGTAAGCCAAATAAACCCTTTTCTCCCCAACTTGCTTTTTGGTTGTGGTGTTCGTTGCAGCAATAGAAACCCTGGTGGGTTTTATGAGAGGAGTTATGATCCTCAGGAAGAAAAGTTCAACTCCTAGCTTGGGTCTGTGACTGTGGCTCTCTTTGGAAACATGGTCTTTACAGATATAGTTGATGTGGCTCACACTGGAGGAAGGTCCAACTTTCTTTTGACATAGACACCCAGAAATGAAAGCCATGTGAAGTCACAGAAGGGACACAGGGATGATGGGTACACACATGAGAGTACCCATGCAGATACAAGCAAAGAAATACCTAGACATGCCAAAAGCCACCAGCCAGAGTGGTTCTATCTTGGGAGTCTCCAGTGGGGATCTGGTCCTGCTGGAAATCCCAGGTTCTTGACTGCAGACTTCTGGCTTTCAGAACCATGAAAGAGTTAAGTATGTGCTTATTTATGTGTGTGCACACATGTCCCCCCCCCCATTTGTGTGTGAATGTATGTAGAGGCCAGAGGTAAACCATGGGTATATTCTTTACTTTCTACTTTGTTTTTTGAGCTAGTCTCTCTCTTTTACCTGGAACTGGTAGGTTAGGCTAGCTGGGCTAGCCAGTGAGCCCCAGTGATTCACATATCTCTGCCACACATTGCTCCACCACCCACTAGTGCTGAAATTGGGAGCATATGCCTGTCCTTTCTATGTAGCCTAGCAATCATTTTATTTACTGGGTCACCTCCGCAGCCCTAAGTCCAGCTGTGTTCAGTACATTGATATGCCAGATCCAGGAAATGACTAAGTATGACATGGGCCTGAGGAAGAGTAGTATGAGGACTTGGATGTCCGAAAAAGATGTTCTACATATATTTCTGTTGCTGACAAAGTACCCAGACACAAAGCAACATACAGCAGGAACGATTCTAGGTTGCAGGCCATTACTGAGGGGAAGTTGAGGCAGGAACTCAAAGCAGCTAGTCACAGAATTGCTTCAGTCAAAAGCAGAGAAAAAGGAATGTATCCTTGCTGCTGGCTTGTTTGCATTCTTGGGCTTAACGTTCAGCTAGTTTCTTTATGCAGTCCACATCCTGAGTGGGTCTTCCCACCTCATTCAACAGTCAAGGTAATCCCCCACAGACATATCCACAGGCCAATTTGGTCTACATACTTCCTCAGCTGAAAATCTCTTCTTAGGTGGGTCCAGGTTGTGTCAAGTTGATAGTTAAAAACTAACCAGCCAGCCCACCAGATAAAATGTCAGTGACTATGGCCAGAGTTGAGAAACTGTCCTCTGAGTAAAGTAGTGAGACTCGAAGGAAAGGAAAGGAAGATGGAAAAGATAGCAAGGTCCAGTGGCCCCTAAGGGGTGTCTTTTCATGGACAGAACAGTTATACTCTGGTACTTTGAACAAGACATTGGGTGGAGGACATGTTGGCAAAGGATTGGTGGCTATCTATATCTGTAATGACAGAATTCATTCGGCGGGAAAGAGGAGCTTGAATCCACAGGACACAAGCACTACAGGCCAGGAACCCCAGACTTCATCTCCAGCACATTCTGGAGACACACAAGATTGGAAAATCAAAACTTTGCAAACATCTTGGCTGGAAGGTTCATTCAGTGGCAGGAGACCCAACCCCATAAAGGGAATGTGCTCCAAGCCCTCTGCGTGGGTTAGCGCTGTCAGTACCTGCAGAAAGCTTTTTCTTCAGCTCGAGGTCTCTAGAAATATAAACAAGGCACACCATAATTGTTGGTTAATTTGTTCCCAGTGAATTGGTTCCAGATTTGGGCTTTTCCCATTATTGCCGCTTTCGCCTCTTTTAGTGCACCCTGAAGTTCATGGAACTGTAATTTTGTATATGCTTAATGACTACCCAATGACATTACAGAGTCTGGAAATGTTCCTTTTTCATTTTGAGATATCCCACCCCATAATCCAAGGGCCTGGAAACCCCGAAGTGCTCTAGTTCTTCTTGGTGCCTCCCTCCCCATCTCCCTTCAACCAGAAGAAAAATAAAGTCCACTTTCCAGTCGGAATAATTGCCACAGTGGAGAAGAGATATTTTTAAAAACTTTCTCCCCAAATTACAGATCTGAGATAATGATGAAAGTAAAATTGCAGTTTCAAGCCTAAAGCAAAATCCGTCACCAAAAAACACAAGCCACTCACAACATGCAATTTTCTTGGGGCCAAGAGGCATGAAATACAGTTTGCTACAATGCAAGTCTCATCATCGCTAACTGTCTCAGAACTCAAGTGGCTTCAGGTTGTACAAGGTCCCCAAATTACCCCAGGTTCACAGAATTCTGCCTTGAACTTCTATTAAGGGTCAAATTGAGATCTGATCCTCAAACTGCTTGCAGAGAAAACTGTGTCTCTATTTGAGACATGTTCCTTCATTTGCTATTATTGGTGGGGTAGGTAGAATATAGAAGAAACTGCGTGTAAATTCTCATGGGCTTCCTCTTAAGAAACCATTTTTTATGAAAATTAAGGTGTCCAAAAATGTACTATGTTGGTTAAGTAAAGAGAAACTGATGCACAGTAATAGAGACTTTTGCGGGGTGGGTTACTGAGGCAAAGTCCATGTAGAACTTCCAATCCAAAATGCAAGTTTTTTTTTTTTAACCTTAAAACTGAACAAGAGTGTGGGTTTTACTTAACTTATGGGCATCATATTGGTGTTTTTTTAAAAGAAGGAACTAGAAAGCATTCTTTATTTGATATGCATATTAATGTATCATATGCCTCCCTACCAGCATCTAATATTCAGAAGAATTACAGTTTGACGGAGAAAAAAATACCTTGGTTCAATTGTAACAAAAATAGTATTTAAGGTAAATACTGCAACAGCCGTTTTAACTTTATTTCATAAAAGTGAGTAGGGTGGAATTCCTATGGAATGTAGGTGCTTTGGCCAAGAAAAATTATGTTTTACAGATTTCAGACGTTCGTTTTGAACAAATATAGAAATGTAAACACCAGGAAACACAGAGGTTGGTGAGAAAACAGTGGTTTAGGAGTAAACACTTATCAAAGCACCCAATGCAACTTCACCCAGGAGCCATCTATCTTCAGAAAAAAAAATCTTGTCTCGCAAAACACACCCCGAGCATCCTTTACTCATTTGACAGGATCTGACTAAATATCTTTTGAAATAAAAATTGCCTTCCCATTCCCACAAATTCCTCAGAAACGTCTGGGCAGTACTATTCTTTTTTTTTTTTTTAAGATGTTTCATAACTGTGGGCAGTAAGAGGGTGTGACCCATAGAGACCACACCATTCCCAGCTTTTCCTCAGTCTCACTGCTGTAGGAACTTTACTGTCTATGGTAAACTGGAGGAGCTCAGATCTCGTATGTGTGTGTGTGTGCGCATGCACCCATATGTGTGCAGTCCATTTTTAGTCTCTTCAGATGTCTTCAATCCACTCAGAAGTCCACCCAAGAGCTAACGGACTTCTGTAACAAATGCTCCGCTAATAGCAGCAGTCAACACAAGGCTGCCAGTGAGGAGAGTGTGGCTGCTAAACTCCAGCCACTATTCCCTCCCTATACCCATGTGGAAGAGCTACCTTCCACCGTGGAAGTGGAACATGGCAGACTCTTATCTTTGGTGAATGGATATGCCAGGGGACTTTCTGGGAAAAGATTTGTTTTCTAAATAATTGAGCAAGGCAAGAGAGGAACTGTAGCTTCTTTCTTTAAAAAGTTAAGATGCTTCATATTGAGATGCTGCACATCAGTGTGACACTCCAGAGTACAGCCAGTAACTGTGACTGAGGGATGAAAACAAAACAGATCACTGAGGAGCCTCCCCAGAGCCCAGGTGACATCAGCTGCTAAATTAGCCAAGGTTATCGTGCTGTTTCTGACCGTCTGTCTGTCTGTATGGTAGAACTTGCTGTTGGCAAAGCTACTTAGGTTGAGTACTGAGTACTGTTATGGGAACACACAGGTCTGCTTTGTGTTCTGTCTTCACAGGTAAAGGTCCTCTGGAAATGCCCTATCACTCCTCAAGTCTTAGCCAGAGGTCAGGTTGGAGGAACCTCATCTGGGCCACTCTAGGAGAAGCTAGCTGCCTTTCCCATGGTGCCCTGTGTGTCATACAACTTAGCGCTCAGTTGCTCAGGTAACTGTTGCCTTTGTAGTAAGATTAGCCATAGAACTCATGGTGCCTGGCATGGAAGTTACTGTGGCATCCCTCTCTTCATCAAGTGTTAGAGACTTGAGAGGAGGGCAGAGCAAGAAAGCAGCCACAGGACCCTTCCAAGTGGGATGCGTGTGGCTGCTCACTGTCTTCATGAAGTCTGTGTCACTTGCCTTCTAGAAGAGGAGACAGCAATTCTTACCACCCCTCCTCCGATGGCTGTAAGCTTTGTCCCTAATGAGAACTTAATGGCAATAACATATAGAATACATAGAGGACTGCTAAAGTTGCCTCCCCCCTTCCACATACAAATTGTCCTAACAGTGGCTAACAAGTGGAAAAGATAGGTCTCAGAAGAAAAAAACAGACACGAAAAAGTGCTCAGCCTCCTCAGCCATCAGGGAAACAAATATAAATTAAAACTGCTTCTAGATTTTTTTTTCTTGCCTGGATTAGAACAGCCCTCGTTAACAAACAAACACATAACAACAACAAAAAACCAAATAACAAATTCTGGAGAGGGTGGGGAAAGACAATGTCCTTATCTGGTACTGATGGGAGTGTAGACCGGTGCAGCCATTAGGAAAATCAGTACGGAGGAGTCTTGAAAAACTAGAACTTGAACTGCCATATAGCCCAGCCATGCCACTCCTGAACACATTCTCAAAGGACTATGAGTTTTACCACATGATTCTTGCACATCCTGTTCATTGTTTCACAATAGTAAGGAAATAAAATCACCTTAGATATCCATCAATAAGTGAGTATATAATAAAAATGTAGTATATATGCATCATGGAATTTTATCTTCATGTGAAGAAAAGTGAAATCATGCTATTTCCAAAAAAAAATTGGGTAGACCTGGAAATTATTTTTCTATTAGCAACATATTTTGCGCTTTTCTAGGTTCATAGCCTTTGTCATAATTTCTAAACTGCTACTGTGGAGTCAAGGTAGTTACAGATAATGTGTGAACATACTGGCATGACTTAGTTTCAATAAAACTTTACTCACAGTAACAGAGGGCCATGGCTCAGGGGGGCGGTTTGCTTACTGGCTGTTGAACTATGAAGCTTAAATCTGGATGTGCACACAAACCTCCTGAGGTCTCAGTGGAAATACAGGTCTGGAGTCGGCAGTAGAGGGGTATTACAGCCTGAGCGTGAGTGGTAGGTAACACATCCTCAAGTAATTCAGGCTCTGTTGCCATGGAAGGCACTTCAGCAACACACATTCAAGCCTGAAAAGCACTATTCAGAGTTGGAGGCCAGGCTCACAGGATTTGTGAGAAGTGCTAAACCTTGTCCCTTAAGGAGTCCAGGCTCTAAGAGGAACAGGACCTTGATCTGTTTTGATGACTATTGTACACCTTCTACCCACTATGGTCCTTGGCATGACTAAGTATACATACAGAAATGTCAGTTAATCACAGGGGCTCAATAAACATTTGCTAAATTATCTCTAGGGACACAAGCCTCCAAGGATGGAAATGATTTCTTACACTTCTAACTTATAGGTTCTTTAAGAAAACAACAACAACAAACAACTTTTGTACTGCAGATTTTAAACACATGCTTATTGACTGTCATTGAGGATGGCTATAAAACAAGATTAGGTTGTTTAATAGGTTTTTATACCTATGCCATGATTGTACTGGTCTTCCCTCTCTCCCCCCTCTCTCTCTTTCTCCCTCTTTTCTTTTCCTTTTTGCTAGTGACACAGCCTCACTTCTTGTGGATTAGATAGGTCTAATCATATCTTCCATCACAGGTATGGGGCATGAGAGCCACAATAGGCCCAAGGGATGCTGGTTCCCTAGTCATGGTGCTGGCTCAGTGGCAAGTCATTTGAAGCCTCCCCTTCCTGTCCTTGCTAGTTGTGGAAAACATGTCAGCATTTAGCCAGGCTTCCAGGTGATAATGGATAAGTCTGGGATGTTTAAGGTCTTCTGGAACATCATAGTCAACTAAAGAGAAGGAGTCCTGACGGTGATCCAAGCCCCTGGTCTGGCCATACCTGAAGCAATCTTGCTTCTTGGTCACAAGCAAGGCTTCTTCTCCTTTCTTTGTATTAGCACGCACTAGTTTTCTGTCATTCAGACAGAATTCACATTTTTATATGATTATATACTTAACTAAAAATTTTATTGAAAATAGATTATTTTCTCATCCAACATACCTTGATTATAGTTTCCCCTTCCTTTACTCCTCTCCCAGTTCTTAACCCACTCCCCTCATTCCCTTTCTATGTCTCATTAAAAGAAAAGGCTTCCAAGAGATAACAACTAAACACGACAAAATAAAATATAATAAGATGAAGTAAAACCTATCATGTAAAAGTTGGACACAGCAACTCAACATGAGGAAGAGTCCCAAGAGCAGGTGAAAGAGTCAGGGACCCACTTTTTTTCACAGTCAGGAGTCCAATATTTGCAAGGGCAATGGTGGCATAGAATCTGTGAAAGTCCCTGTATGGTCCTTGATTTGTGTTCCTGTTTTCGCAAGCCCCACTGGGCCCTAGTTAGTTGGCTCTGTTGCTCTTTTTGTGGACCCCCCCCATCCCTTCCCTGCTTTTCTATAAGACTCCCTACACTTTGCCCAATGTTTAGCTATGAGTATCAGCATCTGTTTCAGCTGCTGCTGGGTGGATTCTCTCAGAGGACAGCTGTGCTGGGATAGGGTCTTCAAACAAAGCAGAGTATCATTAACAGTGTCAGGGACTGACTCTCTCCCATGGGGTGGGTCTTAGGTTGGGCCAGGCATTGGTTGGACATTCCCTCAATCTCTACTCTATCTTTGTCCCTGCACGTCTTATAGGGAGGGTAAATTTTGGGTCGAAAGCCCCTACACAGATATAGCTGACGGGCAGCTCAGGCTGCACATGAGTCCTCTAGTGGGGGGAGTGGGAGCTGTGTCTGACATGGACTCTGCTTCCTCCTTTTTGATCACTTCCCCCTGGTGGGGCTGCCTCGACAGACCACAGGGAAAGAGGATGTGCTCAGTCCTGATGCAACTTGATGTGCTGGGGTGGGGGGGCTCCCCTTTTCTGAGGAGTAGGGAGAGGGAAAGGGGGAAGAGGGAGGAAGGATGGGACCTGGAGGAAAGGAGGGAGGGGCTACAAATCAATCAATCAATCAATCAATCACCAATGTCTAATTTGACCCAAGTCCTACTCTGTGAGAGGAAACCCACACCCAACATTGCTTGGATAACCAAGAATCAGAGAATAGATAGCCCAGAGACTTAGGGTAAAACCAATAATACTAGCATAAAAATTAATAAAATGATTCATAATAAAATGATATTCTGTTATACTCATAGATCAGTGTCTTACACCAGAGAGGCTTCTTTTAGTAGCAGATGGAAACAGATGCAGAAACCCACAGCCAGACATTATGCAGAGAGAGAGAGAGAGAGAGAGAGAGAGAGAGAGAGAGAGAGAGAGAGAGAGAGAGTCTAAATTGGAAGTCTCCATCAAATCCCTCTTCTCAGAGCTCAGGAATCCTGCAGAAGAGTGAGCAGAAAGAATATATGTGCCAGAGGGGATAGAGAACATCATGAGAACAAGGCCCTATGAATCAACAAAGCAACTAAACATATGAGCTCACATAGACCAAAGCAGCAAGCACAGGGTCTGCATGGGTCTGCACCAGGCTGTCTGCATATATATTACAGCTATTAGCCTAGTATTTTTATGGAACAGCTCTTTGTAAGAACTCACATTTTATAGAGAAAAAGTTAGGGATGTTAATTTCATTGCTCTAAAGTTTAACTTGTTTAATCACAGCAACCTACTTCAGTAGGAAGGCAGAAGTCTTCATCCAAGGTTGGTGATAGAGGTAAAGCTGAAATGAAAGAGATCTATCAAACTCATGGACCGGTGACCATTTTTTAAAGTTCAGAAGATCACTGGAAGTCATATATGATCTATGTTTCTTATAGACTATTCTTCCAAGGCAGACTGGCTTTCCCTACACAGGTATGGTACTCCCCACAATGCTCTGTAGACAGAAAGCCAAGGCCCAGGCGGAGACAGCTCTCCTCAGAGTCTGAACCGTTTCATGGCTCCGTTCACAGCTCTGTTCAGCAGGGCTGGGACATGCCTTATACAATTGTCTGAGACCAGCTGGCCAGTATCAGTGGCAAATTTCTTTGTATTGTTTTTGAGTTAATATCTTCTAAAATTTGAGGTGGTCTGGTTACCAGATGATCAAAATTTTAGACAAAACATCACTGACGTTCAAGTCAATTCTGCTAATGCAGGCTGGTACATACACTCACCCGCATTAAAACATACACGCATCATAGTCTAAAAATCTTGGTGAGAAAATGGTATTACAGCTCTCCCATAAACATCTCATGCGTCTGGAGAAACGTCTATCTTTTCCCAGAAGCATCTAAACAAAGGGAGTTGGAACTGAACTCAAGTAAAGCTGACTGTTGCGATCTCTCCTGCCCATAGTTGTTAAGCTCTCAGTACTGGGAGGAAACAGACTGTAAAGAAAGCACCTTCACTCTGCAAGAGAAAAACAACTCGCCCATAAAACTTATAGGTGAACATGGACTTCTCTCTTACCCTTTTAAAAAGTGTTGGTTAATATACCAGAAATGCTGATCCCCTATATTCCCCCCCGCAAGGCAGCAGCATACCATTAAGTTATGTGCAAAGGGACACTCCCCGCCTAACCTAGAGACACATTAATCCACATTTGAAAACATTTTCAAACATAAGCATTAAAGGAAAAGTTGACTCCATCACACTCAGCTGTGGAATTGTGTAAATCATAACATCACATGCGTAAGGAGACGCACAGTCTCCGCTTTCCAAGACACGTGCATTCAAATCAAGTGTGATTCACCATGCCGCCTGCCTGCTGTCAGGAGGGAACCCTTCTCTGTTACAGGACGCTTATTTGTGTCTGCTAAGACTAAGCACCAGATAATTATTGGGTCATCTGCTAGATAGCAACATTCAAAGAAAGAGACATGAGAGTCATGCCCTGTGTGCTTCAGTGGGGTACTTGATTTTTCCTGACTTTGCAGTTCTCTGTAGACAGAAATGAGAGGCTGAAGAACACAGACTGGAAATCCCTTAGATGGACAGTCTGTGATCTGTAAATGGGGAACGAGAATACAAGAAAGGGAGGGTCTTTATGCCTTGTTGCTGGCGGAACACATTGCTCCCCGATCCCAAACATGTTAGCAGAATTGATGTCCTTTTGACCTAAAAACAATGACAATAGCAATGAAACCCAGGAGTGCAGTAGTGGCACACTTACCTTGGCTCTCTCGTTGGGCTTACTTCCACTTCACAAGTGGGAAATCATGACTGCTACTGAAAACCTAGCCAGCTACCCAGAGCTCGTAAAGTCATGGGTCTTGTAGGAGAACCTGCAACCACCCCCTACTAAGCCAGTGTAATCCCTAACTACATCCTAAGTACTTACTCTCATACCCACAGACCAGCACTGTTCTCACCCTTCCTCAAGCAAAGTTCTTTTTGCAACAGAAGGATGCCATTACACAAAACCACAACCAATCAAAAATGCGAGTTTGGGAGCCCAGGTCCAACTGATACATCCCCAAAGCAACCCCTCCACCTAAGGCTCAAGGAACATTGCGGAAGAGGGAGGGGAATGAGTGTAGCAGCTGGAGGAACAGAGTTTGATCTGAGATTGTATCTTCTAGAATTGCCAGAGAAGCTACAAACATGGCTGCTTAAAAATGATCTGAACAAAGAGGACGCCAACAGACGTGGTAAAGTGGATGGGTGAAAATTCAGAAAGCCTCTGTATCCTAGACAAGGAACCACAGGCAACTGAGGAAGGCTGAGAGCAAGAAAATAGTCTCCGCCAGGGAAGAATAGGTCAGTTGATTATAAGGTACCACATGGTAAGAACACTCTCTCACCGTCTCTGTCTCTCCTTCTCTCTTTCTGTGTATGTATGAACACACACATTTATATGAGGTATAATTTAGGTGCAATTTCTGTGGAGGGATTCCATGTAGCTTGAGTTAAAGGTGGTTGTGAGCTACTTGGCATGAGTGCGGAGAATGAACTTGGGTCTTCTGCAAGAACAGCCTTTACTTTTAATGACTGAGCCGTCTCTCCAGTCCTAGAAGAAGAATGCTAAAACTGAGGTCGGATATTTCACGTGAAACTACATTAAAATAATCATTCACTTAAGGGCACCTTCTCAAAAGCACCCCCTGTGTCTGTGTGCTTTAACGTTCTTTTCTCTGTTTTGGTGGGATGTTGGTGCCTTGTCCACTCCAGCTATGCAAACTCATTCAGCAGCTGCTTCCTGAAGTACAATCACTCTGGTGGCTGACATTTCACAAAATCTTTGGAGTTTATATTACTGTAGATTCCTTACTGATACTGTGAAGGGTAATCGTTGCTGCTATTTATTTAAACTGTCCCCCAGACAGTGGTATTCTCCCAGACTCTTGCTTCACTCATCCCTTATCACTACCCCTTAGGAATCAGAGATTAAATTCCATAATTAATTGTTGATAAGATTATGAAAATATACAGGAACTCTTACACACTTTAATGTGTATAACAAGAAGTGGAAAACAGCAGACAGCTAGTTTTCAAGAGAACAGATTTTAATGGATTCAAAAATTTCTTCTGATAATGTATGTTAACGGGTTATTATTCACAGAGTTGCATTTTAAATATAGTGTTTCTTGATAAGAGGTTCATGATGTTCTGAAGAACTCTAAACTTCCGTCAGTTGGCCAAGATCCTGGGAAATTTGGAAAAGCTGCCCTCAACATTCCTGGTTTTAAAATCAGTGGTTTTAAACTGCAGTTGATTTCTGTCCCCTGGGGGACACTGGCAATATCTGGAGACACTTTTGATTTTTCACAACCTAGATGATGGACTATGGGTAGAGGCCAGGGATGCTGCTACCATTCTGTGGTTGTCATGGCAGCCCATGGCATAGGCTATCCAGCTGTACACGTGGTAATGCCCAGGCTGAGGCACTAGCATGAATATCACAAGCATGTGGTCTCGGTGGGATGGCTGTTCCCAAAGCTCAGACACAATGACATGCAAGAACAAATATCCAAAGCACAGGACAGACACGCCACAGAGCAGGTCTTCGTAGAGTTAAAGTAAAGAGAAATAAATGGAATTAGGCTTTCTCTTTGTTATTTGATGCTGGATGACTGACCCTCTGGACACATGGGTACTCTCCTTGGGGGCCACACTGACACTCTATAACATGGGCAGTGGAGAGTAGCGAGTCTCAGCACGGAGAGGCAGCAAAACCAGGACCATCCGAGGCACTTGGTTCAAGCCATTTACCTCAAGAAGAGGCACTGAAGGGCTCAATGGAACATATGCCCTTCCATGGTTTATCTTCTACAGAAACTCCTGATCTGCAAGTTGGAAGGGAGTGGAGAAAAAAAGAGAAGTTAATTTTTTCTTCTCTCACTTCCCACATCTTTCTTAGTGATTATGTCACTTGTCTTTACAAATGGAGCTTTGTCTCAGTTATGCACCTACTTCTTGTCACAGGAATACTCTCTGAGAATCATCTGGTGACAGAACATTTCTTTTGGGGGGATTAATGAAACTTTTCTATTACTTATTATACTGCTGTCAAAATTGCAGCTGGGGAGAAAGTAGAATTCTTGAGGCAGGAAGAAGGCTGTCAAGTCACTGTGGGGAATTTGGGCAGAGAACCAATATCCTATCTACCTAGAGGCAATCATTATTCATCCTTTAATTGCTTCTCAAGAATGCTTCCAGAAAACGTATATGGTTCACACCTTGATAAAGATAAGTGACAGATACCGCAGCTTTTGAAATCTTTATTGTAGGGCACCTTTCAGTATAAATTTTCGTGACACCTCTATAAAATCTGCTGGACATGTAAATTGTTTCAAATAGATGAAAACACATAAAAATTGACCTATATAGTATCCCTCCCTTCTGTCCTTAAGGATTGTTCTTTAGACTTTATAAACACAGGACTGTGAAAAAATAAATCCTGGTATACTGTTCTCATAGAAAAATGTGCCAGGATCCATTCTAATATCCATAACAAGAGTCTGGGTCACACAATGACTGTGAAACACACTGCGACTGGACAAGCTTTAGAGCATGAGGTATTGAGGACACAGTATCACCATCACCTCCCTACCAGCTGTGTTCTGCCACAGCTCCTTAAGAGGTCTTTGAGAGGGGTGCAAAAGAAATAACGGGTGACACGAAGAGATAGTTTAAAACATATTTTGGGGCCTACGGAGATGGCTCAGTGGATAAAGCGCTTTCCTCATGTTGCCTTCTGGACCCCCAGAGGTATGACAGCTACTTGCAATCCCAACACTCAGATGTTGGTATAAGGCATGCCTGGGTAAGGTGAGTCATTTTCCCAGCTCCCTCATATTATTCTTTATATTTATTTATCCTTTCACAATTATATATACACACACACACAAACACACACTGCTTTCATCATATCTCCCACCCACCAAAATCCTTCTCTTCCCCCCAAATCTCTCTCTTACTTACACCCTTTTGCTTCTGTGCACTTAAGTAGGATTGCCTGCAGGAGCATGGCTGTGGGTAATTTTCTTGAGCAAGGGCAACTTACTAGTGTCTATATACTACTGAGGAATATGATCCCCTCTCCCTTCCCCAGCAACCCTTAACTGCTGAGAGATCCTCAGGGAGGATCTATATGAGCTCCTCCCTCATCCATGATGGAATGTTGATGGACACAGTCTCATGGAGGAGACCCTGTCCATGTAGCCACTGCTATTGTGAATTCAAGGGTGCAACACCAATGCTTTGTCCAGAAGACAGTATTTCTTGGTACTCTTTTTCATTTTCTGGATCTAATATTCTTTCTGCCCCCTCTTCCATGACATTCTTGGCTTAGGAGATGAGTGATAGAGCTTGTGTGATATGAAAGTAGAAAGGGAAATATTTAGGCTATAAAGGTTTAAGTGGGCATAGAAGGGTGGGAATGAGACAGTTAACCAGAATAAGGATGTGTGGAGATACCATATGGAAACTTACTATTCTATAAGATAATGTTAAAATATAATTTAAAAAGAGTCTACCTTACCGGGGTGGACAATGTAAACCTACCGTTCCCAGAAGCAGTAAGTTATTAAACAAGGACAGTAGTGACAGGTGTGGAATACCTCTTATGAGTTGTTGATTTGGAAAACCTCTCACCCAATAATACTAGTCATACAGGTTACTAGTGTTGCTCTTGCTTTCCTGCCAGAACGAGACGATGAGCCCCTGCTGGTGTGGACTGCACACACTTTCGTTGTAGGGCATGAAGAAATCAAGTAGAACTGAACTTGGAGTTTTTCTCCCTACTTTCTAGCTTTCATAGTGCAGCAAGGTCCTATACACAGGCTTCTGGAGAGAAACCCACTGAAAATCTTACTGAGTTATGAACTCTGTAACTTACAATATTAACCATCCAGACAAGATGTGCCCACTGGTGAAACCGTGGCATGCATGTTATTAGGGTAACCAACTACCCTCTGATTGGGTTTGTGGTCTGCTCCACACAGAGAATCCATTCCTGGTACTGAAAGCCTACTCAAAAGCTCTTGGGTAGGGAGATCACAGGTGCTATGGTGGGAAACCGCTACTGTTACTTTGCTAAATGCATACTGTCAGATCTGGCGTCTGGTTTATACTAAGATTTAGTATGCTAGATTTAGTTGGTTTATACTAAGATTAGTGTTTCTCTCAGCCTTGGTTGGGGAAGCTTGCTTACAGAGACTTAAAACTGGTCAAAATGCTGAGACTAAGTGACTGATGTATGTTCAGTCTATTCCACTAGGGTCTTTCACTGAACCTAGAGCTCACTGATTGGCTAGAGTGTCCAGTAAGCCCCAGGGATCCTTCTGTTTTCCAACCCCACAGGAGCTCCGGAGACCCAGACTTAGGCCCCCATGCTTGCACAGCGAGCACTTTACTGACTGAGCCATCTCCCCAGCCCTTCACTTGTTTTGAATCAATCCACTCTCTTCTGTGTATACAAGGGGGGCTGGGCTGCCGCAGGGTTCTGTGGTCTGTCGTGTCAGCCTTGCTTCACTAATCTAATTTCATCGTTTTCAGTGGCTGACTGAAGCAGCTCTTCAACATGAGCACTCAGATCCTTCAGAACACAATTGAGAGCAGCTTTGATGACAGATATGTTGATTCGTCTCAATTTTGCTGTGAATGCGGGCACAGGATTCTTTCTTCTAGTGATTACTAAACAGCAAGAAAGGTGCTTAGATCTTGAGTTCAGGTCCCCCCATCAGCTTCTTGATAGATTCCACATATAGCCAGAGAGAGAGAGAGAGAGAGAAAGCACCTAGTATATTATTGAGATTTAATTAATTTACCATAAAATTCCCCTTTCTAAGCTGGATGAATTGGTGCTTTTTATTGTAGTCACACAGTTGTGGGAGGACTTATTTTTAAGTTAAAAATTGTAAATTATGTATGTATGGGCATTTTGCCTGGATATACACATCCGTATATAATGTGTGTGTTTGGTACCCATGGAAGTCAGAAGAGGGCATTGGATTCCCTGGAACTGGAGTCGCAGACAGCCGCGAGCTGCCATGTGGGTGCCGAGAATTGAACCTGTGTCCTCTGGAAGAGTGGCCAGTGCTCTTCTCCTCCCAGCCATCTCTCCAGCCCTAGTCTTTTTTCAGCTTCACCTCCAACTTCACCTCCATTCTTCAAAGGCCACAAAGTTTTGCAGGACTCATCTTTGGTTTAGCAATTTCCCCTTTGCAGTATCCAGCACAGTATGGAACAGGTAACAGATTCTCAATAAACACTTGGAGAAAAGTGTGCACTATTTTATAGAGGGACTAGGTTCAGAAATCTATTTCATATAAAAATAATTATGAGGGTGTTGTGCTGTTGTCAGGGTGCTTGCCCAGCATGCATGAAGCCCTAGATTTCATTCCCATCATCCCATTAACCAGGTGTAGTCCTGTGAGTTGGAAGCAGAAGGATCAGAGATTCAAACTCATCATCAGCTATACAGTGAGTTCTAGGCTAGACCATGTCTATAAAGAACATTGTGTTTAGCAGCATTTTTTTTTATATACATAATGAAATAGTTGCAGTCTGGGAGAGTGTGATGTGGACACGCTTTGCTCTTTGAAAGGAACACACTTCTTCATTTTACCCGGCTTCACACTGCATGTTTCAGAGGTGATGCCCAGATAATAGGCCATCCTGAGCTACAGAATGAGGCTATCTCAAAACAAAAACCCCAAACATTACTGATTCTAAAGTGAGTGTCTGTAAAGGCAGAAAAAAAAACCCCTAACAATCAATCCATCATTTGTGCCACACACAATTCTGTGGCACAATACGCTAGCGTTTTCCAACTCATTGAAATATCCACCCATTAAAACATGCCAGCGTTGTTTCTAGGGCGGTTGCGGAGTAATTGCTGGGTGTAAAAATATGAACAGGCTTAAATTATCCACCAGTTTAAAACTAGATATTTATTCTTATCCTTACATCTCCATGTGACTCAAACTAATTATTGTTGTGATTAATAATCCATATTCTGAAAAGCTCCCAGCCAAGCACAAAGCATTCGGACTGAAGCAAAGCACAAGGCAGGTCTTTCAACCACACTCCTGAAAGCGCCCTGCAGACACACTGGAGTGAGCACTCACACCTTAAAGCAGGGGCCACCTGCTGCCTTTACTCTACAGGACAGCGAGAAGGCTCCCTTTCAAAACTTAAGCTTTCTGGACCAGTGTGCAGGCTGGGCTTAACAAGGCTTCATCACTACCCTCAAGACAGTAACACAGTAGGAAAAAGAAAGCACCCCCCTTTTTATGCAAAGGGAATCTAATGATCCCTTTGCAAAGACTGGAAAACAACTGGCGTGTTCACCAATAAGACACTGGCTACACGATCAGGGCCCACTCTGTACTTAGCACCCTACATGGCCGCTGCAACAGCCAGGCGGAAGCAAATGGTAACAGTGACTGCCCCTGCGGTGTGTGTCTGGTGCCTCCCATCTCTGTCCTCCGAGCTCTACGCCTCCATCCCTTTTGCTGTCTCCTTGTGTGGAGAATGGGGGCAGGTAAAGAACTCCTGCCTGTAGGTTGCTGCAAGGTACTGTCACGGGCTATGATTCACAGATATAAAGTGGTCCCTGAGTCAAGCAGGCACAACACAAACTTGTTACTATCTTTGCTGCCTCTGCTACCATGATGACCAGAGCACAGACGAAACAATGGGCGAGACTGGGGTCTGGTTGTTTCTGAGAGAAGGTTTTGGGGTCAAACAATTCACTCATTAGCCATAATTTTAAAAATCATTTTAAAATTAACTTTTTTTGCACGGTGTGTGTGGTGTTGTGTGTGTGTGCCTATATGCAGTAGGGTATCGTCAGAGTCAGTTCTCTCCTACCACCATGTGGAGCTCAGGTTTTGAACTCAAGT
The DNA here is from genome assembly GCA_028658305.1 of Pachyuromys duprasi. Classification (NCBI taxonomy): domain Eukaryota; kingdom Metazoa; phylum Chordata; class Mammalia; order Rodentia; family Muridae; genus Pachyuromys; species Pachyuromys duprasi. The sequence continues at coordinate 10,973,228 of CM053762.1, forward strand.
CATCAGGCTTGGGAAAAGATGCCTTTCCCAACAGAGCCAACTCTGGCCTCACTTTATATTTTTTGTAGTCTTTGAGCTTCTGTGTGACTTTGTTACTTTTAAAGAATAACAACAAAACCAAACAGCAACTTTTGTTTTTCAAAACGAAGAAACAGGGCCCCTGACAAATGCATATGTTTTGATCTCCCTACCCCGCCCTCGTGACTCACACGGCCCCCACTCCCCAGCTCTTGGGGCAGACGGTCCCATGACAGATCATTTCAGGTACTGGAATAGCGGCTCTGTGACTCTGGGCCCCACCAATGGCCCTGAGCTCTTTAGCCTAATGGCTGCCTGGACCAGGGCTCTGTTCTGCTTGTCTCCCAGGGTCCTTTAATCTCTTCTCTGTGTCCTACTGACTGTCATCTGCCTCTGTCAGGCAGTTTTTTGTCTTCTCTGAACCTCCAATTCTCCTGTTCTGATCATTCACACACACATGCCTAATCAGGTCAACTGAGCTCTGAACCTTCTGCTCACACCCATAGCTTTCTGAGTGACTGTGTGACACTGAGCTATAGGGTCAGGTCATGTGGTACCAATTCAGCTCTGCCACTAATGGTTTTTGGTTCTAGGATCTAAAGTGGGGTCCTTTTCTTGTCTTCCCCAGGGTGCACAGGGCACAGGGATGATGACATAGGCAGCTGAGTAGAGGTGTGTCACTCTTCCTGGCTCCTTTAATACTTCTTTTTCTCTTCCCATCAACTTAGGGTTTGGGCCTCAGGGAGACTTCAGAGCCTTGCCTGGGGAAGCCTGCTGCTCATCTCAGGGTCCCCCGAATCACTTGAAGGGTTCGCTAGAAGAGACAGTACATCCACCGGAATGCTAGAGGTGGAGCTTGAGCAAAGAGAGGACTCAGCTTCAAGGAGAGCTTCAAATTCACGATGAGCTGAAAATAAGGCTCGGAGCAGAAAGCACACCAGTGGCAGAAACTGCTTATGACTCATTATGGTACAACCTATGTCAACAGTACAAAAGAGCGTGTGCATTGGCCAAGGGTGGTGGTGTCTACGAACGTATCAACATTGTGACATGTGAGAGCTCATGGGTTGGCCTTACCTTCTGGCCAAAGCCGTTATGTTTATCACTCTGGGGATGTATGTGTTATTGTCTTAGATGTGACCCCGCCCAGGGGCAGCAGCCATAACCACATCCCCAAGTCAGCTGTCTTGGGACTTGGCTAGTTGCTTCACATGCTTGCTTTTGCACGCAGTGTTAAAAGTATTTGCTTACAGCTTGCTGCTTTTAAAGTAGTTAGAGTGGGCTAGGAGGACAACTCCACTGGCAAAGTGCTTGCTTTGCAAGCACAAGAATCAGAAATGGATCAGCAGAGGCCACATTGGAAAAACAAAACAAAACAAAACCAACAACAATAACAAAATGACTGTGGTGGCTCATGCTTATAGTCTCAGTTGTAAAAGCAGAGACAGGAGCGCTCCTCAGGCTTGCTGGACAGTCAGCATACTCTAATTGGTGAGGTCCAGGGCAGTCAAAATCCTTGTCTCAAAGGAGGTAAATGGAGTTACTGAGGATAACACTCTAGGTTGTTCACTAGGCTTTATACACATATGTGTATATCTGAACATATATACACACAAACACACAAATGTACCTGTATACATGTGTACCTCCATGTATATGAATGCACACACACACATACATACATGTATACATAAAAATAAATTAACAATTGCTTGAGTGATTTTAAGTGAGGAACTGGGAGTTAGACAGGCTCCCTGGTAGGTGGACAGATAGGGAGACAGAGTATAGCTTAGTAATAAAGTTAACTTCTAAGATGGCTGGCTTCTTTCTTACTCTCTTGTCATGAGACAAAAGCCTGGCAGCTTAAAACAAAGGCCTTGTACATTTTTTTTTCCTTCAGCCATTAGGCCCCTGCTGATGGACCAGTTTAAAAAGTTCTAAACAGGATGGTGACATGCTATACAACAGTTGTTGGCTAGTCAACTATCCTATGTGTCTTCAAATTGACCAACCCTGAGTTTGGGGAGGAGGACTTCAGACACTTTAAGAAGCGCAGCCATTAAGAACAGACTGGATTTTTTACTTCCTGAGTCCTCCCTCTGCACTGTGGAGGGTCTATTTCTCTGTGTGTCTGCTGCATATGAATGCTACCCAATGAACACATTATTTTTCAGTTACTGGTTCTAACTCCTCCTGTTTGCTGTGTTTGAAATGTCTCTGCTGCTGCTGTTCACGCCTGAGATTTTTCTTGCCTCTAGATACAAGGATGGGAACATTCCCAGACTGGTATGCTATGCCTACAATAGGCCTGCTTGCCTTGCTTCTCTTAAGGGTCTCAGTTCTTGCTCAGGCCCGGGTCTTGGAGGCCTGCTCTAAGAATGTAGGGAAGTCAGTGTGAGGACAAATCCCCACTTACCCTGTGTCATGCATGCCCCTCTGAACTTATAAGAACTCCTATAAAGATTTAAGGAAATGCAAGCCCTAGGCAGGGACAGGTCAGCATAGAGGGGCAGAGCAGAAGTAGGGTGGGGTGGGAGATGCTACCATTTGTTTCCCAACTATTAAGAAGCTTTAAACTCCAAAATTCTCTGTTTCACCTCTAATAATTTTGCCTCTAACAAGATGTGTTCCATCAGTGCCTTTTGCATCAATCACCCTCAGAGTAGACCTTTTGTTCCAGGCTCATGGAGCTGTTGGGCCCGAGTAACTCCAGGAAGAGGAGGACACTCTGAGGCTATAAATCTGTTCCCACCACTCTGAAATGTGTCACCCTGCCTCCAATGTAACGGCAGACCTGTGTTTTATTAATGACACCCTTGCTTTTGGCCACTGGGAATGCTGAATGTATATCAAAAGCCAGAGGGCTCAATGGGTCAGAGAGGTGGCCTCTTTCTTGGATGGAACTCAGGCAGGCTGCTCGGATGACCCCAGCAGAAGGCTAAAGGATGCTATCTCAAGGCTAAATAGAACATTCCAGATTTTGAAAGCTGAGCCTGGAGATACTCAAGGGGCTTTAAGTGCCTCTCCCCAGTCTTCAGCCCCTGGTGCCTCTCTTCTATGACTCTCAAGAGTTCCACATAACATAAATGAGTTTCTGTTTCTCTGTGTACCCACTATTAAAGAATCAAGGCTTGTAGGAAACAGATTCTGGCACCTAGGAAAGTTTTATGCAAAGGATGACCATGGGAAGCACATTTTACAGTTGAGAATACTAAGATTCACTTTAAAACAGTTAGAAAAAGTTGGCTTTAATTCCTAAATGAGTGATCTAAGTATATATGTCCTATAAAAAGAGAGGAAACAAACTTTACTTAGAAGTGAGAAAAATAATCAGTGGTCTATGGATTCCTACAAAGAAGAAACAAGATACCCCAATTCTATGAAGCTGACATAGGAAATGTGACATTTGTATGTGTTACATGCTCTCATCTGTATAAATCATGCTTTGTGATAGGAAAAAAATGATAAATTTGTAATAGAAAATATGAGATACTTCAAATACATCAATTTTATGGAAATATCACTGAAATGAAAGTATTGAAAGTATTGTCTAAAAATGAAAGTATTGTCTAAAGTTCACACCTGAAAAAATTTATTATATTTTTAATTATGCATGGTGTGTCTGTGTACATGAGAATGTGTATTCATGGAATCCAGAAGAGGGCGCCAGATCCTGTGAGGCTGAAGTTACTGGAAGTTGGAAGCTGCCTGATGTGTGTGAGGAACCAAACTCAAGTGTTCAGTGCAAGAACAGGATGCTCTTTTAGCCACTAGGCATCTCTGCAGACCCCAGAGGTCACAGGATTAGTAGTTGCTCTCTGTCATCTCTGTTTAAAGACTCTCTGTATCCAGTGTGACTAACATTAAATAAACCCAGAAATGAGCTCTTCAGAGACAAAGTGCATCATTCTGCACCTTTTCTCACAGGGTTTTTGGAGAGAAAGGCATCGTCTCAACTGAGATGTGTGCAGGTGTTTGGGGACTAAGAATAAAAGTCAGTAGGTTAGACTTTTGCAATAGAGAGCATAAATCCCTTTGATCAGCTGCTCATCCACTTCATCCCTAGCCTTGTGCCTGGTCCTCTCAATCCTACAAGGTAGGGTTACCCCAGTTTCCAAGTAAGGAAGATAAAATGCAGAGACAGCAGGTATTGAGCCTGGCCTGGGAATGCTAGTCACACATTCCACATGGCTCAAGCTGTTTGGAGTGGGGATCTTGAATGAAAAAGAATAAAAACACATGTGAACCTGTCTTTATAGTCTGAAAGACTGATTATTCTGGATGTTACACCAGACTGTGTGCGACGTTTGGGATCAGAGTGTTAGGTGGCTGTCTTTAGTATCTTGCAGGAAATGTCCTGGAGACCTGGTTGGCAGGCTTAGCTCTGAATGACCTGTCCCTATAGCAGCCACATGACTTCAGGCTTCAGAGCTTTCCTCTTCACAGCTAGTCAGGGCACATTTGCTAATCTAGACATGTGTTCACTTTTTAAGCCCTGTGTACCAGTGATATTTAATCTCATCTTCATTTTAAAGATGGGCAGACCTATAAAATGTCCACATATTTTGGAAGAAAAAGAATGTGTTATCTCAGAGAAACTAGTGGATATCCTTAGCTTAATAACCTTAGGCCAAGACAAGAGTATAGCATGAAAATACATGAGCTGTAATCACTTACAAGGCAGCTTTTCTCCCAGGGTACCAGTTAACCTGTCAATATGACAGGCACATCCATTAATGGCACCAGGATAACATTTAAAAACAGATTATCTTTCCTATTATTATTATCAGATAACTTTGAGTGAATGAAAAAGAAGTATGTTTATAGAGAAGATAGGAATTGGCTCACTTTGGGCACTGGCCTACCTGGAAGTTATTCATCAGAACTAGGCCCCTGGCCATCAGAAAGCATAAGGAACAAGCTGGATAGTAGCTGTACAATTGTGGAATTTTCCAGAGTAATAAATAACACTTCACTAAACCAATGAGGATGACTTCAATCCTTTGCAGAGACTAAGTCCACCCAAGAGGACATATGGATCTCCTTGAAAGATGGATGGGCACATACCTGTCCATCATCTAGGGCATTTCTGTCCTTCTGATGGAACCAGATTCAGCCCCATATAAAACCTATCTAGATGAGAGTTGAAACCTCTATTTGAAGTAGATATTAACACAGAGACCCGCAACTGGCCAAGGTTTAGGGAATAAGAGATTGCAGAATGCTTAGCCTTAAACAGGACATCTGTATCACACCCCTTTCAGCCAATTCTTGGGGATGATCAGTGTAGTGTAAAAGCCAGAGACAGTGGATTTCTACAAGGAAATATCATCTTCTGGACACAGTAGAGCAGCTGCACTTATGAAGTCAAAGTGGCTATGACAGAATGTACAAGACTGCAAAAACTCAAGCTAGACACAACTCCAGCAGAGAGGGAAGGAAGTGGGTATGAAGTCCTACCCTCACCTGAGGAGCTATGGACAACTTACAGCTGTTCAGTAGAAAGTCACATATCTAAGAGTATATGCGTTCTGTATTGTATGGATGCAACACCTGTCAATTAAAAAAAAATTGATGGCCTATAGCTTAGGCAGGGAATAGGGGGTGGGGAACAGGCAGGCAGAAATGGGAAAGAGCCAGGCACATGAAATTTGACAGGAAAGATGTGAGGAGGACAGATGCGTGGTACCTGAGCAGGGGTAACCAGCCATGTGGCAAAATGTAGATTAGAAAAATGGGTTATTTTAAGTTATGCATTAGTCAGAGAAGAAGCTAGTTATATGGCTATAAGGTATTTTTAAATAATATTTTGGGACTCATGAGTTCTGGGAGTGTGAGGCCAGGAGGAAAAACCCCACAACATATATGGGCAGGTTTACAGGACATGACTCCATCCCTAACTGTTTATCTGCTCAGGTCTTTCAGCTTCTCTGGAAGGGTGGTTTTCAGGTGAGTAGTGGTGACGAGGCCAGTGCTCATGCCATGGACAGTGCTGGAAGTAGACAGAGCAGAGCCTCTGATCCTGGTGAGTGGCAACCACAGGATTATCTCTTCCCAACCCAGCAGGAGCAGCTTGTCTGGCTTTCTGGAAGCCATGCAACCTGACACACTGTATGGCAGACAGCACTCACCAAGCATTCTTTAGTAGGTCTGATGGCCACACCAAGCCACAGAGTCCCCTAAATATTCCATATGGGGCTCTCATCCTGAATTTCTGGCTTGTAAGGAAGACAGGGACACTGGTGTTCAAGAAAGGTTGGGGATGGTGGGTGGGGCTCTGCTCCTGCAATTCCGTGTTCTCCCAGCATCAGGAGACGTCAGGTCTGTGTGCACCCATCCCTTTCTGCTGTGGAGACCTCAGTTGTCATTGGGCACACACCCTGATCCTTTAGAACTGAGACTTAGCAGAGGAGATTTCCCTTCCTCTCACCGCGAGCTGAGGGAAAGTGCCTTTGTCAGCTGGTTCATCATCCTGACTAATTGTCCTTGGGTTCCTCTGAGCGTTAGAAAGCGCAGCTTTCTGCCAACTCTGCTGCCACAAACATTTTGCTTTATTCAAACAGAAGATACTCTGCATTTGCTCCACCATTTCCCTATCAGTTTCTGGTTTGAAAGTTTTCACAAATGCTTCCAGATAGGATGCAATGGAAGTGGGATGGGGTGGGCATTGTGCTTATAATAAGCAGAGCTCTGAGTAACTGGGTACAGTTTAATCTCAATTCTTGCTCTTTTAATAAGTCTAGAGAACAGTGCACTGACAGAGGTTCAAATTTGATTCCAAAGAGGCATTTTTCCCCTTCCTTTCAGCTTCTACCTGTCACATTCTCCAGCTCACTAACATCAGCTGAGGGAAAGGCTAAGAATAAGAACTGACTGGGATTGGGTACTGTTTCTCCACAGAGCTTGTCTTGGTGGCAACCTTTGCTGTGCACACACATCACAGGCAGTAAAATGATGAATGACTTTCCACTTGCAATGACCTTGGTTGGATGAGCTGAGAACCAATGAAGAGTCTATATAAAATTGGAGGTGGTGGGAGGGGGGGGTCAAGGGAAATGGCTCTGTCAGTCAAATGCTTGCTGTGTAATTATGAGGACCTGAATTTAGATCTTCAATACTTGTGTAAAAAACTGGTGTGGTGGCACACATTTATAACTGCAGTGCCGTGGAGATGGAAACAGGAGAATCCCTGGAGCTCACGGTCCACCCAGCCTAACCTCTCAGGAAGCTTTGGGTTCAATAATAGACCCTATCTGAGAAGATGAGGTGGAGAGTGGTTTAAAAAAAAAACACATGGATGCTTCGGGGCATCCATGCGGGGCGTGGTGGCGCATACCTGTAATGCTAGCACCCAGTGAGGTAGAGACAGGCAGATCTTTGTGAGTTCAAGGACAGACTGGTCTACAACGTGAGTCTAGAACAGCCAAGGCTACACAGAGAAACCCTGTCTCAAAGAAAAGGAGAAAGAAAAACATGGATGTCAGCCTCTGGCTTTTATATATAAGTGAGCATGTCTATAAGAGCACCTGCACACACATACATGTACACACATGTGAATATGTACATATAACACACCAAATTTTACTTGTTTTTTATGTATATGTGTGTCTGTGCGTACATATGCCATGTGTTTTCATGCCCATGGAGGCCAGAGGAAAGCATCAAATCTCCTCGAGCTAGAGTTATAAGTAGTTGTGAGTCTCCCAATGTGGATGCTGGAAATCAAACTTGGGACATCTTCTTATAGAACAACAAGTGCTTTTAACCACTGAGCCATATCTCCAGCCTCATAACACACAACTCTTAAAAAGCTACAACTCAGATTTCAGAAAGAACACTGAGTGGGGCCCATTAGGAAGACTTTTTTGGGTAAACATCTACATTGCATGAGAAAGGCTGCCAACTTGGTGACATAGTTCTTCCTGAAACTTGGTGGTACAGAAGAGGGGTGGTGCCAGGCCAAGGGCAGACACATGCAGGGTATTAGAGGACATTTCCAGAGTACTCTGGTTCAAACAACTCAGCATCAGGACCCTAACTTCTTTGGGGAGAAGAACACTCATGTGTTGGAGACAGCTGCTGTTGGGTGTGGCTGTGACTACTTGGGTGCCAGGGACATGCCTTATGCAAGGCCGATGCTGATGTTTCCACCCCGTACATCAGTAACTAGTGCCTTTGCAGCAGGACAGGGCTCAATTTTATAGATGAGAGTACCAACGTCAGAGAAGCCAGATGCTGGTTCAAGGCCAGACAGATCATAGAACAGGGCCTGGATTTCAACCTAACAACATGTTCTCACAGTGGCTCACTGACCCATACTCCAACTAAGGTCATGGGACTCCAAATATCTGGACCCTTTCAGGTTTATGAGGAAGGGCAGCATACAGTGGGTAGCTGTTGGGACTGCCTAGGGTGTCTGTAATATACAGGACATTGATGTGGAAAAGCCTGGGCAGGGCCTGCCTTGGGCATCTTCCTCCTCTTCTTCCCAGTGGCCCTAGTGAAGTCCCATGTTCAGCTCCTCCATGGGACAGACAGCTCTGTAGGCTCAGGCTGGATTGTGCCCATGAGTAAAACCAATTAAAGGAGAAAAGCCACACCTGGATGTGTCTCCAACATACAGCCACTTCCTGTCACAGAGACCCTGTCTAGCTTCGGAGAACCAGGAACAGCTTATGTACTGACCCAAGTAGGGCTTTCCTGGAAAAGTGGGTGCCTAGATGGGAGAAGGGAGCTGTGTGGAAGCAGCCCTTCTCACTTTCAGGAAGGCCGGGGATACAGGGCCGCACCACACCCCAAGTTACGCAGCTCCTTTTTATCCTCCCACAATATCACAGCCTTTAGCTTTTCGACTTTGCTGTATGACAGCATGTGGCTTCCAGGGCTCTTTTGCTTTCCTGCCTTCTCTGTCTCACCCCGGCTCTGGGCATCCACGGTGCTGTCCCCTTAATGACACATCATCACTGCTCACACCAGCCAGTAGCCCCAAGTGGGCAGGAAGCAACATGGGAAGATGCGCATTTCCTGAGGCTTTCTTCTGGCCTTGGAGGACCACAGGCAGGAAGCACAGCAGGAGAGGAGAGAGCGGTTAAAGGGTTATTCTGCAGCCGGCAGCACCAACCCTGATCTGTACAGTTAGCTGCCTCCTCTACACAAAGTTCAGACAAGCAGCTGCCTTTCAAAATGGCAACAGCCCCAGAAGAGGGCACAGGTGCCAGGGTTCACTGTCCATGGCTTCCTGGAGGGCTCTCCTACTAGCTGTCGTGCACATGCTTCCCTGAAGTAATGGTTCCCCCTGACCACTGTGCCTCACTTCCACTTGCCCATACCCCTGGGAAAGATGGAAAAGACTGGATCTCACTTGCTAAAGAATTATGTATATGTTACATGTCCCACCTTATCCATCAAAGAGCACGGGGGTGAAAGAGAAAGAATGGAAAAGGAATCATTTAAAAATGTTGACTGTTTGAGCACTATGATTTGTTAGTCCTAGTTTCAAACCTAAATGAGCATTAGAGTTTTCTAGTTAGGTCTTCGTTTTACAGGTGAAGAAGTGACCAAAGAGAGGTAAAGTGAGTTTCACAAGGTCACACAGCAGGTTAGTGTGAGATCAGGATGAGACTATCTGTGACCTTGTATGACCTTGCCTAATCCTTCAGAATATTGGTTTGCTTTCGAGCCTCAGTGAGGAGTCAGACATTCTTGGGTAGCTGGTGGCTGCATGGTTAAGTGAGTAACACATGGCATATTAGCAAGCGTGTATTGAGGCTACATAATGAGGGAGACAGGAACATACACAGAGCTGCCTGGTGCTGCCTGTCAGCCTGATACCATCTATTCTTCCAGCACATACCAGGCTCAGCCTTTATCACTAAATGAGCTGAAGACTTCAAACTCATGCGCGGGACCAGTGCTGTTCTCTAACTTCCCTGGAATGGTGCAGTATGGTATAGCTACCATTTCATCACTGCTGAAACAGGATGTGGGAGCCAGCTGCACAGGAATCTCTGCCCGCCAGCCAGATGGAACAAAGCTGTGGCCTTGCAGAATGTCAACGGATGTGGAGCAGGGTTTATCCAGTAACATGAAATGGGCACCTGGGGTTCAGCCCAGGCGCTGCTGGAAGACATCAGAGAGAGACACCCTTCTGGAGACAGCTAGGAAGCTGAAAATCATGGCATGGACAGCCCAGGCAAGTGGGGACCATGTTCTCTGCACATGTCACAGATGGTTTAAAGATGACAGCTCCAGGAGGAATCAAGGCACTGTACCAATCTCAGGGCAGTGCTGCTATTTCACCCTCAATGTCCGCTGGGGTACGCTCCCCAGGGGACAGGAAGGTCTGTGGGGAAAGGGTGCAGCAACAGGAACAAGGGGGCAAGGTGGGTATGGAGGGAGGGCATAGTGAGCACTGTGCTTACTTGGTGGGGTGTCCACTTAGCCAAGGGTAAGGGCCTCCTAACCATTACGCAGCTGTACCATCACAGTCCCTTACCTCATCAGTCTAAGACTGGGATGGCATGGGGTAAAGGCCTTAGGATGTGGAGTAGAGTGGCTGAGTTTCTGGTTGTGCCCTAACTGACTAAATGACTCTGGGCAAGACTTACTTTCTGTTCCTTTAAACAGAGACTGATAACCACACCTGTGTCCAGGGCTTTGTCGAGGGTAAGTGAGTAGAGTGCTCAGTAGCCTGTAACCCCTCAGGAAAGGAGAAGGGAAGCCCACACTCTCTGAGGGATTGCCAGGTGCCAGGACAGACAGACAGACACTAAAGCTGTTTCAGTTGCTTTCCAAGGGAAGAGGGCTGAGGGGAGAACTGTGGAAAATTCCTGTGGGAAGCGACTGCCCACTGCCCAGCAATGGATCTCTATCTGCTCTGCTTGAAAACCACCCTTATTTCACAGTTGTGGTAACAGTGACCTCCTTATGAAGATAAATGCCCCTCACCATCACAAAAGATAATCACCGTCATAACTGCTGTCACTTCCCCCACCTGTCGCTGTCATCATCACAATCACTGTCACCATGACCAACTGTCACTACAGTAATTACTATCATAATTACTGTCACCACCACCATTGTCCCTACTGCCACCATCACCACCAATTATAGCCAATTATAACCAGTACCACCTCCACGGCTTCCATTGTTCCCATAATGTCCGCCATTATCTTCATCATCACCATTGTTATCTTCATCACCGTTGTAATCATTACCATCACCATTGATGTTACCACCGTTACTGCTATCACCATTATAACCGTTTCCCCTGCTGTCGCTATCATCATCACTATAGTCCCTATCCTCGCCATCGTCTCCATGATCAGCGCTATCATCATCACCATTTCATCACCATCTGTGTTTTCTCTGTCATCACCGTCATTTGTTAGTAACCACCATCACCACCACTGCCTCCATCATCACCATCGCGATTGTCTTCATCATCTTCGAGCTCTTTGCCCAGCTCCCTCACGCACTGCTCCTCTCACTTTTAGGTGACATACTATCCACACAGAATGCTCTTTACTATTCAAAGCATGAACCAGCAGCATCCATCCTTCACAGGTGATTCTTGGAAACGGATTCTCCAGCTCCACCTGGACCACTGACTCACAATGTACATGTCAGTAACATCTCCAGGGACTCTTAGACAGATCTGAGCTTGGGGATTACTAACTTGTATATATACTAAGACAGGGTTCAGGAAGATACTGACTCTGAGGAAAACATTGCTCATATAGACAAAGCTCCCATCATCTTGGTCAGCCTTCTCCTCCTCCCCTCAAAGAGGCCTGATGAATAACCCTGATGCCACCAGGAAAACAAAGCGACAGACACCAAGTATCACAATAGCTCCAGGGGGCTGAAAGAGCTAGAAGCAGGGCGGCGGTGAGAAGAAAGAAGGTATTGGCAGTCCCCGGTTGTTCCCAGAACTGTTCCCTTCATACTGCTCCAAAGCTGTGGGTCCTGGGGGAAGGATTGGCAGAGCATATGGGCATGGGATCCCAGGTCTGTGGCTTGAGGGGAGGACGTCAAGGGAGGATGAGGACTGTCACAGGTATTCTTGGCTCTGACTTGAAAGGCAGAAAGAAGGATATCTGAGTAGGTGGGAGCCCCTGGTCCCCAGAACTGCCCAAGTTCTTGAATGAAAACCAAATGCTGCTGATGAACGCAAACCAATATTGTTTGAAAGTTCACCAAATCCCAAGAATGCCTGTTACAAGTGAGCCAATAGTTGGCATTAACCAAAGCTTAACACTTGCAACGTGAGGGATTTTGCCTCATTAAAGCATACCCTAGGATGATTTTTTTCTGTTCAACTATTAAGTGCTTGAGTCCAAGAAATCATTCCTAATAAAAATAAGTACTAGCAGCTAATGAAACAGAAGCAAACAGATTGTTAAGAGAAAACTTTGAACATCCCTTGGATAGAAGGATTTCATTTTAATGAAACCCTAAGATAGTCGTTTTTAAAGCATATGTTTTAAAAATACTTAAATAGAAAACATCCTCTTTGTAAGTCTATGGCCTACTAGAGTGAAACCAGATCACTAGGAATTCTGTTTCCTGGGAGGTATTTTTACACCCTGAGAATTCAGTTCCTACACTGCCTGCTAAATGAAATGCTTGCACATAGGAGTCGTTTCTCGTGATTCTTAGGAGGACTTTACATTCATTTGTCTGCCTAGAAATCTCTGTCTGCAAAAGAGCTGAATGAATCAAGCCAAAGTTCCCACCATGCCCACGCTTCCTCTTTTCTCTGTATAAATGTGGTGTTGGCCTTGTGAGTGGGTGATAAATCAGAGGGATAGAAGAGTCACTCGTGGAATCAGGTATGAGAGGCTAAGGAAGGAAAAACCAAAGCACCATGCTCCACACAACTGCCATAAGGTAAGAGCAGGTGTGGGCGAGAAGAGGAGGAGGAGAGAAAGTGTGTGGGCTTGGGGGTGCTTCAGGCTTTGAGACAATGGGTACTTGTTTGAGGAAGGTGTTTTTAGGGCTGATTTTAGTGTGCTTTTTTGTGTTTTATATAAACTGTGAATGAACCACAACTTGGAGACATGGGAGAAAGACATATTATAGATAAAGAACCATGGAGGCTGCTCCGCCCCCCAATCCCCAAGGTGCCTCAACATTTAAGGAGGAGGGAAAAGTACTAACTGGTTATTGAATACTTTTGAACTAAATGAGGGATCCCTGTCCTGGCATATCTGAGCAAGTTCCCCATGTGTTGGGAAGTAGCTTCCTGCATTGCAGCCAGCGGCCTTAGATTTATAGTAACAGATGACAAGGTGAGTGACAACTGCCATTTACATCATCCTACTTGGCATTTTACAACCCTCTGGTCCACACCTCAGTATCATAGAAGCTTCTACAAAAGAAACAAAACAGGAGGTGATTAAGGAAGAAGCAATATATCACCATTCATATATGTATGCCAGGGACATAGGTACACTCTTGAGTTACTATAGAGAAACTCGGAGCTGGGGCGGGAGAAGATCGGTGGTTAATAGCAGTGGTGTTCTTTCAGAGGAACCAGGTTCAGTTCCCAGCACCCGAATCACGATCACAACTGCCTATAAATCCAGATCCAGGGGATCCAATGCTCTCTCTGACCTCTGTAGGTAACACACACACACACACGCACACACGCACACACACACACAGGCAGGCAGACAGATAGACAGACAGACTTATGAATAACAATATAATTTCTTTTAGAAGTAGGAGCTACAGTTTTTCTTCCTGGGAACAGCCAGGAGGTCATACAGTAGGCAGAGCACAGGAGCTGGGTGAGGTGCCCAGATCCTTAACCAAGGAAACCACTGTCACAAGAGTGCCATGTCAAAGGAAAGTGACCAGAAGGAGGTATGCCAAAATAGGACAAGGCTGTGAATCATTTCCTTTTTGCTTCTGCTTCTTCCACATCTTGTATAAACAGCACAGTTCTATTTACAATATTACACAGTAATAGCACTTACAACAAGCATTACATACGTCAATAAAAACTGAAAACCATTATTTATGCAGTCAAAGGAGTGCAGTGATTTTTTTTTCTGCTTAGAAATTCATGCTCAAAAATACAAACTTGGATAACACCTGGTAATGCCTGTCATCTTTACAGACATTTGTTTGGGAGTCATGTGATCTGGCAGCCAAACACAGGCTCGTGTGAAGAATTGATTATTCCATTTGGCATTGAGCAATGTGCCTTCTTATTACTTACTGAGTGCCCCCTTCACACTAAATGGAAACTTGGGTGCGTTGGAGCAAATAAAGACTAAACACAGGAGAGCACGCAGCCTCTCCTGGGCCTGGGGAGGAGACAAGACAAAGCATTTCTGATTTTGTTGGCCCATCTGGATGCTCAAACTCTACACGATAGGTTTCTGCATCCCTTAGACTGTGTAGAGAATGCCAGGGGAGATGAAAGAAGAGTATAAGCCAGTAACCCAGGAAAGCTTTGAGGAGAGATCGTGTTGACAGAACTGTTAGATGTGGCAGGCTCAAGCCAAGTAAATGACTGTAGGTGGCTTAGGCCCAGCTCACAGCAGAGTAAGCCTGCAACGACGACCATGACATGTGAATCCAACATCACGGTCTGGGTGGGAAGTAGAGGAAAGGTATCCTGTGACTCAGACCTGATGGACATGGGAGGAGAGGGGACTCACCAAAGAAAAGGAGGAGGTGAGAAGAGGAAGGGTCAGGAAAGGAGGTTGGAGTATGTGTATCATGTATGTAACCTCTCTCTCCTCAGGTCACACAGTCCAGGCTGGTGCTCTCTAATACCAAGCACCTACTACAATGAGGAGTTCTAACTCTGTAGGTTTCACACACGAAATCAAGACCATTCAGTATTTTCTTTTCTCTGAAAGGCTTGTTATACTAACTTCATGTCCTCCAGTTTCGTCCATATTGTTCCAGGTAACAGGATTTCCTTTTTGCGAAGCTGAATAATGTTACATGTGCACACACACAAACACATACACACAGACATTTTTCTGCCAGTCCATAATTAGTGGATACTTAGGATGGTATAACCCCCACCTGGATTACTACAATGAACACAGACTGCAGATGTCTCTCTGAGATCCTGATTTTACTTTCTTTGACTATACACCCAGGTATGGCGTTTCTGGATCAACAGCAGTTCTTTCTTCTCAGTTGACAAAACTTTTAGTTCTAGGCAACACACTAGTTTCTGTTACCAGTCTGTGACCCAGAAGCCACTCCTGACCTCTCTGGATCACATTTCAGATCAACCTGGTAGGGAGGATCTAGTTGTAGATGTGAGAGTAAGAGCGGAGTTAGGGATATTTCCTACATCACTGTTCTCCAGCATCTAGCCAGCAGCAGAACCCCCTGGAGTGGCTGTTAATGCAGACTGCTCACTTCCACTTCAAGAACTCTTGGGTGAGCCCAAGGATGGGCACATCTAAGAAGTTACAAGGTGCCACCAACGTTATTGATCTGAGGCAGCACTTGGTGGCCCACTGTCCTTTGCTTCCGGGAAGCCTGGCCTGGCCAGGAGTACAGAGGTAGCCCCGTGGGTAGTGACTGGCTCCGAAAGTGCTTGGTGTATTAAGTGCTAGTGCTGGGACAGTCAAACCAGAATAGATGTCTGCCATAGCTACTAGAAGAAACAGAGGAGACCAACGAACAACTCATAAACACACACTAGGATGTAATCATAAATTATGAAATGTGTCTAATGGGAAACTAGGAAAGTCTTGGGAAAGAACCGGGGATTTGCTGCACCTAGTTTAGACAGGTGGGCAGTTGTGCTCTCTCAGCATTCAGCCTGAGAGAAGGTGAGAAGGAGCACACAGTAGTGGGGAAGTAGAAATTTCCATGGAGCAGAATGCATGAGAGCCTACAGCAAAAACTACATATTCACGAGCTGAAAGAAATGTAGCCAGAAATCCACAAGTGGAAAGTCTGGTAGAGGCTGAAGATGCAGGCTGAGGGCAGGGAGCACTAGCAGGGAGGTCATGGCAGGAACATCTGTGGCATTCTCAAAGCTACATGGAGCCTCTGGGGAGCTTCACTGGGTACCACAGGAGGGACCTGGACCCAAAAAACTAATTTAAAAAATATTCAGAATATTCAGTAACTAATACGTGCACAACCAAAACAGGATTAATATTATTCAGTGATAAAAATGTAGTGCTAACCATGGAATCCTGATATGTGTTACAGTATGGATGACCTTAAACAGACATGCTCAGTGAGAGAAGCCAGATACTGTATGATTTCATTTATAGGAGCAGTCAAAAACAGACAAATCCAGGCTGGAGAGGGGATGGCTCAGTATGAAAAGAGCTCGTGCAAGAATAAGGAATGCTTACATGGGCATTGCTGGAATACTGGAGAAGGGGTGTGTGTGTGTGTGTGTGTGTGTGTGTGTGTGTGTGTGTGTGTGTATGGCATTGCTGGAATACTGGAGAAGGTGTGTGTGTGTGTGTGTGTGTGTGTGTGTGTGTGTGTAGAAGAACCAAGAGAAGCAGGAGGTGCTAGTGGGAGCCTAACTATCTTATTGTCATACTCTCCAGGGTCTTGGTACTTAATTGATTTATAAACAGCCTTTTGAATTCTCCATGGAAAAGAAAGAGTTAGTGAGGGGAAATCAACATTTACTTGTTTCTCTTTTTCCAATCCAATCAGTGTCTCCTGACACACACGTTTGGAATCTCAGGCTGATTTTACTCCATTACACAAGTTGGTCTCTGCTTGTTTCAATTTACGCTTACAAAGCTATGTTTGGGGGAAAAAGATGCATGCAAATCAGATTTTTACAATTCTGATAATATTTTCCCATTGTTCCACATGATATGCTCAGAGGCGATTTATCTTCATTTGTGATTTATTTTCAATTGGCAGCTGTTCCTAATACTTTAGTTTTAAGCCTTGTTTTCTCCACAGACTTTGTCAAGTTGTAAAAACATATTCTAAACTGCTCTTGATGTTTTTTTAAAGAGCCCCCCCCTTACCTATTTTGCAAACTCTGGCTTTGATTCCTAAGGTTTTTTTACAAAGCAAGAGAGCGGGTTGTATTTCTGGGTCAGCAGTAAATGCTAAATGTTCTTGCTTGCTTTCCATTGAAATTCCCTAAAGACTTTCAAAATCAAGGCAAAATGAGGCAAAATTAAGCACAATGTAAGCAGTTCTGGCAGAGCAGGGGAGTGGGGGTCTGCTTCCCCTCCGTGAGATCCTGCAAACACAGCAGTTTGTGAGGCAAGTCTCCCTGCCTACCCACGGTGGGTCTCAGCAAAGCGCCTGACCCACGCTGTGTGAACCTGCTTAATGAAGAGCAAGTTTGCTTTATTTGAGTTGGAACTGGTATGGCATTTCTACACAAATAACAAACAAAGCCATGGCTGGAATCCCAGGCTCCTCAGGATGTCAAAATCTCTGTGCTGGGGCAGAAATAGGTAGACACACAATTTAACTGTGAACATTGACACGGAAAGGACTAGGACCCAATGGTGCTGTCTTTACCACCACAAAGTGTGGTAGACTCTTGAGAACTCATGGGACTTGCCTTTCTGGAAAGTTCCCAGTTCCACCATCACAGGAGATTCCTCTGTCACCCATGCGTACTCACATGACTTTGTCCCTTTTCATTTCCCCTCTAAACGTGTTCATCACATCTATACGTCCAGGGCGGCTGTCGTGGCTGCAGGGAGCGGGCCAGCCACATGGCGTCACTTGTCAGTGCTCAAGCCATCCCTATCGTAAGGGATCTTGAGAACTGTACCTTGGGTAGCTGATGTTAACGAGCCATTAAATTATTGATAGGTGTCTTTTGCTTAATTCCTGGATGGTTCTGCAGCAGGCAGAATGGCTAATGGAATGACTAATAGTTAAGTATGTAATTTAAACCAGATTGGACATTTATTGATTCTTACTTTGTGCTAACTCTGCCCACACATCTTCCATACTTTCCATAGTATGCTGGGAGGCAGAAACTAATGTTAACCTCAGTGTGGACTCAATAAGAGCAACTTCTAGTGTGTGTGTGTGTGTGTGTGTGTGTGTGTGTGTGTGTGTGTTGGGGGCGGGATATGGGGGCAGACTGAGGAACTCGTATTTACTTCATTTGGTGAGTAAGCAGTATATTCTTAAAATTCTGGGTCTTGTGTTTTTGGTTTTCATTTTCTTCTTTTCTGTTTTGCTTTGAGACACAGTCTCATGTAGTGTAAGGTGTCCTTTATCTCTATATGTAGTCAGTGATTACCTTGACCCCCAAATCCTCCTACCTCTACCTTCCCAGTCCTGGGATTACAGGCATGTATCACTACCTCTGGTTTTATGAAGTGCTAGAACTGAAGCCAGTGCTCTGTGCACACTAGGTAAGCCCTCTATCAGCTGAGCCATATCCTCCATCATTAATGCTGGCTATTTGCAAATGAAAATACTCATGATAAAACAAGCCCTATTATTCAGGCACACATTAATATCTATGTATATTAGAGAAGTTCCAAGAGGGCAGAGGCTGCTGACGTCTTCTGTCCTGAGTCTAGCTTGCAGCCTCTTGTCTGGAGGGGAAAGGGCATATGATTGCTATAGGAACTGTAAAGACATTGCTGTGGGAAAACAAGTGTGACCCTGGTGACTGACTTCAACACGTCTCTCAAATCCTGCATTGGCCAGTTGAGCAAAGATTCATGGTGCTCTTTGGATCTGGTGGAGGGCTGGGGGCAGAAGATTTCTGTTGCTTAAATTCTAGTCATTTCCAGACTGCCTACTCATGTTTTGCCCATTCCATGGTGATTCAGACACAAGAGTTCAGCCACAAAACAGGGGGCTAGATTGTCTTGTACTTGGAAATGAAGGCTAAGTTATCTAAACGACTCGTCAAGTCTTTGATGCACAGCAGCATGCATGCATCCAGCCCAGCATTGGTGATAGTCATGAGAAGTCCATAGCACATTCTGTACCTTCATCTGACTTGAACAGCATGCTGGGAGATAAGACCACTAGTAAAAGGCAGCTGGGGAGTGCACATGAGGCCTTGATTCCTCGATATACTGCCTGTGTTGGTGTTAACAAACACGGCCTGCCAAGAAGAGATGGTGGGGGATGGGAAGGATGGATCTGAGAAGTGGAGGAACAGGCCTAGAAAGTTTCTGGAAATCTTTGGCTAAGTGTTTGTGTGGGGAGTCATGGCAAATGTGATAGGAAGGTTGTACTGTTTTAGCTAACCAGTAGAGACCTAATCTTGTTCCTTTTGCAGGTAAAATCTAGCCCAATCCAGGCAGCTTTTACGGATATCTATTATTGTAATGTCTGGTGTTGGGGACCCCATAAAGAGAATCCAAGTAGCTTGCACACCGTTAGTGCATGCAGACCTGGTAAAGCAGACAAGGATAGGCACAGACTGTGCTGCTGCTGCATGGGCTGAGGGAAGGGGAGGACTCCACTGGAAATGGGATGGGATAGACGATTTAGAATCAGCAGGAAAGTCTCTGGAGAAGACGATCTCAGGTTGTACATTTGACAATGAGTAGATGGCAGTTCCTCAGGCGAAGGTAAGGATGGATGTTTCATCTTGGTTGTCCACTTGATTGGATTGACAGATACTTAGATTAACAGACTAGTCTCTGAGTACGTCTGTGAGGGTGTTTCCAAAGACTCCAACCTTATTAATGTTTTAATCCATTGCTAGATTCAAGATCTGAACAGACTACTTTGACCAGTGGTTCTCAACCTTCTTGATGCTGTGACCCTTTAAAATAGTTCCTCATGTTGTGGTGACTCCAATCATAAAGCTATTTTCATTGTGATTACATAACTGTATTTTTCTACTGTTACGAATCATACCAAACATATCTGATATGCAGGATATCTGCTATGTGACCCCCCAAAGGGGTCTAGACCCACAGATTGAGACATGCTGACTTAGAGATAGTGGAACTGATGAAGGCAAGGCCTCATAGCATTCACTGGCAATGCGTCAGTGCAGAACACATTTTGGCCCTAGAGCCTTCCTGTTATAGGTCTTTTATTCTTTGTTGCCATGCTGTAAGCACATGGACCACACTCATCCAACCATGATGAGCGGCCTCACTGTAGTCTTAGAAGCAACGGAACCAACTGACTAAAGCTTCTGAAACCACGAGTCAGAATAAATCGTTCCTCCTTTAAACCTCCAATAACACAGATGGCAACTAGGCAAGAGAGCAGCAAGAGCAGAGACATGGAGGTGTCAGCATTGAGGGATGTCTTAAGATGAGGAATGGTTTGTGGGAGGAGAAGCCTACAATATAGGATGGGGAGTAACGAGGAGATGCTGAGTGGGAATGAGCACAAAAGAGAAAGATAATGGTAGGAGTGTAACACAAAGAGACCAAGGAGACACCCAGAAACACGAAGGCATCCCCTCCTGGGATAGTCCTGACTGTCAACTTGACAGAGCTAGAAATCACACAGGAACAAACCTCCAGGTACACCTGTGTGGGATTGTTTAGATTAGGTTAGCCTCTGGCATGCCTTGATTAGGTTAATTGGTATAGGAAGACCTACCCTGAAGGATGGCAGCACAATTCCCTAGGCTTGGGTCCTGGAGTGCCTAACAAAAGAAGAGGGCTGGCTGAGCATGGGCATCCGTTGCTCTCTGCTTCCTGATTGTGGACACAATATAATTAGTTACCTCAAGTTCCTGCTGTCATGGCTTCCCTATTATGATGGGCTATATTCTTGAACTATGATCTGATAATAAAAACTTCCTTTTATTCCTTAGAAAGCTTTGATTGAGCATTTTATCACAGTACCAGAAAAGTGTCTAATATAGCTCCCAGTAGTTGAGAGCCACCAGGGGTGAGTGGGTACAAAACCTCTGGGCCTTAAACTACATTTTAGTAAGAGCACCAAGTTGGTAGTGGCAAAGAAGATTGAAGAATGAATGGGTATGGAGACTGCTCTAGCATCTTTGTAAGATAAGTTGGTGGCCAGAAATTTCTGGAAAATTATTGAGTTGGCTGTTGAAGCAACCCATGTGTAAATCCATGTGAACATGGAGGAAGATTGGAAGGAATAGTGACATATCCTAGAGAGTTTGAAAGAAGAAACCTGGGAACTCAAACAAATGTAGACAATGAAAGAAGTTTCTGGTGACCAAGAAGAAGGGCAAGTAAACAGTTGGGATACACAACCACCTACAGGGGTCTGCATCTCAGGCTAGCAAGGCTGGATTTGGAGGATGGAGCATCACTGGAGGACTGGATACTGGGTAGCCTGGTAGGGACAATTTCTTTTGGAGTCTATAGCAGTGGGAGATAGATCACATAAAACACCTACAGGATCCAGGCAGGAAGGGCTGAGTACCGATTACTTAGCTGTTCATCCACACTTAGAAGGAGGAGGAGGGAGGGAAGCCTGTGTAGAGATTCTGTGGCTGTACATGTTGAGGACACTGGGGAAGAGATCACCATGGAAGTCAGGATAGGGTCACTTAAAGAGGAAGCCAGAACTAGAGGCAGGGTTAAAGAAGACAGTGGGCTGAGAAGAAAGCTTTGGGCCCCCCAGGAGAGGTCTTTTCCTTGTGAGATCTCTGAAAGAAAGGAGTGTGGAGAGGGCAAGGATGGGCAGAGAGATCCCAGTAGGATAGCTAAAATAAAAAACTCAAGTAACAACATGTGCTGGCCAGTATATGAAGCAGGGGAATAGTCCTTTGTTGCTGGTGGGAGTGTAAACTTTTATAGTCACTGTAGAAATCGATCTGGTGGTTTCTTAGAAAATTGGGAATAAAAACAAAGATGAAGGAGAAAATTCCCACTAATCTTGAAGGGGGATAGGTTAGATGGATGAATAAAAGGCAGATAGGCAGGCAGAGTCTTTTTTTGTTTTGTTTTGTTTTTTTAAGGCTGGTGAGATCAAGGTATACTTAGAAATATAAAGAAAGTAAGGAATAAATGGTAAAGAAAGTAAGGAATAAAAGGATGGGGAAAACAGCATAGACAAAGAAGGTAACAGGATACATCAAACCCGGTATTCTAACAGAAAAGGGGGCTCTCAGGCCCTAGTGAAGAAATTGCTCTAGGGACAGGAAGGTCATCTTTCTCAGAGACTGGAAGCCATCTTCAGAGGTGCTCATCTGCCGATGTGACGTTCTGGGTAATTGCTTGTTTCCCTGCTTTATTTCAAACCGGTTGTAAAGTGCCTCTGATTTCATAGGTCTAGCCTCAAAAAGAGATGGGCATGTGGTCATGGGGGTAAACCACCAGTACCCAGGCACCCGCTCAGTTATGTGCTTAGGCTTCTGTTCCTCTGTAGAAAAGAAGAAATGTCACTTGACATTTAAATGAAAACGGTTTTGAAAATTGCATAAAGCACTTCTTGTTGAAAAATAACTCCAATTATCCTTCTTTAAAAGATCTGAAAGTGTTTCATAAGAAAGGATTTCTCGGTGACAGGCCTTAAAGCTTGTTGCTCAAATCAACTTCAGTAACGCACAAAGTCAGCCGGTGAGGAAGCTTACAGAATCAAGTGCATGCTTTATGTAAACACTGCTGCTCCTGGAGTTAGCTTGGTGATGTTATGTATAAAACCTCCGTGTTTAATATTAACTCTTCTTTCCCTCTTTCCTAGACAAAACAGTGTTGAGTCCACTCAAGTGCAGTGTCAACAAATCAAGTGAAGAAAATACAGGAGTTTCCCAGTAATATGAGCCACTGACCAAATTCACGCATGTATCCAAGAAGTGGTGATAATGTGAAAACTCTCACTACTCCATGATTAGGAGAGAGCCTGCCATGGGCAACATGTGGGTTACTGTTCGATAGTTAGGAGAGAGCCTGCCATGGGTGATGTCTGGGTTACTGTTAGATGGTTAGGGGCGATGTGCTGGTATTCCTAATGCCTGACTGGATCCTGGGAATCTTGTACATTTTTGGCCCCATGTTACAAGAAGGAATTGCTGGCATTCTGTAGCAGCCGGGGAACAAAGTGGGTCACTTGAGACAGGGCTACCTGCCAATCTTGACAGTAAGTCACCAACTAGGAAATCCTGCTGTTATCTAGTTTTCGGTACTAGTGAAAATGTCAGTCATTAGTAATGTCCATGACTCATTTTAGAGTAATGACTTTAAAAATACCCCTGGAGTGAGATGATACAGCAAGCTGGTGGTGGTGGCGGCGGCGGTGGTGGGCATGACTCTGCCTTCTCTGCTGTGTAGGCCTTTGCTAAAATACCAGGACTACAAAGTGATGTTTCTTGCAATCGTGTGACTTGGGAAGTGATAACTCTGAGGCATGTATTTTTTTGTGCTCAGGGGCTGGAGGATCAGCTTGGAAGAGCGTCTGCAAGCTGAGAGTGGGTGGAAGACTTCTAGAGACAGCATCAGAGGAGGTCTTGAGTTCTTTGCCCTACACTTGTGGGTGGCAGTGTTCACGGCCTATGGTACCTGGGTAGTGGCTGCGTCACCCCTCTAGTCATCCATAGCCTCCCTCACTAGAATGTGAGGGAGAGACATCCTTCATGTGTCCTCCTTACTTCTTGGCTACTCCTCTCCTTGCCGTCCTCAAATAAATGCCAAGAATCCTAAGGAAGGAAGGGTGATTATTCCATCAGGGAGGGAAAGACTTGGCAGCAGGAAGGAATGGCATGGTGGCAGGAGCAGGAGGACGTCTGGTCACTTTGTGTGAATGGTCAGGAGCAGGGCTGGGGTAGAAAACCTGTTGGGCCTCTCTCAGGGTCAGTCTTCACCTCCTAGAAGTTCCACAACCTCCCCAAACAGGTGGAAGCAGGGAACCGGGCATTTTTTGAACTGGCCTCTCTGTCTCTTGGCTACAATGAGGTGAGCAGTTTTCCTCTATCCACGATGTCACCACGATGCCCTACCTTATCACCTCAGCTCACAGCAATGGAGCCAGCCTACCTTACTTGAAATCATGGACTAAAGTGAATTATTCTTCTGTTAAACAGTTACTGTCAGGTGTTTGGTGCAGAGGTGAAAGTCTAATAGATGAAGCCATCATCCACACATATATTGTATACTACATACTTGTCTACACAGAGGGCCTGAAGAGCTGAGCTTGGGGGTAAACCAAACCCACAAAGTACCCAGACCACCACCAACCTGAGAGTACTGAGCATAGGACCAGCACAGAGTACCTGGTTAGTTCTGTCTGCAAAGGTTTATACTGATTGTCACGTGACAGCATCTAAAATCACATTGAAGGTGAATACCTGGGTATGTATTTGAGGGATTTCCCACGTTGGGTTAACTGAGATAGAAGGACACACCCTAAATATGGGTGTGTCACATGAGCTGGAGTCTCAGACTAAATAAACAGAGAAAGCAAGCTGAGCAACAGCTTTCGCCTCCCTCTGCTTCCTGAGGATGGCATGCTACCAGATGCTCACGTGCCTGCTGCCATGACAATCTGTACCTTCAGGTGTGAGCCAAAACCAACCCTTCCTCCTTCAAGTGTTTTTTTATTTTTTTATTTTTGTCTGCTATTTTTTTTCATAGTAACAAGGAAACTAGCTAATCCACTGTCTTTCCTCAGTGTTCTGAGTCTGCTATAATACTCATGTGCCACAGGGGTGCCGGGTTCCCTCCGATGGCTCCTCTGCAGTGCAGGCCTCGCCCTTCCTGAGGCAGCTCAACTCCTAGATGAGTACAGTGGTGGCTGGTCCTTCCCTTGGTTTCCCCAGCTGTTGTGTCTATTCACACGTCCGGTTAATAGAAGGCTTTTCTGTGCGGGCAGGTTCACTAGCATTCAAAGACACTCAGTATACTCCTCTGTCCCATGCACAAGCCCATGCATGTGCTTGCAGGAATACCTGTGTACAGAACCCAGGGAACAACCTTAGCTGCCGTTTCTCAGCTCCTAGCTACCTTTCTTTTCTTTTTAGTCAGTTGCTCTCGCAGTTCTCCAACAAGTAAAGGAGCTAGGCTGGCTGTCTAGACATGCTTCTTCTTTCCCAGCTCTGGGATTACACATTGCTGTTTTTTTTCCTTATGTGGGGTCTGGAGAGCCTCATGCTTACAGGACAAATACTTGACTAAGGCATCTTTCTAGCCCCCTTTAGTCTTTTAGTGAGGCAGAGTCCACAGCTTTAATACTACTCACCAATACCATGTCCTCATTGTAAGTGCTTCCCAGGTATTCACTATTTCAACTCTAGAACCTTCACGGGACACCCAGATATCCCTATTGCAGTTGGAGAACTTGAGGCACAAGAAATCCAACATTCCTCCCAAGGCCACACTGCCTGGGTTACTCCTCAGGGTAAAATGTGCTTGTCCTCTTTGTGCGCCTCTGTTCTGGATGATATATTTTGACTCTGTAATTAACTTACCTCCTAAAATCAAGCCGCACTCACCAACCAAGAGGGTCAAATGCAAACACTTCTTTCCCTGCTCTAGCCTGGAAACAGAATTGTCAAATTAGGAGCTAGTAGTGGATGGATGCAAGGGCCAAGAGGGCTCAGTGATCTTTTGGATAGCCTTAGCATGCATGCTAGCAAGCTGCCTTTGCCTTTGACCCAGTGTAAACCCCAGGAGCTTCCAAGCACAACTTGGAATTCATGGCTTCATTTGATCATAGACTTTTCAGTCCACACAGCCCTTTGCTAGTACGCAGGAGCCAGACTCACTGTCTGAACTGGTCACTGTTGGAACAGAACTCCTTGATCTACTCTCAGGACGGCAGTCTGCCAAAGGCAGAGCTGCATCTTGATATCATGCTGGCTGGTTACCCTCAGACACCAGAGGGAAGAACCACAGGGAAAAGTGAGCCAGCACAACCCAACATGTGGCCTGAGTCTGCCTTCCACTAGGTTCTTTATAGCCTGGTGATGCTGCAGTTTCCTGCAGAGTGATCCCAGGCTGTATACACAGAGGCCCTTAGTCTGGACTCCAGAGGCCTACAGGATGGCCCTTGGGAGCTGCTGCTTACCAAGGCTCACCTTCACTTAAGTAAACCAAGGTTTAAAATAACAATGGGAACACACAGCTCTCCCTAGAGTAAACCACAGCAGATTGACCCTCTACTCATATGTTTACTGGGAGGTCAGTGAGGGAAAGGTGTGTGTGTTCATGCATGTGTCTAAACCAATCAAATGACCGATAATAAACACTTTCATATGGAGGGAATGTTTAAGCTAGTTTTGTTCTTTTTGTTGTTGTTGTTATATCTCAATTTTCTCAAAAAGGTTTAAAAAGCTGCTACAAACATGGTTGAGCAAATGTCCTTGTTGTGTACTTGAGCATAGTTTGGATATATGCCTAGGAGTGGTATAGTTGGATCTTGAGGAAGCAGTATTTCTTATTGTCTGAGAAAGTGCCAGATTGATTTCCCAAGTGGTTGTACAAGTCTACATTCCCACCAGCAATGGAGGAGGGTTCCCCTTTCTCCACAACTTCTCCAGCATGTGTTGTTACTTGAGTTTTTGATCTTAGCCATTCTGATGGGTATAAGGTGAAATCTCAGTTTGTAGCAGCTTTATTTGTAATAGCCAGAACATGGAAACAACCCAGATGTCCATCAATGGAGGAATGGATACAGAAATTGTGGTACTTTCACACAATGGAATATTACTCAGCAATTAAAAACAAGGAAATCATGAAATTTGCAGGCAAATGGTGGGATCTAGAAAAGATCATCCTGAGTGAGGTATCCCAGGAGTAGAAAGACACACATGGTATATACTCACTTATAAGTGGGTACTAGACCTATAAGATAGGATAGACATTCTAAAATCTGTACACTTAAAGAAGATAAACAAGAAAGAGGACCCCGGGGTAAGATGATCAATCTTCACTTAGAAAGACAAATGGGATGGACATTGGAAGTAGGAAAAAAACAAGTAACAGGACAGGAGCCTACCACAGAGGGCCTCTAAAAGACTCTACCTAGCAGTATATCAAAGCAGATGCTGAGACTCATAACCAAACCTTGGGCAGAGTGCAGGGAATCATATGAAAGACGGGGGAGTTAGTATGACCGGGAGAGGACAGGAGCTCCACAAGGACCAAATATATCTGGGCACAGGGGTCTTTTATGAGACTGTTTCTCCAACCAGAGACCATGTGTGGATATAACCTAGAACCCCTGCTTGGATGTAGCCCATTGTAGCTCAGTACCCAAGTGGATTTCCAAGTAAGGGGACTGTTTCTGACATGAACTCAATGGCTGGCTTTTTGATGCCCCCCTCCCCCAAGGGAGGAGCAGTCTTGCCAGGCCACAGAGGAGGACATTGCATCCAGTCCTGACCTGAGAAGTAAGGGTCAGATGGAAGGGGAAGAGGATCTCCCTATCTGTGCACTTGGAAAGGGGCAGGGAGGAGATGAGGGAGGGAGGTTGGGATTGGGAGGGAATGAAGAAGGGGGCTATGGCTGAGATACAGAGTATATAACCTGTGATTAATATAAAAAATAAAAATTATAAAAAATGTTTAAAAAGAAATTGTAATTCTTCAAAGCTTTTAAACTTAACAATTTTCTTCTTTCTTTCCTTTTTCTCTTTTTTAGTGTAGAATGGAAATTAAAATTATTGACTCCTATAGTAAAAAAAAAACTTGCTTAGATGAAGCCGTTATTAGCATTTTGTTAGTAACTGAAATTTTATTGACAGAATTGTACATTAACACACAATTGTCCAGAGGTGTCTCTGGCTGGAGAGAGATGAGGTGGCTTAGCAAAGTAAAGGTGCTTGCTACCAATCCTGACATCTGGCTTGACCCCTGAGGCTTTTATGTGGTTAAAGAGCAGAGAAAATGCCTGAGCATTGTTCTCTAATCTCTACATGCATACTGGGTCACACTTGCCCACTCACACACATGCTGTATAATATATATATATATATATATATATATATATATATATATATATATATATACACACACATACACTCTCTCACACACACAAATAATGTAGTTTAAAAAGAAGTATCTCATAGAAAATCCCTTACTCTGTGGTTCAGTTTTCTCCATTAAAAGGTTTCCTAGACCTCCAGGACAGAGCAGCATGGCCAGGACGCCGCTCACCCTACTGAAGCCCAGGCCTGTGATCTCATTTAGGATTCCCAGTTGAGCTACGATTGCTCCTGTAGTTTTTCTTTTCTTTTCTTTTTTTATTCTGGTCATATTATTGATCATCTCTGAACCATTTCCATTTAAAATTGTGACTGTACAAGTGTTATTTCTCACCGTCTATGACATGCTAACTGTGGTGCCAAGAATTTTATACACAGAGTACCAATCAGTCCCCAGAATCCTTGATTCCTGTTGCTGGTCCTAGAGAAGTGGCCTCTGCCTTTAGCTAAAGACAAGGTGGTTTATTCTCCTCTTGCTAGGAATTCAGGAAATGACCAGATGCATCCATCTGGATTAATACAAGGTGATGCTCATCAGAGCCGTCCTCATCAGACCTGATAGAACTGTCTGAGATGCCCAAGTGTTCTGGACCCTGGCCTGTTGAGATGGGTTGCTTTATGCCTTTCTTTTTTTTTCTGAGAGCTGTTCTGGATTTTTTCTCTATGACCTCTGTAGATTAATTCAGCAGAGTAAAAGAATCCATTCACAGGTTATCCTGGAGATGATTATTCGTTCTCTTTACAGGAGGAAGCAGGCTTCAAATAGGTAGAAACTCACTTAAGGTTACTGGATTGGTCAGGGTTTTTCAGACCATTAACAAGAATGAATAAATGGATGGATGGATGGAAGAAAGGAAAGAAGGAAGGTAAAAGGGAAGGACAGTAGAGAGATGGAGGAGCTATGTTATGAGAGTCAGCTCACACAATCTTGAGGGCTGAAAAGCCCTCCTGTCCGCCACCAGCTACAGGAAACTAGGAAGGTGATCATTGTGCTTAGTTTTAGGTTGAAGGTCAGAAATCCTGGTCATCTGGTATCTAAGAGCAGAAGATATGTATCCCATGTTCATGGGAGCAAGTGAGTCTGCCTTTAGTCCTTATCTAAGCCTCAGCTAACTGGGTGGTATCCAACTACCTTCAGTAGATTCAAGCCCCCTCACAGATCACTCGGGAATAATGCTTTACAGTTCCATGGGTATCCCTTAGCCCAGCCAAGGCACCATCTAAAATTATTCATTACAGGTCCCATGCTGTGGAATAGCAGAGCAACAGGGGCTCTGAGCAGAGTACCTTTGTGCTGATCTGATGCCTCAGCCTGGGACATTCTGTCTTCTGAAACCCCACACCCCATCTCTGGGACATCCCCAGAGAACAACTTTATCCATGCTGAGACGTGAGTTGGCAGGTCTTACAAGTGAGGCCCTGTCACAGCTGCTTCCATGAGACAGGACAGGACAGTTCCTATGTCCCTGGGAAGTACATCACAGACTATGCACACTGACTGAACACAAGTGTTCTTCAAGCTCCCCCTCCTTCCAACCTCTCCCTGAGAACCCCCTTACAGGAAATGTTGTTTTGTCAATTCTTTTAAGTCAGAAAAGAGAAAAGGAGGATGTGGGGGTGATACATACATTATGCCTTGAGTCACCAGTTTCCTCAGCATTAGGCCATGCTTTTACAACTGGTCTTTATCAAAAGGTTTTCATCTGCTTGCCAATGTGTCCTCTGTCTTCATGACTCATGGTGGGGACTCGTTTCTTCCAGCTTGATCTATACTAGTTTATCATTCTCTTGTTCCCCAGGGGGATGGTGTGCAGGAACCAAATGAACTCAGCTATGAAGGAATCACCAGAGTTCTCTTTGTGTTAAGAAAAGCAGCTAATGGCTCTGCCTGTGAGTGAGCCTGCTCGGAGATTACAATTTGGCATCTGCTTCTTGTACCGCAGAGAGGCAGGCTAAAGAAATGCCTGACCCAAGACAGGTCCTCAGATAGCTCTGGGATTCACTTGGGCTGATAACATCCTTAGGGGGTAGGGATGACAGGGTCTCCTTACACACACCATCCCACTCCTGCTGTGGGGAGGGGGCTTTCTCAGGAGAGGGCACAGTGAAGAGGAGTAGAGGGCCTGGGATAAACAGTGATAAGACACGGTTCCTGTCTAGCCTGAGCTTGTACAGGCTCTGTGAGAGAAGCTTCTGGAAGGGCTGGAGTAGGTCCCAAGAATTCCTCACTTTTCTTCTCTGGAAAGCTCTCATCCGACCCCTGGAGACAGGGGGCTGTTGAGTCATCATGAGCTCTTCTGCCCCATGCTGTGCTCAGGCAGTGTTTCAGCCTAGTTGTTGGCCCTGGGCCATGTCCCTCCTTGGTGGGGCAGCCTACCCTTTCCTTCTTTTCATAGGCTTCCACCTCCAGAATGGGGTAAGCAGCTGGACTCTGCAGGCCACGCGTTAGAGGCTGGTTCCTGTGCTATCACCTACCAGTTGCCTCAGCCAGTTTTAAATCATCTGGTAGTTCTGCTTCCTCTGAAGAACAGGGACAGCTGTCATATGCATTGCACAGAGTTGATGAAAGGGAAAAAAGCAGACAGTGTGGACAGAAGTGCTGCTGGGAACAGCCTGGCCTCCATCCTGGGTGGCTGTTTTCCTTAGTATCGGCTTCAGGTCAGCCACCTTCTCAAGATGGGCACTTAGTCCAGGGTGCCAGTCTTCCCTCCTGCCCTCTCTGTCAACAGGTAACACAGAGTCTACCCTGCCTGGTTCTGCTATGCAGAACTGGTCTCAGACTTGCCCAGCATCCTACAGGACAACAGTCATCACTGCCCCAGGATTCTCATGGAACATCCCAGGCAGCCACCCTCTTTAGGGATAAAGGTCCTGAGCTGTTCCACAATCATGTTCCCAGGCCTCCTTCAAACTACTTGACACACTGCCATCTCTGGGGAGTACTTCCTTCTTTCTGGAAGGATTTCTTGACGTGTTCAGAAACCTTTCATACACCCTCAGAAGTGTGCCAACAAGAGAAAACTGTGATCAGACATACTTTCTCCACTTTGGCTTGGGCTCCCCAAGATGCAGATACATGGGTTCTGGTGTCACTTGCTCTTGTCAAGAGCCCCTGGTGGCATCAGGAGGTGGTACACACTGAGTACCTTGGAATACTAGGATGCCATTGGGAAGTACATCACAGAATGACTGTGCACACTGACTGAACACAAGTGTGCTTCAAGCTCCCTTCCTTCTAATCTCTCCCTGAGAACCCCCTCATAGGAAATGCTGTTTTGTTGATTCTTTTAAGTCAGAAAATAGAAAAGGAGGGTGTGAGGTGATACATACATTATGCTTTGAGTTACCATAGTCACCAGTCAGTGTGGATAAGGCGGTTGTGGGGGTGAGAATTGGTAGCCAGGAAGTGGGTGCCTGCCCTGCCGGGAGGGGTCCATTTTCCCACCTTTTCCATCAGGAGGCCTTGCTTCCCATTAGCAGCCTGATCCTGCATAGTGCTTCTTACCTGCTGCCTTCAGATCAGCTGGAAGTCCTGGGAAAAACCCAAAGTCCAGGAAAAAAAGTAGATGAATTGATTCTCTTCCTGGGAAGCTTAGTTCCGAGCATCCAGCTGACAAGAGTGCATGCCGACTGGACTGACAGAGAGCCACCATAACTCATGACCAAGAGCTTGTGAACTTAGAGAGAAACTTAAAGAGAAGTGCAAAGACCTCAGCCTGGGCAGCAGAATCTGTTTCCGAGTGTTAGCAAACAGCAGTTCTGGGTTTAAAATCAGAAGCCCCTAGCTTTACCTAATTGTGTGAACTTGGGCAGTTTGTCCTGCTCTTCAACTCTCCATCTGTACAAGAGACACCTAGATAACAATGATTGTCAAGGTTCCTGTATTCATGCATTGAACCCAGCTCCACGGTATGCTTAGATCTGTCCTGGACACTGGGCACACAGCCAGGAACCAGGCCAGCAGCTGCCCTTTGTGGGTTCACATTGCACAAGGCCTCCCTTAGTTAATGACCTCCACCAGGTGAGGTCTGCAATTCTGGGGATCTGTGTCTTTGACCTGCAATAGCCCAGTTCAGAAAGCCTGAGGTTAGGCCAGTGAAAAGTGAGCAAATGTGGGGGAAAGTCTCTCTCAGTCATCCTGGGGAGGCTCAAAAGGGTGAAGATGTGGCAGGAGAAAAAGATAGTTAATACAACATGGGGGTGGGGAAGATAGTTAACATTCACGTTGCAAAAGCCTTATAGCATAGTCACTGGAGTGGGAAGAACTGTAATGATAATGACCACCAAGAGAGGCTTCTGTGGTTTTCCAGGGTTCTGCTTTTACTGCTGCCCCGACACGTGTACACAGAAGCCCTTGCCCACAGCTGCTCTTGGCAAGGTCCACGGTCCCACTCACCCTTCCTCCCCACACTAGAAGAAAAGCGTCTGTAGTGACCTCCAAAACCAAGGGCAGGCCCTGTGATCATCTTCTGAGTGCATGGTAAAAGGAGGCTAAAAATACATCTCATGTTTCTGTCTCTATACTTATATTTATAGAGACACATATTATGGAAAGTCCATTACTTCATTTATTAATATTCTTTGTTCCTTGTATGTCTTAGTTAGGTTTCTATTGCTGTGATAAACCATGACCAAAAAGCAATTTGGGGAAGAAAGGGTTTATTTCATCTTACAGTTTACAGTCTGTTATGAAGGAAGTCAGGACATCAAAGCTGGAACTGAAGTTACACATGGTTGTGAGTTGCCCTGTGGGTGCTTAGAACTAAACAGGATTCTTTGTAAGAGAAGCATTGCTCTTAACTGCTGGGCCATGTCTCCAGTCCCATGCAGTGGCTGTTTGAAGATGCCAGGGACTGAAAACCTTTTTCTTTCTACTGAGAATCAAGGACGGATGATGTTTTAATACTCAAGCCTCTAAATGTTAGAAAGGATCAATGTTCTGGTCAACTCAGGTTCTAAGAAGTTCTAATATCTGTTCCTAAGTAAAATCTTTTTGTTTTGTAAGTGAAGCTTACATCACTCTAATTGTGTGTGTGTGTGTGTGTGTGTGTGTGTGTGTGTGTGTGTGTGTAGGTCAGTGGACAGCCACCCAGGCACTATCCATGTTTTATGGTTTGTTTTGTTTGAGATGGGGTTCTACTTGCCTGGGTCTCACCAAGTGGGTTAGGCTTGCCAGTGAGCTCAGAGACTGGTCTGTGACTCTGCCTCCAGAGCAATGGGATTGCATGCATGCACCACCATACCTGGCTTTTTTCTCTGAGTTCTGGGGATCAAACTCACATCTTTGTGCTTTTGCAGCAAGCACTTTGCTGATGCAGCTATTTCCCCAATACCTACAGAACTTTTTGAAAAGTCATGTCTCGGAGCACAGTCCAAAAATGGAGTCATGTGAAAATTCTGAGTGAGAACACTCCAAGAAAACAAGACAAGAGTTTTGTGACCTCAGTTTCTTCAAAACACAGAACTGTTCATGGAATGTATTTTCATGTTCCCTCCAGGTGTAGCCGAAAGGAGTGAGTTTACTTCAGCTCTTGTTATTCATATGCCTCAGTAGAAATATGTTTGTTTGTTTGTTTGCTTTTGCTGTGTCTGGCTTGTCCTTGTAATTGAATGCCTTACTCATGTGATTCTTCTTAGCCCTCAGAGCATAAATTGTCTGGTGATCTGAATGAAGTTAGCTATTTCATGAGCCTTTAGTCCACCTCATTTTTAGACCCCGTTCTTCCAGCTTCACGCTGCCAACTAGAGTGGCGGCAGCTATGGAAAAACAGGAGTCCTGGCTCATTCCTGTGTTCTCGGCCCCTAGGAGACTGAAAAAAGAAGGTGACTATTGGATCAAAGCCAGCCTAAACTACACAGGAAGACTTCTCTCAAGCCCCAGCAAAGTCATTGGAGAGATAGACTGAACTTTATCTTTCTAGATATAACTTATTGCAATCTGGATATCTTTAAGAAAATGAATGATTATATACACAGCAATACACATTTATATAATATACTTTAATATAATGTAATGTTATATAATATGTGACATATATAGATTATGGGTATGTTTTATGTCCATGTAAGTATTGAAGTTACAAATATACTCTATGAACTCCTATTCTTTATATAGTATTTTTATTTATATCCACAATTTCATTTTATAAAATATCCTTGCCAAATATTATAAGAAGAAAAGATATCAACCCATGAAAAATATCCAGCCATCTCTTGTCTTGGCAGCAAAAAGCAAAAAGCATTTTACTTAAACTCCATCCAACACCAATGTCCTCTGAATATTCATTCATCTGGATTCTATCTATGAAGGTCAGTAGGAAAGAAAATATGGACATGCTCAAAGACATCAAAAATTTGTTATGATATGCTACCCCAAGCTGGAGTTTTATCCTTGTGACTCATAGGACACACAAAGGAGAATATGAAAAACAAGCCTGAAGTGAGCAGCACACTTTAGTCACCTGCTTTAAGGTCAGAATGAGCATTGTGGAGGCACCCAAACCCTATGTCCAACATCACTTGGTTGTTTCGTAAAACAGCCTCAAAGGAGGCCAAGGTTGCATCACTGAGTAGTCATGAAGGCCCTCTAGTCTTCACCCAATGCCATCTCGTCTTAGATTGACGGACCCTGTGCTGCTTGGGGTACTTCCTACCCTGAATCTTCCCCACAGCCTGGGGATTCTGCTGTGTATAACTACTGGACAGGAGCAGTCCTGGATCATTTTCTTTCCTAGGCTGAAAGTTTTCGTGTGTTTTATTTTCCCTAGGAAATAGGCTGGTCTGGGTCCAAGCGTGCATCATTGTTTTCAGGCAGCAAGCTCAAAGCTCAGGGATCCCCGGTTTGCTAAAATATAACTGAAGGAGAAGGTGGGCTCACGCAGGAATCGGTTACTTGGTTTCCATACTTAAATACAACATATTCTCCTTGGTTCTCAGGCTTATCAGCATGTGTCTACTCATGTAGCCAAGCCACATGTTCCTCCCAGAGAGATGAGAATATATTCTGGTGCTCGGAGCTCCTAGCGCTATAGATCTCATTCTAAATGGCTGTGGGAGTGAGCAGCCATGTGAAGAAATGACTAATTTCCTCAAATATGAAGATATACTTTATGGTCTAGTGTTGAATCACAAAGCGTTTGAATGCAGTGCTCATAGAATGAAGAGTGTGGTGGTTTGAGTAAGCATGGGCTCCATAGGTTCATATATTTGAATTTTCTCAGTTGGTGAAACCATTTAGGAAGGATTAGGAGGTGTGTCCTCATTGGAGAAAGTGTGTCACTGAGATGGGCTTTGAGGTTTAAAAAGCCCTGGCTAGGCCCAGCTTCTCTTTCTGCTCACGGATCAGGATGAGAGTGCTTATCTCCAGTGTCTGCCTGCTGCTATGCTGCCTGCAAATTTCTGGACATGGCCTCACTCTTTGAAGATGTAAGCGAGCCCCCAGTTACATGTCTTCTCTTAGAAGTTGCCTTGGTCATAGTGTCTCTTCACAGCAATAGAAAAAGTAACAGAAGGAACAGAAGGGGTGATGGGATCAAGTCATAATCATTACCGTATCTGGTAAGACAACTGGAGCCAAAATTTAAAGAAAGTCTCAATATACTTCCATAGCTTTTGGAGTAAAAATTTAATTTTTAATATATTGTAACCAACCTCCCAACATTCTATCTATCGTACTCATACAAATACACAATCCTGCATTAGTTGCTTTTGTTACTACAGTGACCAAATATTTGGCAAAAGTAACTTAACAAAGGGAGGGTTTATTTTGGCTTCCAGTTTAAAGGGGCTGCTCCATCCTGGCAGGGAAGGCATGGTAGTTGGTGTGGAGGACAGCTGGTCACATTGTTGCTGGCTTCCAGAAGCAGAGGAAAAAGGATGCTTCTTATGTTGTTTTCTCCTTCTTATTCATTCTAGCATCCTTGCCTAGGGGGTGATGGTACTTGCATTCATGGTAGGTCTACCCTGCTCCATTAAACTTTTCTGGACTGATTCATCTTCATGCATGTGCCCAGAGGTGTGTTTCCATGGTAATTCTGAATCCAAATTGAGTGGAGGGAGGAAGAAAGGAAACACAATATCTGCAAGATGGTAATGTTTCCTGGACAGTCGATAATATAGAATCACTATTAATTTTTAGGTATAATAGCAACCATTAGTTTTACTGTTCAACATCTAAGAATCTTTGGACGAAATGATGGGATATGTGGGGATAGAGAGTTTGACAAAAAGTATTTTTATTGTACAAGTATTATCAGCTTGTGGGTACTAATTTTCAAGTCTAATTTACATAACTGGCTCCCAAGCCAGCAACAGGCAGTCTGGACCCCCTTGACTCACTCCAACCCACAGCCCACAGGAAACTTGTAACTCTCCCATTCCTGATGCTAGTTTGAAGTGAAGACTGGGGGTCAAACAAGGTTGAGCAAGGCCGGGTGGATGACGCAGGACACTGGACAGAGCTGGCTGGTGTGGATTGGGATCATAGGAAGGATGTAATGAAGAAGGCATGGCCACAGACCACAGCCCAGGACTTGGACTTTTGGGAAGCCAGAGCAGCAAAGCTTTAGATGAGACCTCCAACTACCCATAAACCATGGCTTGTCCCTAAACCTTACTGTGATAATTAGTGTTATTTTTTAACTTAACAGAATCTAGAAAATGATTTCTGGCCATTCCTGTGGGAGATGAACTTGATTACATTAAGATGGATGTGAGACGACCTGTCTTAATGGTGGGTAGGATCATTCCCTGGGCAGGGAATCCTGGACTGTGTAAAAGGCAGAGAGTGAGCTGAGACAGTATAGGCACGCATTGCTCTCTGCTTCGGATGCTGAGTGCCACACAAGCAGCCACCTTCAGCTCCTGCTGCCTTGACTTCCCCACCATGATGGGCTAGATCTTGACCTTCAGGCAAAAGTAAACCCTTTTTCTCTTGAGATGCTTTTGTAACCAAATCCAGGCACTAGTGGCCTGTCATCTCCCTCACTGGGAGTCAAAACTACCTCTAAAGTGAACTGGAACTGGGTGTCATGACACAGCTTGGGTTATATAGAAAGACCCTGTCTCAAAAACCAAAGAGAATGATCTGGATAGCAGATCAGCTCTTGTAAGTTATAACATAGCTACATCTTTATTTGCTGGTTGTGACAATAGTTTCACCAAGATGAATGATCTTCCTAGAATTAGAAAAGAAAGATTAAATACAGTCTATATCACATATGTTCATGAAGAGACATTGGAAGTAACATACCAGGAGCTCAGATTCTTGGTGTTTAAATAATGGTAAGATATATATATATATATATATATATATAATTTTACTTTATTATATATATATATATATATATATATATATATATAATAGTTTTAACCATTTGGGAGTGTGTAATCTGCTGGCAAGAGTCAAATCCACAATGCTGGAACATTACTACCATCATTTTCAGGATGTTCTTAATCCCCACTGCAAAAGCTCAGTTCTCATTAAACTCCTGCTTCCTTCCCTCACAGCCCCTGTAAGTCTCATTCTTTCAAGTCCATGAATTTGCGTATCTTAGCTACTTCATTGTTCTGGTTAATGTTAACTGCTAACTAGATACAACCTTGCATTCTTTTGGAAGAGAATCTCAATTGAGAAACTGCCTAGATAAAAATGATTGTGAGCATGTCTATGGGGGATTATCCTCA
This sequence comes from Pachyuromys duprasi, assembly GCA_028658305.1. Classification (NCBI taxonomy): domain Eukaryota; kingdom Metazoa; phylum Chordata; class Mammalia; order Rodentia; family Muridae; genus Pachyuromys; species Pachyuromys duprasi. The sequence continues at coordinate 11,010,755 of CM053762.1, forward strand.
TTATTAGTTGATGTGGGCAGTACTATTCCCTAGGCAGGTGGCCCTGAATTATATGTGAATAAGCCTACCTACTAGCCAGCAAGGTATATCCTCCATGGTTCTTACTCTACTTCTTTGGCTATGAAGTGAGTTTCTTGGTGAGAGGCCATGCTGGGTGGAATAGAAGCCAAGCAACATGGATATACTCCTTTCTCTATCTTAAACAAAATCTAGCCCAACTAAAATGAGCTTAAATATAAAAACTGAGAGACTGTTAGTAAACTCTGAAGGAATTTGGTCTAGTAAGAAAATGGCTAAAGTTGATATAGCTATAGATGTGATGTGACCTGCATCAAGTTCCTGCCTTCGCTTCCTGACTATCACTGACTGTGATCTGGAACTATAATCTAAAATAAATTCTTTCTTCCCTAAGTTGCTCTTTGTCAGGGCTTTTTAAAAAAATAATATCAGCAGCGAAGAAACTAGGACGCTCATATAAATGAACTCACACTCTTGGTTGCTCTTTAACACTGGCTTATTTTGCTTAACTCAATAGCTTCCAGGTCTATCCCTGTTGTAGCCTGTGTCAGAGTGGCATCCCATCTTAAGTCAGGGGGAAAAACCCAAAATCCTTTTCAGGTTGTATAACTGCATGATGTTATAACTACATGAGAAGGAATCAAGGAATAGCTCTATCCAATTGCCATGTTCAAGTTACTCAAAACACATGATAAAGAACTGGCCAGTAACAGGCAAGGACTCCAATGCCACCCAGTATAATGACACTGAAGTAAACATTTCAGAACAGAACCATCTATACTTGTGCTCTCCTCCGGCAGTCTGAGAACGTGCTGAACCAGTGTCCACAGATGTAGTAAAGCTACACTAATGCTTCATGCTTTCCTGTACATTAATTTTGCTATCTTAAGTGACTGATGGATCTTAGTGACACACATGAACAAAAGTGCCATCATGGTTGTTCTGTAGAGGAAATGACAACCAGGAAAAATAAAAAAGGTGTTTTCCATAGGCAAGCCACTGTGTAGCACCTATACAACCACCCAGCCATACTTCAGGGCCAAAGAGAATACAATGACATCCACAAATGGCACTGAGTCCCCCCAGTTGCCAGAGAGCACCTAGAAAAGACAAGTCTGCTACTACCATTTATTTGGGATGCAGCTTCAGAGATAGAAATCTGCACTGCAGGATTCTCATTGGCAAACCGTCGACCCGTGTGTGTGTGTGTGTGTGTGTGTGTGTGTGTGTGGTCCAAGAGCTGAGAGACTGAAGTGAGAAAAGAGGAAATGGAAATCTACTCTACTTCATCTTCAAGCATCCTTTGCATTTTCCTCTCTTATGGAACCTGATTAAGGATGTTAAACTCCCAGGTTACAAGAAGAGACACTGTTTGGACAAGGTTGATCTTAACCCACTTAGACAGTTACACATTAAGTCAGATTGGTGAACAAAACATTCTAAAAATGGTATTCTGACCTTTTCTCAGTGTCTGCACAACTTCAAATGAGAAGAGAGACTCGAAGGAATTCATCTTCTATCAGGAAATAAAATTTAGCCCAATTAAAATGCTCTTAAATGTTAAGGCCAAGAAGCTGTTATCAAAATCTGACGAGTTTGGTCTAATTAGAAGATGACTGAAATTGGTGAAGCTTGTGTCAATTCACTGACTCTCGTGTTCACAGAACTGTCTCCTGAACCTCTCTACCCATCCTTTTCAGTGCATTCCAGTGGCCCCCTTGAGCCTCCTGATTCTCTGAGGCACAGCATGGGATGAGCTGAACAGATGTAGTCACACCTCATAGGAGACATTCACTGTGACAACTGGAGAAATATGTCAGCTATACCAGGAACCTCAGACTACAAGCACTTTATAGGTAGACGTTTCCCTGCTAGTCCAATCTCTGAACAACAGAAAGCTCTGTGAAGATGGCCATTGCTCCTCGTGGTCCCCAGGCACTTGGCTTATAGCTAAAATGACCAAAGAATTAGTATTTTAATTCTATTTAAGTTAACCTTCATTAAATAGCCACCTATGGCTAGTGCTTCCTGACTGAGGTGTGACTATACTAACTTAGGAAATGCATTACAATTACAGACTTCCATACCCCACAGAGAGGTGGAGGCAGGCATCTGCCTTCCTACAAAGATCCTCAATGATGCCAATTTTGGTGGCCTATAAACAATCTCCCAGATTTTATTCAGGGAGGAGGACCTCCATGAGCTTCTAGTAGCTCAGGAACCAATGGTGTGGGTGTAGAATAGGAGAAATGTGGAAGAGGTGTTGGAGGAAGCCTGCATGCCAGGAAGGGCCACCTGTTATATCATAACCAAAGTATTCAGCTTCTCGCTTAGAAGCTCTTTACCATCCGCCTATAGAGCCAGAATTAGTTGACCCATATCATGTCACTGTCATGCTCACAGGCTTGTCTTTCATGATGTCTCACCATGAGAAAATGCTAGGTCCTCACATGGGCAGAAAACCCTTCACAGTTTAGCTATCCTGCCTCTTTCTGTCCTACCTTGCTCACTAGCACAATGGAATCCTTGTTTCTGGAGTGACCCTCCTCCCTCCTTGCTTTGTGTAGCCTTTTCCTCTCTCGTGAGCCTTCAACCACCCGCCCACTTTTACCTGCTTCACACCTACTCATATATTTTGAATGGCGCCTACTTACATACATCTTGAATGGCACTCAATTATACACCTGCCTTATCCTCAAGACCAGGATGGTGTCCTGTGTCTTCCTTGGCTGTGCACCACCGATTTTTTTGTCTACTGCTTTTGCAATGCTTCTTACCTTGTCTGTAAGAGGCCACACCTTTACTTCATTCACTGTTCTATCTGTAGTGCCCACTGTCATGTCAGACTATTCTATCATCTCCAGTGCCCATTGTCATGTCAGTTGACAAATATTTGTGAGTAAATGATGAGGGAAAGTAAGTGAATGAACAGTTACCAACAATGCATTAACCAAATGCTGATTAGGATTTGTGAACAGGATAAGGGAAGCAGAGAGGCCAAGTCATAAAGCTAGGTAGCTGAGTTTTGTTCTTCATTTAGCCAGTTCTTAGAATTAACAAGGAAATCAGAACTCATGACTCCACCGATGGGTTGTATTTCCCAGAGAAAAAGGAGAGAAGAATTCACGCTTAAATATTTTACAACTGGGGTTGTTGTGCTTATCAAGACTATAAAATTAAAATCATTCTTTTTTTAAATCATTCTTATAATGAGAATCTAAAGTGGATATTAAAATCTACTTCTCTACTTCATCTTCAAGCATCCTTTTCAGGTCCTCATCTCTTATGGAACCAGATTAAGGATGCTATGCTCCCAGGTTGCAACAAGAAGAGACACTATTTGGACAAGGTTGATCTTAGCCCACTTAGACCTGCTAATCCAGGTCTGCTCAGAACTGAGATGTGTGACCATTACCCTGTCTTAAGAAAGAGAACAGAGATAAGCTGTTTTTCATTAATCCACAAAGTCTAAAGTGGAGCACAGAAAGAAGCCAGTGGTGTAAGATTAAAAAATAATGAGTACCATAGGCATGACAGGGAAACCATGTTGAAATCATTTACAACTGAGCATCAAAGATAACATGAGTGCTAATCTCTCAACACTGCTGTTCACAGACCCTGACCCTACTCTGCAGACCAAGAAATGGGGGAGACCTTAAACAGCTTGCTGTAGAAACAACAGCTGGGCTGCAAAGCTCCTCTCTTGGAACTGTTTTCTACGCCTTGCACGGCACATCGTCAACCTCCTAGTGACTTATGTCTGATTACTGCAGGCTGCTCAGGTTCTATTATTCACTAGTTTTATAACGGGTTTACTTGGTGTCTATGGTCGGCAGACCATGTGGAAGACCGTGAAAGGACATCAAGATCCTCCCTCTGGCCTTAGGTCATTCATGCTCAGAGGGGAGAAAAGAACAAATGATCAACAATAGGAATACAAATGCAGGATCCATTGGCTCTCAAATGCCACATAGGACCATAAAGGATAGAGGGTCTGGGTGTGGCCTAGTCAGGGTCACTACAGAAAAGAGAAATGACTGCCCTAGGCTAGGGCTTGCTATCTCCTTCCTCATGTTCTGTGCAAGTGGCCCTTACCGGCAACTCTGTCACCTTGAAGGCCCCTGTTGAGTCAGCAGTCTCATTCACAAGGTTACTGGGCAATTTTCCTGAACTTGCAGGGTTTTTTTTTTAATTGTTAACTCAAGCACAGGACTTTACATTTATCCCCATTTAATCTCATTTTGTTAGTTTTGGCCTATTGATTCAAAGTGTAGAAATCTCTGTAATCCAGATCCTGCCATGTCAGGCACACTTATCCCCTCAGCTTTTTGCTGCCAAGAGATGCGATTTGGGCACTCCATTATAGCATGAATGAAAAACAGCTCCACAATAGCCTTTATAGCAATAACTGCCAAAACCATGAGCCAGGGTGAGGCTGAATGCACACATTGCCCCAAGGCAAACAGAATCAGCACCTTCAGCTATAGTCCAGGTTACCATGAATGATGGCCTAACATCCTCTACATGGTCACTTTACCCACCAAACGCTATCTCCCCACCAGCCACACTTTTCTCCTTTCTATAATATAGCCTAAGGAATGATCTAAAATAAACACTGTTATTAGTGTCTGAAAAAGCCACAAGGAATTACACTATTAACTATTTACCTAAAAAGTACACATAATTCCCTGTATGGATATATTTATATTGTTTTAATGAACTTTTTCTCATCTGAGCTAATGGTACCCCCTCCAAGAGCCAAAGTCTACCTAACAAAAACCTCAATAACAGATTCAAGAAGCCTTCTTTTGAGTTATTGGTCATGGCTGTCCAAGAGACACCCAAAACATACAGCCTACTGCTGTTGCCTTTGGTTATTCTTCAGAGGTAGAAGGTAAGTCCCTACTGCTAAAGACATCATTCACTTCAGAAACAGGGTCCAGAGACCCCCAAGTTGGAACTGACCTGAATTCTCCTTCCCTGAGGATTAGTTTTTATGGTAACAGAAGGCATCATTCATGTTTTCAAAGTGGGGAGGCAGCCAAAAGTCCTAACCCTATGGTGCCTGTGAAGTACCTTATAACAGCACCTATAAACAATCTGTGTGTTTTGATAACTCTAAGGGTAAAATAGTAGCACACATACCTTAGTGGTAACCAATAGTTCTCTAATTGGGCTTAACATCTAGTCAACAAGAGGAAAGCCATGTCTAGTATCGGAAACCCAGCCAACTACACAGTTTGGGTGAAGTCTTGGATATAGAAGAAGACTCTATAACCACTATTTTACTAAACTGGCATAGTCCCTAACAACAATCTACAAACATTTGTCCTTATACTCACATACTCATAGATAAGTGAAGTCTTCATCCCTCATCAAGGAAACTACTACAGAAAACCACAACCAATCAAAATACAGAGTTTTGGAGGCCAGTCCCAATGGATACAGCTACAAAACACTGTCACACATAAGGCTCAGAAAACATCACCAAAGAAGGGATGTGAGGTCGAGTCACTTAGTGACAACAGAAGCTACACACATCAAGTCCCACCAACATGGCTGCGAAGTGTAAGCTGAACAAGAAGGACACCAGTGGATATGCCAAAGTGAATGAGGCCCATGAGGTCTCAACCCTACACACAAAAAATATGGACAACTAAGGAAAGCTGGGAGTGGGAAAAGTGGTCTTCCCCAAGGAAGAACACACCAAATGATTGTCCAGTGCCAAACAGTCAGCCCTGAAAATATATATACAAGTGTTATTACATGGATTGAACAAGTTATATGTAGGGACACACACACACAACACACACAATACACAACACCACACAACAGGATAATAATTAATGACCAAAAGACCATGAATTAGAAAGAAAGTGGAGAGGAGTATTATGGTACAGCTTGAAGGGAGTAAAGGGAAGAGAGAAATGTTATTTCTTATAATCTCAAAAATTAAAACAAATACCCACTGGATATTTATGCCCAACATGGAACAATGTTTAAACGCCCTTTCTGTTATAATTCTGGAGCCAAGTACTAATTAGAGTTGCCTCTTAGAGATGTCTGGAGTTGTTCCAGATAGGATAAAAATCAATAGTGACATTCTTTGTGCTCAAAGAGTCCCCAAGTGTAAATTTAGTTTTCCATGCGTTTCCCACAGCAACCACCTTTGATCAGTGGAGGGACAGGACTTGCAAACTGAAGGCTCCCTGGGGCTGACAGAAGTGTTGAATGGAGTCTAGGGCTTTCACTTTAAAAAAATACAAAATTGGAAAATGAAATGGTTGTCTAAGCTGGCCAGCATGACCCATAAAATATTTTGATCAAAGATGCAGTTTCTGGAACACTGAGGAATGGCTCGGGAAATCTACGGGGATGCAGGGGAGTTACAGCAGCTAAAACCTGGTCTCTGCTGTCCCATATGCAGACAGCGACATCCTGATAGATGCAGCTCCAGGGAAACTTAGTGTTTCTTTAAACATTCAATTACGGTTCCACAAACACATATTTTAAAGCCACCAGCAGATCTTTGTACAAATTAGGGATGCTAGAAGGCAAATCAAACAGATTCCCTGAAATGAGTATTTAATAAGAGTCAAGCTTTGTTTTGTGAAGAACTGTCTCACTGTTCAGGAGTTTGAGGAGGATAGTGAGGTGACTCTGCCAGCGTCAGATTAGATGACAACTCTTGCGACTGAAGGGGCTAAGGCCGCTCTCAGTTCAGTTTTAACTGCTGAGCATGTTTTTAATTATAACAGGTCTCGGGATACCCAGTTGTTCATTGCTCAACAGGTAGGCCATTTTTGCTCTCTGGGAATTGCTAGTGGCTGTTCAAAGGTCTTTAAAAAGTGGTTTTGTAGTACATGTCCTTTAATGAGTGGCATAAATGTCATCCTTCCTCTTTTTAAACATTCCTGAGTTTTTACGCTATTAGGATGAAGTTCCTTCCTAGCTTATAATGTTGTATATTCTTAGTGTAAAGCAATAAAGCCTTCTTTTATAGTCCCTGTATTCAGAGCTACTTGATACACATATCATTTTAAAATAAAAAAATCAATAACATGCACACATTTCTTAACATGATATTTACGTTGGGTACATAATGGCTTTTTTTTTTAAACAACAGTAAAGTTCTTCATCATTTTAATCATCTTCTGCCAATTTAATTTTGAGGAAGAGACTCAGCAGTGAATGACTTTGAACTTAGGGCTAATTCCTAGCCTATAACAGGCTGGCCATCTGATTGGTCAGGCCCTCTACTATCCTGGGTGTTAAATATTTAAATGACCTGTTCTCATTTCTTACAGCTTCATTTGACTAAACTTTCTAAATTGGATCTCCTGAGCCAAAGACTATGAAAATTAAAATTTAATTAAAGGGAGCATGATTAATTACCTTTTGTTTCTGACAGCATGAGGAGAAGGATAGCAATTTTACCTCACTCACAAAATTGTGTGTTCACAAATTTGTATATATTCATTGCTTCATTTTTATTAGATGTGTACCCTTCTTTTTTATATAAAAGGAATATTTGGGTGAAAACTAGTAATGCCAGAACATTCAAATTATGAAAACATTACTTTTAACGGAATGTGATCTCTGAAGTTGGCACAGGTGGGGAGTAAAGGTAAGCTGAGTGGGAAATATTTTCTTGGCAGGCATAAGGGCCTGGGTTTCATTACCATTACTGCAAAAATAAAATCAGTACAACTGGTATAAGTAAACCAAAACTATGGTATATCAAAGGGATAGCTGTGTACTCACTACGTATTTTAAATTTAAATTCATGATTCATAATTTTTATTAAGTTTTTTTTGTTTTGTTTTGTTCTGTTTTGCTGTGGCTGGCCTGCAAATTCCCCATATACCCACTTCTAGTCTTGAACTTGTGAATTTCCTGCCTCAGCCTCCTAGGTGCTAAGCTTGCATTGTACACCACTGTGCCCAGATGTTCCAAGATACACACACCAAAAGATTCGTTTATTTTGTTTTATATGTATGGACAGTGGATACTTTGCCTGCATTTATGTTTGTGTACCTTGGGAGTGTAGAGCCCACAGAGGCTTGAAGAGAGCACCAAATCCCCTGGAACTGGAGATACAGACAGTTGTGAGCTGTCAGACAGGTGCTGGAAACAGAACCCAGGTTCCTGTGCCAAGTGATCTTACCCCTCTGAGCATTTCTCCAGCCCCGTAATCCATATACTCTAAAAATCCAGGCCAACGAAGAGATTAGGAGGAAAGAAAGGAAGAAATTGAGAAGAGAGACTTTCACGTTTCTAACTTTTCTAATTCCAAGGTTATTTTGGGAAAGGCCTAAAGGACTGGGCAGGAATAAATTAGGGCACCTTTGAGATGATTTTCCACACAAATTATCCTTTGTCTGCTTGTCAGCATGCATTATGCTATCTTCAGTAACGGAGGGTAAATCACTTCCAGAGGGGGCCATGAAGAGAGCAATTAAGCCACTTCACAAACCCAGAGAACCAGATGGGGCCAAGACAGCATTTTGTATGGACGGGCATGTCAATAGTGATGCTAAACGAAGCAACGGTACATAGGATTGCGCAAAGACTGCCGTGTTGACTAGAGACATCCAAAGCAAAGCCGTGTCTACAGGATGGACGTCCGCCTTTGCGCTTGCCCTGCCACGGCAGGGTTTGCACATGGGTTTATTTTGTTGTTATTCTTTATTTCATCCCCCCTCCCCCTACAGTCTTCCATTTTTCTGTTGTAGAACAGACTGTTTGCAGTAAAACAAACAAACAAACAAACAAAAAAAGGATTTCATAAGATCTTTCCACTCTTCCAACCCACTGAAACCCTAAGACCATCTGCAAACTTAGGGTCACAGCCTCCCCTGTGCTGGGCAACATGTTCCCCCAACAGCTAGATAGCCTAAGCATGTGCAACACAGAAGTGCCTAAGGCCTGCTGCCAACCGATCATAACAACCCGTAAAGGACACATGACTCCACGGATGTCTTTCTGAGATCTTTGTTTGTGTGTTTGTTTTTGTTTTTCTGTGTCTTTCTGAAGGCATCTAGGGCACCAGCTACTCTTCTGACTGTGGCCAAACATTTGACAAGAAGTGTCTTCAGGAAAGAAGGTTTACTTCAATTTGCAGTTTGAGAGCATAGCCCATCGTGGTAGACAAGGCACGGCAGTAGGAGCGTGAGGCAGCTGCGCATACTGCATCCACTGTCAGGAAGTAGAAAGTGGACAAGTGAGACAGTATAAAGTCCCAGGATTTAGCTCCAGTGACTCACATCCTCCAGGGAGGCCCTGACTTCTGAAGGTTTCACAGCCTTCCAACCCAGTGCTACCATTTGAGAACCAAGTGTTTAAACACATGAGCCAACAGAACACATTTTACATTCTAGCCATATGTCCTAGTTACCTCCAACGGAGATATTTTCAAAGTCATATACAAGCAGCAATGCAAATTTTTTTAAAAGGTGAATTTCCTACAATATTTTTTACATGGATAAAAACAGAGGGACTAGGGAGATTGCTAATGCCTATAGCTATTGCTATATAAACATGATGAGTTAAATTTGTATCCCTGGTATCCACATAAAAGCCAACATCTATAATCCTAGTACTGGGAAGCAAATACAAACAGATTCCAGAGGCTTTCCCAGGGAAAACTTAGTTGTTTAGCTCCAGGCTCAGTGAGAGACCCTGTCTCAAAAAGCTCAGTGGAGAGAGCAATTGAGGAAGTTAGCCTCTGGCTTACATATGCAACTGCACATTGGTATGTACACACACCACATGCACCCATACAAATTACAATGCCTAAAGAGATCATTAAAATGTTTACTTTCTGAAGACAGACACATAAAAGCAATATAATTTTTCTGTTCAGAACTCTTGAGTATTCACTCGATGTGTTTGAATCTCTATTTTCAAGTCACCAAGATACAAAAAAATACAGCTAAAACATATTATTTACTGTTTTTTAAGCCTTTGATCCACTTGGTGGTGAAGGATAGACATATAAGAAGAAACACAAAGAGACAAGTTACAGATCCCAAGGAGCAGGCTGTATCATTTTACATACACTGATTTAAGACACTTGGAGGCCTTAGGTGCCTAATGCCAGGATCTCTTCCCTCTGACTTTCTGAGTGCCACAAACGCAAGCTCTGACATGATGAACAGTGTGATTTGTTTACACAGAGATTGATTCTGGTTTCTGCAACTGCATGGGCCTGGTGGATGTCTTCCTTCCTCTCCCTGTCAACAAATCCCCCTTCCCACTCCCATCTCCTAGCATCTTAGTGAAGAGTGATGAAGAGGAGCTAGCTTTCCTGCAAGTGGAAAACTGCTGCTTTAATCAAGGTGGGACCTGGAAAATACAGTTACTCTTTTAAATGTAGACTGCTCCCTGGAAGACCTCATTAACTAAAGCAAGAATTAAATAGATGAGAGAAGTCCTTTGTAACTGAGGTACTTGTAGGAGTGCTAGTGGGTGAAGGAGACATGAACAGAAGTTGTTCTTAGTAGATATCACTTCTCCTGAAAGTCACAAACAAAACATACCCATGCTCTCAGAAAGAAAGAAAGAAGGAAGGAAGGAAGGAAAGAAGAAAACAAAACAAACCAATGTATTATTTTCTAGAAACTTATAATTTCTCCATTAAAGAGCCAAATTTTTAAATAAAAGCCTAAGATGAAGTTTATAATACTGGAGCAAGTCTGTAAGATCAAATACATTCTGATGGTGACGTAAGTGAGAACAGTTTTCATCGAACATTGCTCTAACTTTCTCTGTGGCTTCATAAACAAAAATGACCTTGACTTACTCATTCCTTTCCAGGCTGAGGATCAGTTCTTGGCTCTCTAGCTGCAGTTGCACAGTCAGCACATCTGGATGATCCTGAAAGATGAACAGGAAGAGTTAGCTGAAAAGCACTTGGGCTTTGCCTTGCCAACATCTGGATGTTCTACATCAGTATAATCAGTGAGGAGGAAGGAGGGGGTGTTGAGATTGACTGAGAGAAGGTGGGTGGTTAGGGAGATGAATAGGTAGATGGTAGATGGATAAGATAGATGATAGACGGGATAGATCATAGATAGATGGTGGCTAGATAAGATAGATAATAGACGGAGAGACAAACAGATATTGATGATTTACTTCTTGGGGACTTTCTTTGACTACAAGTACAGAAGAACAGAGTGACGGAACTCTGCAAAATGGGCTTTCTGGCTCTGATGTGGCCTATGTGCTTTTTCTTAACTCTTCCTCCTCTGGACCCTTCCCTCTCATCATAGCGCCATCCACCCCATCCACCTTTTTCTTCATCTTCCTCACCTGTACAAAGGCCACCTTTATTCCTTTTCTGCTCATGGCAGAAAAACCTGAAGTCCTCCCGCAGGCTCCCTGAAGGCAGAACTCTACAGCACCTCTCCGGCTGCCAGCGCCACCTTCCATCCTTTCCTCCACCCCTTTCCTCTTCAACCTACAGGCAACTCTCTTTAACACCTGGCTTCCTCCTGTAAATCCTTCTAATTCTGGCTCTCCTGGGTCTTCCTTGGCTTTCTTCTCATTCCTATTCCAGCAGTGGAAGGACACCTAAACTTCAATCTTACAATGAGCCTGTGCTTGTTTCCCTGCTGCGCTGATAAGATACCAGCTTTTGAACTTGGCCTATGGTGCCCAATGCCCTCTACCCTGCAGGCTTTCACTTGCTTCTGGGCATGCCTACAACTGCCTTCCTCCCTCCTTACCTGGCTCCAGTTCCTGCCCTTGCCTGCCCTTGGAGTTTTATTACTGTCCTGAGAAGTTGCACATGCTGGCTTCTCTACCTGGGATGCTTTTCCTGACTGTCTACTTAAAAGTTAGCTATTAAAGAGTCCCCTTACTACCAGCCTCTTGCTGTTCTGTCCTTTCGCCATTAAAAGGACAGGCATCAGCAAGACACATTTTGGGTCAAAGGTTTTGTGAGTGGGTTGGTGTCCCCTTCCCTCCACTAGAAGTCCTTCCTAGCTATAGGGGGTGGCCTCTTCAGACTCTATATCCCCTGCTGGTAGAAGTCTCAGCTAGGGTTACCCCTACAGACTCCCAGATCCCTCCCGTCTCCCAGAGATGCCCCTCTACTGGTTTCCATTCTTTCTCCCAGCCTTCCTCCTTCCCAGTCCTGATCCCCACTCTTGTTCCCCTTCCCATCCTTCTTCCACCCAGTTCCCTCCATCCATCTACTTCAGATGTCTATTTTATTTCTCCTTCTGAGTGAGATTCAAACATCTTCCCTCATGCCCTCCTTGTTACTTGGCATCTTTGGGTCTGTGGATTGTAGCCTGGTTATCTGATATTTTATGGCTAATATCTACTTGTAAGTGAGCACATGCCATGCGTGCCTTTCTGGGTCTGTGTTACCTCACTCAGGGTGATAAAGATGGAGCAGAGATTGAGGGAATGGCCAATCAATGACTAGCCCAACTGGAGACCCACACCATGGAAGAGAGCCAATCCCACACACTATTAATGATACTCTTGTGCTTGCAGACAGGAGCCTAGCACAGCTGTCCTCTGAGATGCTTCATCCAGCAGCTGATGGAAACAGATGCAGAGACCCATAGCCAAACAATAGGCAGAGTTTGGGGAAGGTGGAGGGCACAGGATTGAGGAAGCCAGAGGGATTAAGGCCACTACAAGAAGATCTACAGAGTAAGCTAGCCTGAGCCCATGGCTCAGAAAATGAACCACCAACCAAAGAACATGCATGGGCTGGACCTAGGCTCCATACACAGATGTAGCAGATGTGCAGCTTGTTTTTCATGGGGTCCCCTAACAAATAGAGTTGGGGCTGTCTTTCATTCTGTTGCCTGCCTTTGGATCCCTTTCACATAGCTGGGCTGCCTTGTCTGGCCTCAGTGAGAGAGGATGCACCTAGTTCTTGCTGAGACTTGATGAACCAGGATGGGTTGGTACCCTGAGGCCTCCTCTTTTCTGAGGAAAAAGGAATGGAGGAATGTGGGAGGGGGTGTGAGGGTAGGTGAGGAGGTGTGAGGAGAGTATGGAGGGGGCTGCAATCAGGCTGCTAAATGACTTTTTTTTAAAAAAGGAAGAGCATTATACTACTTGTGTAGGTTTGCACTTCTTTATGATGTCCACTGGAGGGCTGGGCAAATAACAGGTGGGGGTGAAGGGAGGAGTCCATTCAAGCCAAGGAGATAGCTCTACAGGCCTCTCTTCTTCCTGCTCTACACCCCTCTTCCCCTTGTTCCTCCCCTAATCCATTTACCCAAACATCAGTGTTTACAACCTAGTCCTGGGGATGGCACTGCCCACACATAGGATGAATCTCCCTACCTCAGTGAACCTAACCTAGACAAATTCCTCACAGATATGCCCAGACACTTGCCTCTAAGGTGATTCTCGAACTTATCAAGTTGGCAACCAGTATAAACCACCACAGTGTATTAGCGGAGGGCTGGATGGTACAGGAAAAATCCAGTAGAGGAAAAGAATGGAATGATATTTTCATTCCAATCCGCTCACTGTGCTGGACATTTTAGTTTAAAAGCATGCTCACGTCCATTTTTCTAATTGTTATTGACTGAAGACCACAGTGTGCAGCATTCTTTTTCTTAAGATGTTATATTGATTGATTTACCTAATGGAACTACAGTCTTTGTTGGATGTGCAAAGTACTATATTTGCTGAACCAACCAATCAATCAAATGCTAATCAATGTGCCAAAGATACTTAAGCAGTGATTACAATTCTATCTTTTAAGCTGTAGAAAGTTCCTCTAAACAAATATGTAAAGAACATCAGCATGCTTTTTAGAACAATAAAATAATCATAGGATGCTTACAACACAGCTGAAAATCTAGACTGTTCCCAGAATTATACAAAGCCCCTATCCAGTTTGCTCTTCTGCTGCTATAACAAACACTGTTACTGAAAGAAATCTGTGGGAGAGAGGGCTTATTTGTGTTACAGGTTATAGTCCATCACTGAGGGAAGCCAAGGCAGGAACTGAAGCAGAGACCATGAAGGAATGCTGCTTACTGGATCGTTTCACCCAGCTTGCTCAGTTACATTTATTATATGGTCCAGGTCTACCTGCATAGGGATGCCGCTAACCAAACTATCTTTTGCATGTCTGTGCAAAAGGATGTCTGCTTTGTTGGGTTAGGATCTATCCATATGTAATAGATTAAATCTGAAAAGTCCTTCACAGGTTCATGTTTCAAATGCTTGATTCCCAGTTGGTGGCACTTTGGGGATGTTGTGACACGTTTAGGAGATGTTTCACCAAGTACAGGCTCTTGAAGGTTCTTAGTTCCCTGGTTCTGGCTTCACTTTCTTTTCTGGTGTTTCTTGAGGTGAATAGCCTCTGCCAAAGTGTTTCTCCCTCCACAAGCTGGGGTGCCACAGCATTCCTTCTCTGCCACGATGAGTTAAAAACATGAGCCCAAATTAATCTTGCTCCACTATACAACAAGGGCATTTAAACTATGTTCGTAGCAGCTTTATTCATAGTAGCCAGAATCTGGAAACAACTTAGATGTTCCTCATTAGAAGAGTGGATACAGAAATTGCAGAACATTTACACAATGGTATACTACTCAGCTATTAAAAACAAGGAAATCATGAAATTTGCAGGCAAATGGATGGAAGTAGAAAGGACCATCCTAAGTGAGGTAACACAGAACTAGAAAGACACTCATGGTATAAACTCACTTATAAGCAGATATTAGCCGTATAATATAAGATAAACATACAGTTATACAGATAAATCTATAGACCCAAAGGAACTAAACAACAAGGAGGACCCTTGGGAGGATGCTTAATTCTCATTCAGAAGGCAAACAGGATAGACACCAGAAGCAGCAGAAGAAAGGGAACAAAGCAGGAGCCTACCATAGAGGTCCTCTGAATGACTCCACCCAGCAGGGGCTCAAAGCAGATGCTGAAACTTACAGCCAAACTTTGGACAAAGCACAGGGAGTCTTATTGAAGAAGTAGGGGATAGAAGGACCTGGTAGGGACAGGAGCACCATGAGGAGACCAACAAAGCCAAAAAAATCTGGGCCCAGGGGGACCTGCAGAGACTAATACATCAACCAAGGACCATACACAGAGAAAACCTAGATCCCTTGCTCAGAAGTAGCATATAGACAGCTCAATCTCCATGTGAGTTCCCTACTAAGAGGAACAGGGGTAGTCTCTGACATGAACTCAGTTGCCTGCTTTTTGGTCACTTCCCCCGGCAGGGCCATCTTGGCAGGCCACAGAGGAAAAGGATCCAGAGAGTCCTAATAAGATTTAATAGGCTAGAGTCAGATAGTAGGGGAGGAGGACTCCTTCTCTCAGTGGACTAGGGGAGGAAGAAAGGGGGAAAAGGGAGGGAAGGTGACACTAGGAAGAGATGAGGGAGGGGGCTACAACTGGGATATAAGGTGAATAAATTGAAAAAAAAACACAAAACGTTCTGTGAAGTATTTTGATCACAGTAAAGAAAAAAATCATTACTGTACTCTATGGCGGCAGTTTATCTGAGTAGCCTCTAAAGGCCTTTTCTCGAGATGTTCTACATTTCAAGGCTAGAGGTTAGGGCTTCAGTATAGATCTGGCAGGGTTAAGGATATGATTCAGTCTACAGCATCCCTTTTTCATTCTACATCCCACTAATTACCCTGTACCCATTAATCACTAGTTAATATTAATTAACATCTTGGTTTTCTTTATAGTTAAGCCATACTATATGTACTTCTAAACAGATATTAGTCTCATACTGTTCCCATTCTTCTATGGTCCAGCTGGTTTTGCTTAATCTTAGACCCATATGGGGTTGTTTGTTCTATGTGTTGTTCATTCTTACAAATTCACACTATTCTGTTGTGTAGAACAATTTATATATCCACAGTCATAGGAATAGATGCTCACTGATGTTTTCTCTTATCACCACTGTGTGCACGACTTCACAAATCTGTGTCATGCTCTCAACAGAACAGGTTCTATGGGTGGTGGGATTTGTCTATCTGCATTCACTGGGGATTTACAAACTGTTTCTAATATATGAATGGATTACATTCTCTCTATTACTGGATGCATGTTCCCACTATTCCATGTGTTTTTAGACATCTCTCAAAGAAAAGTTCAGGCAAGAAAATTTGCCAAGTATATAAGTACACGTTGTTGAGGCTTTATTTGTTTAAACTGTTTATATCTGTTTGTTTATTGGGAGTCTGTGCTATGGGGGTAGAAGTCAGCGAACAACTTGCCAGAGTTGGTTCTCACCTTTATCACATGGATCCCAGGCCTTGAACTCCGGACATCTCACTTAGAGGCAGGTGCCATTATCTGACGACAGCCTAGGGCTTTAGTTTATATCTCCACCACCAGTGACAGGCAGAGAATCTTTGGGACATGTGATACTGCTCTTCCATGAAATTCCAGCTCCTGAGCCATATCCCTCTCCCTTTACATCTGTCAGTGGCAGATTTTACCATGGAGGGTGTGTGTTCTGTAGCACAGGTAAAACTTGCTTGCTAATGTAAGTTTCCCACCAGAAAACAAAAGAGCAGTAATGCACAGATAAAAGTATCATCCTTTCTTTCCTTCCTTCCACAGGAGTGTGTACACCACATCCACATCCACATCCCTCCACAGGCACACACCGCCTGTCCCCTTTACACGCATGCACCCACAAGCATGCAGACACACATCCCAAATTTTCAATGACTTAGAAAAATCTGACCCTGACCTGGAGCTGAAGTCATGTAGCAATGGGTTGGCACCATTGGCTTAGTAGGATCAGAGAGAGAATCCCTCTCAGTAGCTATGATGTCCATCCTATCACAGCCTTGAGGTCATCCTTTCCAGGGGCCCAGTCAGAGCCAAAGCCATCCATCTAAACCATCCATGCTGGAAGATCAGAGGGATCTCATTTTTCAGGCATAACAATATTAAAACACTGCAGTCAAGGGAACTCGGGAATAACTAAGTCCCTCTCTAGCACTAAATAAATGCTTCAGACTGCAGCCCTGGCATTCATGGGGCACAAGGGAGGCATTTATTGCTATGAATATTTAGAGGCATTTTGATTACCACTTTAATATTAGCATGTTAGCTCTAGAGCCAGCAAGATCTGCACACCGCAGAACGTAGAGAAGCTAAATGCAGGCTAGCAGAGTGAGGAATTAAGGCACTGTAGCACCATCATGGGAGGTCCCTGGCTTGGGGCCTGTTAGTTATTACATAAGTGACAGTGATTTTTATCCATGAGTTTGTGGTGATCTTTATTTTTGCAGTGGAAAATTGATATTAGCAACCCATGTGTCCAACTGTGAGTAGAGAGCACAAACTCTCCACACTAAAAGCTGCTTTTGGCGGAGGCACGAGGGGCTGGGATTGTAGCTCAGAGGTCGAATACTTGTCTATAGTGTAAGGCCCTGTGTTGAATACCTAGCACTGCCAATGTGTGTGTGAGTGAAAGTGTGTGTGTATGTAAACATATGAAATGAGGTTTTTAATCTTTACTTTCTAATACTGGGCTTACTACTTATATAAGGAAATCTCTTTCACTTCATTCTGTGGCCCAAGATACACAACAGCTTTACAGTTCATTTCTCCCTCTTGGGAGTATATGACTGTCAGGGAAAGTATATCCTACCCTCCTCAGGCCCAGAGAGGGTGTTATTTCCCCTTGACACTGCCTCCCAACCCAGATCTTGACCCTCTCAAGTTCCTGATCATGGAATTAATTATCCTTATGTTTGTAACAAGTGATTTCGGTATCTATCGCTATAGCCAGCATTCTAAAGTCTAACATTAAAATGGTCTCCCTGGGTTCTCAAGTGTTTGTTGGCCACTGCCCATTGGACCAGTCATGACCACCATAGCAAGGCTGTGAGCTCTCTGCCTGCCTCTGCCTCTAGCATATATCACCACCAGTGGTTAGTCATTTCTGTTTTCACTGATCTGTTGTTTCCCAGGAAAACAGAACCTTTTTGAAGGCAGGAATGTATAAGCCTCGTGTGTGCATGCTTTCTGTGTCAAGTGTGGCTGCCTAAACACATACATAGGTGAAGAACGGGGAGTAGGAAGGCCATGGGAGTTCCCAAAAGAACATTTTACTTGGGGAGAAAAGAGACTCCAAGACTGTAAACTTCCTCCCATGGGGCATGAGAGGGATTCTGGACGACTCTTCTAGCCACACACTATCCCTGAAGAACACACAGAACCTCTCTAGGTTATCAGGAGGCTGTCTACCACAGCCAAGAGTCTGATACCCCTAAGGATCCCAGGAGGGTACACACAGGCCCCATACATAGTGAGGCCTGAGAATGAACATGTGTTCTGTTCTTCTGAGGATGGGAGGCAGGCATAACTTGCTCCATTAAGAGATATCTTTTCTCTTTCCCATTCTCTCTCCCTTATGATGCTGGGAGAGGCAAGTACCAGCGTGACAGGCAAGCACTCTGCTGTAGAGCCACACCTCCAGCGCCAAGGGAGCTGAATGGCTAATTTATCTATGGTACTGGATAAAATGAACACTGACACTCCTTTCTAGTCTCTCAACACCCTAGAGAAGACTCTGGATCCTCATGCCCCATTCCTGTGCACCTCAGGGATTAAGACAACAAAATAAGAAGGGGAAGCTCTGCCCAAAGATTTAGGACTTATGGGTATTGACATTTAATTCAAGGTGAAGAGTGGATGGTGTGTCAGGGAGTATAGATACCATGGGTCCACCAGCATGGGGCACTGCTGGGCAGAGCCTGGCAGGGGTATCTCTTTCTTTCTTTTCTTTTCTTTCTTTCTTTCTTTCTTTCTTTCTTTCTTTCTTTCTTTCTTTCTTTCTTTCTTTCTTTCCTTTCACTTCCTTCCTTCCTTTCTTTTTCTTTCTTTCTTTCTCTCCTCCTCCTCTTCTTCTTCCAATTTTTTTTTGAGACAGGGTTTTTCTGTTTAGCCTTGACTGTCCTGGACTCACTATCCTAGAACAGGCTGGCCTTGAAGTCACAGAGATCTGCCTGCCTCTGCCTCCCAGAGTGCTGGGATTACAGGTGTGCACCACTCTGCCTAGGTAGGGGGTATTTCTTAAAGTTCCTGTCCTCAGAGGCCTGTCTCCTAATGGTTTTGGATTTTGAACCGTGTGAAGACATGATAGCTAGAGTAACAAGACTGGGAGGCTTGGGGACAGTATGGTGACATGGTAGACTATATACAAGACGATGTGCTGATCTGGGAGAGGATCATATGGTGACACAATGGCTTGGAGACACGACTGTGTGATGAGGTAATAGCTTCAGCACTGGCCATTTTAATGGCATGATAGTTGGAAGACAGGATCCCATAGTGACAGGTAGCCAGGGGGTGGGACTGTGAGTTATCATTAGCCTGCTGAAGTCTGCCTCCATTGGGGTTTACCTGACTGCCTCCCAGAAATATATGACACTAGGTCCTCAG
Source organism: Pachyuromys duprasi (assembly GCA_028658305.1). Classification (NCBI taxonomy): domain Eukaryota; kingdom Metazoa; phylum Chordata; class Mammalia; order Rodentia; family Muridae; genus Pachyuromys; species Pachyuromys duprasi. The sequence continues at coordinate 11,030,198 of CM053762.1, forward strand.
CCCTGCCTGACCTCTCACCTCCTCCTGTCTTTAGACATCTCTTTAAGCAATAAGGAGGGACAGTCTAACCCACCCAAGTGGCAGCCTGCCCACAGCTCAGGAACATAGAGGACAATGTCTAAGTTGGGACCCTCTCATCAGCCATTCCCTAAAGGGCCTATGATACCCCTACAGCCCAAGCCCACATGCAAAGTACTTGGAGGCACACAAGAGGTACCAGCCTTGATGTAACAGCCTCCTGGTACCTCTATAAATGAAGGAGTGCCATCATGAGAAGGGTCATTATGTGCAAAAGGCCTAGCTTGGTGTCAGGATCCAGATCCAGGTTAGGGACCTCAGACTTCCTCCAATATCCCAGAGGAACTTAGCTGGATACTTCCCTGCTTTCCAGGAATACCCAAGATGGAAAATTAGGAGCACAGAGCAACTGAGTCATCTCCAACTATACAACTATAGTAACAGAGCAAAGAACTATTTCATGCTTCCTTGAAAAACATGGTGTTTTGTTGAAGAAGCAACACAGTGGGTGGGACTCCAGCTGGACAGCTGTCCATAGGTCAGAAGTTAACTCCATAAGACCTCAGTCTCCTCACTAGGAAAATGAAGATAACACCCTTTCCTTGTTCCTTTCCTTTCAGGAAACCAGGAATAACTCAATTCAGGTGATAAATGGGGCTGTGAAGGTGATTAGGAGAAAAGACCTTGTGATGAGGAGGTCATCCTGGAATATTTAGCTTGGTAGTAGTCAATGTAGTCACAAGGATCTTTAAAAGTAGTATGTGTGTACATTCAGGTATGTGTCTATGAGTGTGAGTTACATATGTGCAGGTATTTGTAAAATTGTATACATGTGAATGTGGAGGCCAGAAATAAAACTTGGTATAGTTCCATTTACCTTGATTTTTGAGACAGGATCTCTTTGTTGGCCTGGAGCTCACTGATCAGGCTAGGCTAGCTTTCCAGCAAGCTCAAGGATCCACTTGTTGCCTCCTCAGCACTGAAATTATAAGTATATGCCACTACCCATGACTGTGGGGGTTACTGATATGGTTAATTGAGGTGGGAAGTACCTACTGTGGGCAGCACTGTTCCCTATGTGAGGATCTAGGACTGTCTAAAAGAAGTGAGTGAGCTGAGTGCAAGCATTCATTGCTCTCTGCTTCTTGACCACAGAAAGGAATGTGCCAGCTGCTTCCAGCTCTTCTGGAAGATCTAATGACAGAGACCTACAGGTACATGCCTGCTGTAGGCTACAATTGGGAAGAGTATAATATTGAAAAATATTGCCAAAGTTCTAGAAGAAATGGAAGAGGAATCAGGGATCAGTATGAAATTGGCATCACAAGTGCCATACATGGAAGCTAAAGCAGGAAGCTCAGAGCTCACATCCTCAACCTGTAGCATAAAGCAGAGAGTGGAACTATAAATTATGTGTAGTTGTAAACTCTCAAGCCCACCCTAAGTTACATATTTCCTCCAGCAGGGCTGTATTTCCTAAATATTCCCAAATGGTACCACCAACCAAGAAGGATTGATTTCTCTGACTTCAAGCCTATATGTTTGATTTCTGTTACATGAACCAATTCATGACAAAGAAAAACTCTGTAGAAAAGACTTTAGGTCCCTCAACACCTGAGTTACAGGAATGAATGCTTACACAGGAAAAACATTTATTTGTTTAGCAATTTGTTTTAATTTCCATTATATGATGTCAGTGTATCTTTGTATGTGTATGCACATGTACACTCTGGTCTCCAAGAAGAACAGACTCTTTGATCTTCTTGTACCAGGAATTACAGGAAGTTGTCAAAAACCTGACCTTGGTCCTGGGAATGAGCTATTCTTAACTGCACAATTGTGTCTCTAGCACTGTAAATATCTTAAATCCTTTATATGTCATCTTGATGTCAAGAAGTAGAAAAGAACTCATAAAGAGAGCAACCCTGTATATGTAAAAGGGTTGATAAAGACTTTAGACATAATAGTTGTCTTTATTTTCAAGAAAAGAAATCTTGTTTCATTTGTTTTTCAATCATAGCCTTGAAGGAAGTGAAATATTTACCATGTTCACTTAAATGTACCGGAGAAGATCACCAACTGTGTTTGTGGTTTACATTTTGAAACACTGGAATAGGTATTGAAGTTTGCTATGTGTGTAGCAAATCCATCTACAGACGTTATTAGGCTGTTCTGATATCCATTTTGTGGCTGCTGTTTATCTTCTATCGTGCTTCCATTTGGTGGCAGGTTTTTTTTTTCCTGCAATGTATAGAATGGTACTCCCATCATCTATGTGGTCCATTGCTTATTTACATCAGGCAGTGGGTGATCACACTTTTCAAGTAAGGATGTTTGAGAAAGGGTGGTGGTTTCATTTTTCATATTTTCACAAATTCCATTGAGATGTTGTTTGTTTTCAAGCTTGGGTGCCAGTAATTAGTTAAGGTTACATGTGAACTCTTGATTCTCATGTGTCAGCCTCCTGAATACAAGTCCAAGGGTGGAAGATGAACCCTCAATGTGTCCTGTTTTGTCAACACATTTCACTAACGTTAATGCTAAAATGAGATGAGAAAGGAGGCTGCAGCTGAATAAATTGTAATAAAATAAAATAAATGCATAATAAAGTTGATGCAGACCAAAAAATGCTTAATAAAAGAGAATATAAGAAACATTAAACACCTCATATGTGTCTCTGAAGCAGAATTTTCATCTATTTGGTAGGGATGTAATGATGTAGGATAATCAACAATCATATCCATATATGATTGTTGATTGGTATGAATATGTATATGTTATTTGAAGTTCCACGCTTCTTCATGTTCCCACTAGTTACTATATGGCACATCATTTTGAAGTTCTTCCTTCTAAAAGAATTATCTAGAGATGCTAGATAATGTAAGAGGAATGAGATTCATTTCACAAAAGCATGTTGTATGTGTGTAATATGAGTAGGGGTTTTTAGGCCATGATAGATACATGGAGTTTGGATGACAACTTTGTGGGGCTTATTTTGGCCATTTGTTATGATGGCCAAGGTCATGTTGCCAGCTTTGCATACCACAAACATTTCCTACTGAGCTGCCTCATCGCTACTCAATAAACTTAGTTGAAACATTAAAGAAAAATAAAGATGGAGAAAACAGACTTTGGCCCAATGCCACAAAGAATGAATTCTGCCATCCTTCCAAGGAGCAGAACAGATCCTGCCTTGGTGTCTCCTGTGCTGCAGGCTGCCTAAGCTGCCTTCTTTATCTTGTTGGGATTTGGAGTCAAGCCTCACCTGATTCATTGGACTTCAGACCAGTCAGCTGGGAGATAAGAAACAGAGACTGTTTTTAAACCACCCACACCAAGGACATTTTTTTTTCAGAAGCACTAAATCCTGATACAATTAATAGGATTGCAATGGGATCCAAGAGGTAAAATGCCCATTTGCAAACCATCCTGCTTGATGAAATGGAAATGCATCTTCTTAATAGAAACCCAATAGCAAACAGAACAGCAACTTCCCAGTGTGACAGCAGTGAGACACCATTTCACTTATTATTTATTGCAGTTTATACAGATGAAGCCCTTTTTACAAGCTTTGTGTATTTAGATCTAAATGGCTATCATAAATTGTTTTTCTTTAAATTTTCATAAAGCAATGTTATGTGTTTATTAATTGAGGGCCTATTTATGAGTCAGGCTCCAGGCCAGTCCTGGATTGATGGCTGGAAACAAATTAGCTTTCCTCTTTCTTCTATGTGGGAAGACAATTTTAAGCAATCTGTATGTGAACATCACCACAGAAGCAGAAGCGAGTAAAAACCCTGTGTGGATACAGCCTAACATACATTGCCAAACTTCACCTTGGTTCAAAATAGCTTAAAGGCAATTCTTCCTATGGTATACTTACTGGCACATTTGTGGTATTAAAAATATTATAGTCCAGCACAGAATTGCTTTCTGGACTCACAAAATCACAGCAAGCAGTGTGTGTATTATCCAGAAAGCTTGGTTTCCTATTCAAAGTTCATTTATCTAACTAATTTGATGTCACACTCTGCTTTGTTTCCCCCTCGGCAATACCATCTCAAAACTGTCACTCAGAGGAAGTTAATGGCTTAAGTTGCTAGTTTGTTTGCACGCAAGCTGTCTTCTAGAGAGAACGCACCTCTCTTATGTTGACCGAGAGCCATTTACCAAGCATCACTGCAATTGCTTCCAGATAAACATTAGCAGAATATAAGAAGCCCCTTTAAAGGGAACTGCTATCGATCACAGTGGTACTGCCAAGTTGCTGTGGACTCAGCAAAGCTAAGTGCAAACAACTTCTAATACAAACAGGATCACAGCTAATTGCTAAGGTTTTGTAAACCCATTCTAACTGCAACATTAAAATTCACACTAGTAGCTTCACACAGACCTTGTGAAGAGAGCTTGTATGTCATGACCCTCAGACATACCAGTTTTGTCCTTTGCTTGCCTGTCAGGCTATTTCTTGAATATTTGAACCACAGAATTGGGAGAGAAAAGGAACTAGAAGATGAGGAGAGAGGTACAGGATGGTGCGGGCAGAGGAGAATCTCAAATGGGAGAATTGGTTAGGGGTGGGGAGTGGAAACAGTCCTAGGTGCAGCCCTCAGGACTTAGCACTCAGGAAGAGTACAGGGCTCAGTGTCGAGGTATGAGATCTCCACATGGCCTCTCATTTCTCTAGGCTGGATGACCTTCCAGTCTTTACAGGCAGAAATTTCCAGCTCCAAACCATCTGAGTATGGGACAGAAAAGCACCACCCCCCACCACCACCACAGCATCTTTCACCGAATGAAAAGCAGGATTCAACTCCTCCTCTTAAAACATTGACAAACCCTCAAAGGCCAGTGATGCATATGGCGACTTGGTTCTTCATGCAGCAGGCCTTCTACTTCAAGTCTTTCAGTCCCCTTCCTCTCCTGGGCCTGTCAAGTACCTCCAAAGCCCTGCCCCATGGGTCTCTCAACAGCAACCCCAGTGCTTCAGTGTTTAGAACTCACACCTTCTCTAAACATCCCAAGGGCAGGCACTTTTCATGTTGCAGGCCCCTTCTCACTTCTGCAACCACTCTTCTTCGCCCATGTTGGTGCTCTCTTTTGCACCATCCTCCTCTTAGCTCTCTATTGAGTTGGGTTCTATGATGTCCAGTGTGATCCACCTGCAATTCTCTAGTTTACATGGGTCTCATCCTACCCTATCCCTGGGGCTACCCTCTTCCAGTTAGCTCTATATGGCTGTCCTTTGACTTGTGACTGGGTTCTAGCCTGATAAACTGAGATGAGGATATTAGAAGAGGAAGATGCATTACCAGCTGCCTTTTCTTGTTGTTGTTGTGCTGTAATAAGCGACTTAGAGGATAAAAGCTTATTTTGGCTCACAGTGGAGGTTATTATATCATGGAAGCAAAGTCAGAGCAAAGGAACTAGAGGCAGCTGGTCCTATTGCAGCCACAGACAAGAAGCAGACAGTAATGGAGGCTCATTCACTCCTTTTATACAGTCCCAGAGCCTAGTTTAGGGAACAGTACTATCTATCACCCTGGGCCTGACCTGGCCCCTTCACCATCCTGAACACGAGCTGGGCCTATGAGGGCAATTGTCTTTGTGGTCCTTGATCCAAAGTCAAGCAAGATTGTATCATACAATCGAAATGGCTATAAGAAATGGCTATACGAGAGGGTTTTGATTTTTCCATAATAAAGAAATGACAGAAGTTTGGAGTGATGCAGCACATTCAATAACGTCTTGGGTTGATCATCATAGAGTGAACTATACAGAAGTATGCTGAAAAATACTGGCTTTATTTTCTATGCTGAAATATCACATCATGCCCAGAATAAATGTACGAAGATTAGTTAATTAAGTAAAGATTAGATGCCAGAGAGATGGCTCAGTGAGTAGAGGTCCTTGCCATATAAGCCCGACCACCTGAATTTGGTTCTCAAAACACACGTACTGCATCACAAAATAAAAAAAGACCAAGTACAGATTTCTCTTCTCCTGGCAGAATTGAAAGGAACAACTCCCAAGAACCATAACCGACTTTGATGGAAGTTATTTGAATAAGGAAGAAAGCTAAGAACAGTGTGGCAGGTGTACAGGCCTCCTTACCTTCCCAGCGAGAACCTGTCCCTGTCCCCATTCTACCTGCATAGACTCTAAATTCTTCATCTATCTTAGAATGATGTGGTTAAAGAAAACCAAAACAAACCAAACAAATAATGGACAGAGCATGGATAGAAGATGAGAAAAGATGGGTGGCAGTGAAGTGATGAAGAGTAGAGACAGACACAAAGTTATGCATGCACACATACTCATGCATGCTCATATATCTAAGCACACAACACACACACATACACACGTGCAAGCATACCACATACATGCATGTATTAAGACACGTACATACACGCACACGTATACATCTATGTACACATTCATATGCATGAATGAAAATATACATATATATGCACAGACATACATGTGTTTGCACACATTCACCTACATGCATGCATACACATACATATAAATATATACACATACATATACATCAACACATACATATATATGCTCACACATGTATATATACATATGCACACATATATGTATGTGTTTGCATACACATGAACAGATTCTCACACATACATACCCATCCATATCAACATACACATAGATATGCATGAACACATACATGTAAATTCATGCATATATATCACACACATGTATGTACATGTAAGCACATGCACATGTATGCACACATATTCACAGACACACATTCATGTGTGCAGACAAACACACATATATGAAAGCACACACATATATGAAAGTACACATGCACATGCAAACATCCATGCTCACACATGTACTACACAGAGGTGAATACTTCACTACATACTTTCTCTTCTTCCACCCATCAAGTCCCAGCAGCTGAGGTCTTGAAGGGCTGGGCCTGGAGAAGAGCAGACTGATACCCCTCCCTGTGTGGAAACTGCTTGGAACCAACCAAGTTCAGGTGGAAACATTTTGATGTGTGTGTACAATGCCCTGCTTCTTAGTTGAACTGATCTTAATATGTAGTTAACAAGGAAATTGATGCAAAGTTGTTTTCTCCTTCCCCAGAAACCATTCTTCCATTCCTTCAACTGCTTTTATTGCAGTCTCTTGGCTATCTGACCACTGGTCTACACTGGCTCGGGAAGACTGTCAGGTATATAAGTTCTCCTTACAATGTACTAACACAAGTTCTGATATGAACCACCTAATTTAGAGTCCAGGAAACCTCCTTTCACCTTTGACCTGCACCCTATGGGGTCTATAAATTCAGTGCCAGAGAGCACTAACTCAGGTGCTGTGATCCACTCTCATCAAGAACGCCACAAGAACTGCTATCGCTTCAGATCTTCCCAGCCTAGACCTGTTCACAGGTTTTTTATTGAGCCACAGACCTTGTCACTTTACCTACAGATTTATCCTATAGGTTGTGACCCAGAGGTTCAAACAATTGAGAGCTTTTAATACTGTGATTTCCCCAGCCAACCTGGTAGCTGCCCAGGGCCATGCCAGATTTATTAAAGTATGAAACACCAGTGTTGGTGGGAAGCCAAGAAACAGGAATTTTCATGCACAGCTGGTAGAAGTGTGAACTGGCCCAGCCTTCCACGAGGCAATCTGGAAATTGTTATCATATTCCTTAGAAATGCACGAGGCTTTGAGTCAACAATTCCACTCTTGAGAATTCATCTAGAGGAGATAACCCAAAGCACACAGAGATATGAGCTGCAAGATGCTGGGCCTGCTGCACAGTGAACAGTTGAAGCACACATGTGTATGCTCTCTACCCAGAGAATGGTTAAAAAAAAAAA
>CM053762.1:11038577-11106064 GCA_028658305.1 Pachyuromys duprasi
CGCCCCCTGAGGGAGGAGCAGCCTTGCTAGGCTACAGAAGAAGACATTGCAGCCATTCCTGAAGAGACCTGATAAGCTAGAGTTAGACGGAAGGGAAGGAGGTCCTCCCCTATCAGTAGACCTGGAAAGGGGCAGGGAGGAGATGAAGGAGGGAAGGGGGGGGATAGGAAAGGAATTGGGAAGGGGGCTACGGATGGGATACAAAGTTCATAACCTGTGATTAATATAAAATAAAAATGTTAAAATTAAAAAAAGAAATAAAGAGAAAGATAGAGAAAATAATCAAAAAATCTCACAAACATAAGACTTTAAAGCCACCTGGGTACTTACTTGTCCCTCAAGGAAAGGCAGCACCTTTTCCCCTCCTTATCAGATGGTGTGTAGTAACTTAACAGTACTGGATAACAGGAAAAAGAAAGGACTTGACAGTGAGGAAGGTTGAGCAGACAATGATCAATACAAACATTATGTCATTCTCAAGTGTGGACCTGATAAGATGTAGGAAGAGTGAGACTTTGCTCTGTTTTCTTCACTGCAAAGCTCAGTCCTACACAGAGAAAAGCATTAGACAATCCCAGTGGAGGCACCTTATAGATTATGAATCCTTTGACCTATCTTGGAGACTCTCAAGGTCATCCAAAGCAAGCACACCCCAGAAAAGACAACAGGTAAGTAGAGTCTTGGGGGAAATGAGGCTAACAGAAGGTGGACTCCAGAAAAGTCTTCTGGGAAGAAATAAGAATGTTAGCTAAGGAAGTCTGAATAAGGTTGGATTCAGTTGACTATGACCTATTGATGAAGGTTATTAGCTATGCAAAGTGCAATGATATCAGATGTTAACAAGAGGGGAAGGGCTTGATATATAAAGTAACTATGCAACTTATTTGCATCTTTGGTAAATCTAAAATTGTTCAGATATGAACACCTAAATTTGGAAATCTATCAAAAGCAATCTTTTGGTGTAATATGTATTATAACCAGCTTTTCTTCTTACTGCCCCAAATCTCCAAAGGGAGGTTATTATAAATACATGGCCTCTTAGAAAAAATGCATTTCTTTTACATGCAGAGTCTGAGGGACATGCTCAGTGGGCTTGAAGATATCCTCCAAAAAGGCAAAGCCTAAGGCAGCAATGGAAACTCTTAGAGATTTCAACACATGTGGCACTTAAAAGTCTCACTATAACCCAGAAAATTCTAATTTGTATTCAATTTGCCTTGTTGGAGAGTGATACTTTTTTAATTTTAAATAATTTAATTGTTTCTCCTTATTTATACAGTCATGACAACCCAGTAGAAAGCATGGATATATACCATCCAGAACTCCTGGTGGATGGTCATGGGGACATATCAAAAAGTCAGGTTGTTAGAAGGACATAAAATCAATGTTTAAAAAAAAGATCTTTGCACATGAGCCATATGGTTTGAACAAATAATGTCCCCCACAGGCTCAAGTATTTGGACACTTGGTCCCTAGACTGTTTGAGGATGTTATGGAACCTTCAGGTGCTGTAGCCTTGCTGGGGAAAGAACATCCTTGGGGTCATGTTTTGAAGGTTTATAGCCTCGCCCCAGTTTTAGTTCTGTTTTCTGTGTGGTTGAAGATGTGACCTGCCAGCTCCTAGCTCCTGCTGCTGCGCCTCCCCACAATTATGAGTCTGCCCTCTGAAATCAAAGCCAAAAGAAACTCTTCCTTCAGTCACTTTTGGTTATGGTGTTTCATCACAGTGACAACAAGTAATGAGTACATGAACCTTCTACACTGACAAGAGTTGCAGTCATCCAGTGGTGCAGTAGTACTGTTACCCAGTACTATTCTTCCTGGTACTAGGGACCAAAACTCAGGGCTTCAGACATGTTAGGCCAGCTCTACCCCTATCCTAGTTGCTACTTTTAACATGAGTTGACAAACTTTTCTCTGTGGTAGATTTGAAAATCTCTCTCTCTCTCTTTTTCTCTCTCGGGAGAATAAGAACACTTTCAAAAAAGTGGACTTGAAATTTTAATTGCACAAAAACACCTATGTTTCCCTCATAACTGTTGACCAAGTAACTGCAAAGAACCATCCTCACTGGTTGTGTGCTGTGACATCTTTGCAGAACAAAGGTGACAGACCCTCATCCTTCGTGTGGTATGAATTTACCAAAGGTACACTAATGTGTGTCTAATTATTTTGGGGGAAATAAGCTCTTCAGCTAAAAGTAGAATTTTAGACCCAAAATACTTTTCAGGTTAATTAATTTTTTTTAAATTAACCTCAGTGTCTCTGTCTCTCTCCTCTCTGTCTGTCTGTCTCTCTCCCTCTCTCAAGAAAAGCTTCCAGGCTGAGAAAGGCTATGGACACACACACACTATCATTAATTGTTATAAACGTATTATATCAGCATAAATGTGAATGGAGGGGGAACTGAACGTGGGCTTTATGGGAATACGTGTACTGCCTCTACAACTTTTCAATGGTTCTCAGCCCATTCTAAAATAAATTAACTTTGAAAATCACACGTTGGTAAGTATTCATTAACTTATCACAGTCCCCAGAGCAGAAGAGGCCTCACTTGACCTTGTATCTCAGATGCCATGGTGAAAGGAGAGATACAACTCTCCAAAGTTGCCCTCTGACCTTCACACTTAAGCCTCCTCCACAAACATTTAATTGTGAAGAGAACCAAAAAGAATGGGTTTTTGAGATCCAAAGGGAGGCATTTGAAGGAGAGTCAGAGTTGAGAAAGGGGTGAGAAGGAAGGCACAGACTGGCGTCAGAGGTCACCTAAGACTTTGGAAAGGCGGTTCTGATGAAGTAGTAGAAGATGCTTCCCACAAGAGGAGGGGACATGGGGGAGGGAGGGATATTGAACATGAGCCACCATTCTCAGAAGGCTGGTTATGAAGGGACAGTTGGGAGCAGCCACTTGACACAAAACTGAGCTCAGTTTTCTGGACTTGGGAAATGTTAAGTTTATCTGTTTGAGCAGACTCTGCCTCTACTGTTGTAATGAGTCATTACTGGATATTTGAAACCTACCATCTGCTAAGGGAAACTCTGGGCCCCCCTTTAATCCTTTGGCCTCTTATTTTTCATTTCATGTACAATTTCCATAATTTCATTGTGATGTGAGAAGGCTGGAAATTAGACATTTCCTGGAGCATTCAGAGGCTGAGTTCCACTGAGACCATCTCATGCTCAATCAATGTGACTTGACTTCTTCCCTGGGTCTCAGCTCCACTTTTCCAAGACATGAAATTGGAGATGGGTCCCCAAAGACACTTCAAACTCCCAGGATCACTTTATATTTCCACAGCAGTGTCCCAGCCTCAGAGTATTTTGAAAGTCACTCTTCTCATTCTTACAATGCCCCCAAGGGAGTGGTGAGATAATGCCGTATCACAGGTGATGCCAACTGGCTCACCCATAGAAGGCCAGAAGCTCCCTAACTCTAGTAAGGCCACACATCCTTCCCTCCCCCTCCACTCTTCAAATCATCACCAGCAGGGATAGCTTTTGAAAAGAGAGAAATATAGAGACAAGGAGGGGGTCCCCAAATACACCTCTGTCTAAGTCACTGGTCTCATTGACCAGCACTTCAGCACTGCATATAGTCTCAAGACCACCTCCAAACTTCTAAGACTTGCATTCTCATTAAAATCTCCCAAAGGCATTTAAAATGTATTCCTCTCTTATACACGTGTAGTTCTTTATTATCTCCTCTTACCGTGGGTTCTCAGTTTTTCTCATGTTGTAACCCTTTAATGTAGTTCCCCATGTGGTAGTGACCCCAAACCATCACACTATTATTATTATTATTATTATTATTAATTTATTTTTAGTTTTCCCAGACAGGATTTCTCTGTGCAACAGAGCTCTGGTTGCCCAGGACTCACTCTGGCCTGTCTCTACTTCAGAACTGTAATTTAGCAACTGTTATGAATCATAATGCAAATATTTGATATGCAGAATATCTGATCTACAAACAGTTATTTGACCCTTCAAGGAGTTGCGGCCCACAGGCTGAGATTTACTGTTCTCTTGTTCCCTCCCTTTCACACCAAATCTCTTCTTTCCAAGTCTTCCTCCTTCCATGCCCTTTTCTGTATGTGATGCACCATATTTAACTAGAGATGCACGTATGAGCATGGATGTGTGGCTATTTTCTCAAGGGAGGGCAACGTATCAATGGCTATACTACTGAGGAATACAGAGAATTTAAAATGAGGATTCTTGGGTCTTCTATAAACCAAAGGGGAAAAGTCACTGATAGTACATTCCAGGCAGTCCTGATACGCACACAGACCAAGAGCCAGTGAACATGACAAATTAACGATGTGGGGAAACCATATTAAATGGGGATTCTTCCTCCTTGAGGATGCCCATGGTGGCAGCTTTCTAAGTAGCCAGGGCCCAGACACAGGAAAGTGTCTTTAGCATTGCTGATATACTGGCATGCCCACCTGACTCTCCCTGGTGATACTCCCCAGTCTGACCATTCTCTCCACTGCCTCCCTCCCTTTCTTGTTGATGTTCTGACTTTCTCACTGCTGGTGACCCAAGTATGAGATGGTGTATGCCCATTGTGCACAGTGTACTGTTCATAAATTCTGCTCCTTCCTGTTACTTGAATATCAATTGTTTACACTCAGGCTCTGTGAAACTCAATGGAAAAGTTAAAAATCTTATATCTCTAAGAAGGTCTTTCCTGGCCTTTCTAGCACAATGTACCTCACCATGAATCCTTAGAAAAGAGTATGACAGTATGGATTTATCTTATTTTATTTACATGACCCTTGCTGGAATATAAGTACAGGGAGCAAAGGCTTGACCGCCTCCTTTGTTGACTATATGCCCAATGCCCGCTACATAAGGTGCACTTCTGAAAACCAGTGGAGTCAAAGGAAGCAGGAGACAGGAAAATGGAAATCTGTTCCAGAAACACAATGGGCACAGTTAGCTTTTACAAATACTTTACTGGGAGAACACTGAGTGGAGTGTTGATGCAGTTTCAAAGTCAGATCTTGACCGTTGCTGATAAATACAGCAGATAAATAACTGCAGACGCTAACCAGATCAAATAGATGTATCCATTGTGTGGCGAATTCCATGCACACCACATTAATAGACCATCTCTATGTACCCCATTCATACAGGGTTCTGCCAGTTACCCACATGTGAGAGTTGTTGCAATTGTGGTCACATAAAGTTCATGTCACAGCTGTGTGCTGAGAGGACCCCTGTAGCATCGAGCACTGTGAAAGCTGTCACCAACCTACCAACCTACCTTTGTCCCTATTCTTTAAAATGCTGCCAGTACTGTGGAGTCAGTTGAATGCAATTACTTTAGCCCATCTCCCTTATGGTTCTACTTCTGGTGTGGAATCCCAGAGCAGTTGGGAACTGTACCAAACAACCATGGTGCTTCCTAGTTTCTAGTGATGCATAGTAAAGAAGCTTGGTCAGCAGTGATATACCACTTTCTCTTTAGATATGCCTCATGGCATCTACAAAATGGCCAATGAACACGAAAGATGATGCGGAGGCCGGAAGCCAGAACAAAACAGAACTGGCTGACACTAGTGTGGGCCAGCAACTTGGTAGCTTGCCACACTAGCTTCCCCATGGACTGATGGCACAAAAAACACAGGATACCCAGTCAGACCTGTACCTCTGCTGCACTGTATCAGGGCAGATCAAGTATGTCCCAAATAATCTATGGAATATATTTATACTAGAAAAAAAATACCTCAGCATTGAGCTAAAATTCAAATCTAAACAGATATTCTGTACTTCTATACACTGATTCTGGCAAATATGCTCCCAGAAAAACTCCCTATCATGTCTTCCACTGCCCCAGAATCCTGTTTGTCTGTCTGCCCTCCTTTCCCCGTCCCCGTGTGTGTGTGTGTGTGTGTGTGTGTGAGAGAGAGAGAGAGAGAGTTTAGAGGTAAAAAGACAACTTGAAAGAATTGGTTCTCTCTTTCCACCATGTGGGTCCTGGAGATTAAGCTCAGATTATCAAGCTTGTCAAGCAAGCACTTTTACTCACTGAGCCATCCTGCTACAGTGCCTATAAATATTTTAGTATGCATACATTCTTTGTCAAATAGTATATTTCTCTTTTTTGTATCCACCGTCTCCTAATATGACCAACCAATAGCGTGGTGGGAGGGCTTTTTGTTTCTCATCTTTTTCTCCTAGGAAATCAGTGAATGCCAACATGCTTCCTCATCCTCCAATATACACAACTTGGGACCACCTTGATAAAACAGATTTTTTTCCCCTATGTGCAGACTGGGCATTCGGCTCCTTTAGCCAAACCACTAACTTCTCCTAAAACAGTTTCAAATGCAAGCTATCCAGGAGATAAATGGAGGATATAAATCATCCCATCTGTCCCTACACAGAGGAGCCCGGTGACCATTTGGAAAGCTACATGGGATTTCTATAGTCTCAACTGGTTTTTCAAAGTCTGTTTTCTATCATGAAAAACGATATAAAAATGTTTGCATAGAATACCAAGACAAACCCATCAGAATGATCTCTCTAAAGGACTCATGTTTCTATGAATTCCATCATCTTCTGTTGTTATGCATTTTGAAATTTAACAAAGTCATGTCTGCTTGGCAGATGAAACTCACTAAAGTATTAATTGGCAAAACTCCAATTATTTATATTATATTACAAAAGGTCCAAATCAAATATGTCAAAGGTAAACATGGTTTAAACTGTATTTAAAGCTCATGGTGAATTTTATAAGTATATAAAAGCATTTCTATTAATAATAAATTGGGGAAAATGCTGATTAAATAGATATGAATACAAAAAATAGCTGTCATTCAAGTAAACTGAATGCAGAAGATACATGTCTGGTATTGTAATCTTTGGTGTTTGATTGGAAAATTAGTTTTCAGTGCTAGGAATTGAACCCAGGGCTTCATGTATGCTAGATGAATATCCATCACTAAGCTACATTCTCAGTAGCCCCTCAGATAATTTTTTTAAAGATTTATTATTGTTGCAAGAATGTACTATTGCATATTTATGGATGTTTGGGTGTGTGCATGTATGTACATCATGGCTGGTGTACATGGCTGGTATCTCCAGAGGCCACACAATTGGAGTCACAGATGGTTGTGAGACGCCTATTTTGAGTGCTAGGAACTGAACCCAGTCATTCTGTAAAAGCAACAGGTTATAACTAATTAGTGATCTCTCTATCTCATCCCCAAATTAATCTTAATAGATGCTGCCATTTCTGAGCTTCACATCAGAGCTGTACCAACCAGATTTGGACTCATTTTAACTCCCGTAAGAATAGAGCTCTCATTACAAAGAAACAAAGTTTGCACTGAAATGGGTAAAGACGAATAGAGAACCAGTTTGTTCAACACAGTTTTGAAACTTCCACCATCTTAAAGCTGAGGGTGAAAAAGAAAAAAAAATAATAATAAGGGAAGGTAGAAAGAAAAACAAACAAACAAATGGCTGACCTTTGCCCAGAAGCTCTGTCCTGGGATCCCAAGGTCCTTGCTTAGAAGGGAGGCTCTGGCAACTTCATAAGCTCCTCTCTGGTCCCATAAAGTCACCCCTGGATCAAAAGAAAAGCAGCTGGGTTTTCATTCTGGTGGAAGAATTTGGCATCAGAGGCTTATTACAAAAATGACACAGTGAAAATACTTGGAAGTTGAGCGAGTCCAGGGAAATGCTAGAATCCATTAAATCACCATAGGCATTAAAAACGAATGAATTTTCTGTCAATCTCAATGTTAAAATATTGTACCTTAAAGACAACAAATTGAATTTTTCTGTAATCCACGTTGGATTATTAGTTCAGACAAAGTATATAATTCAGTTCTTAAATTAGCAACCAAAGTGTGCATGCAGTGACTTTTGAAAATAATAAATTAGTGCTACACTTAAGATCAACTCTATTAAAAGTGCCAAGGCCTTAGCTGTATTAAGACTAAATCCATTTACTTAAGTCTCAGTGAATCTGTTAGACACAGTTCTAGGTTTCCTCTGGGCACTTAGGAAGTCTAATTTTATATGCTCTGTTAAGTCATTCTATAGATAAAATTAATTTGCTTGTTCAGACTGACTAGACTGGTTTATTCATTTATTTATTTTTAAATAAAGTCATTTAAAAAGTGATCCTATGCACTTGTTTCTTGGGGTCTTGTCTATGGGGGCCAATGGGCCACAGTTTCAGTTCAGCCCCATTTCCATAAGCAAACCCAACGGAAAGAATAACATTTTTCTCTTCTGGAGGGTGTATCGTTTTCATAACCAGCATGGTGATTTCTCTGGACTTGTTCGCCTATGAGGTCACATGCTTGCTATTTGGTGGGCCCACAGCATGGGCCTGGAGGTGAAGGATGGGACCAGATTCCCCCACGTGTTATTCCCATTTCTTCAGCCAGAACCCATGATTTTCAGACCTGAGTCATAATCGCACAGTTTCAAGTTACTAAAGACTTTATATTTATGGGGCACAAACGGTATTGAAATTTTAATCCTAGACATTTTACAATTCCCTTAATACTTCTAAATCCACACCGTTTTATCATTCTCGATGTGGAAGTCTGCAGTTATAGTCAGGTTACAAAAGGATTACTACTGGAACGTTAACTATCTCATGTAGCCTTTCCAGAACATTCTCGAGCTGGCCTCAAGCATTTTAAACTCCTGGTTGTTGAGTAGCATGGGGTGAAAAGTCAGAAACATGTCCAGAGGCAGAGGAAAGAACTGGGTACCTCAGCCATGTTGGAAAGAGGAAGAAAGGAACATGGGCATGGGTCAGGCAAAGACGGGAGGAGGGCAAAGCCATTTGTGATGGTTCATGTTCATTACTACTAGCTAGAGCCTGGAGAGAAGCCTCTGGGCATGGCTGAGAGATGGTTCATAATTGGGGTAGTTAAGGTGGGAAGGAAGACCCACCCGAAGGTCAGTGGCACTTTCCTATGGCTGGAGTTCCAGATGCAATAAAAAGAAAGAAGTGAGCTGAGCAACAACGTTCAACATCTGCTTCCTCTCCATGGATGCAATGGGGCCGGAGCCTCAGACTCCTTCCTCTGTGATGGACTGTGCCCTTGAGCCGTGAACTTCTACGCTTTCTTCCTTAAGTTGCTTTTGTTGGGTATTTGGTCACAGCAAGAGAAGAAACTGCTACAGTGCTCAGATGACACAGATGCTCAGGGATGGCTCCGTGTACGAAGAATGACATCCGGGGAGTGCTGGCTAGAGAGAGAGAAAGGGGCTGTCTGGATGGAAGAAGCCAGAAGTCCACCTTGCAGGGGGTCATGCTGACAGCCTGGATCCCTGGTGGCCTAGAGAGGGCTTGCCACCATGGATTTCTGGTCTCATTGTTGGTCATTGGGAGAGATGGTAGTCTCCTCTTCCTCTTTCTCCTCCTCCTCGTTTTTCTTCTTCACAATCGAGCAGAGTAAGTTCAGCTTGGGCTTGCTTATAGGCACTTGGTGCTTCCATTCAGAAAGCCCATTCTGTCTGCTCAGGCCAGCACCTCCTATTGTCGCCTCAGGATAGTGTTTTCTATCTGTGATATGGAAACTGTGGTCTTTTACATACACTCCACACCAGAAGACTCAGCAGTGTCAGTCCTATGTCTAACATGTGGACCCAGAAAGAAATGACCAATGATAGACAACTTGGCACAGAGACAATAGAATGAACATGAGCTGGACATCCTTAATCTGAAAGTCCAACTTCTGAAACCACCCCAAATGCAACATTCTTGAACTTGAGATGCTACCATCAATGTAAAATTCTGTGCCTGACTTCCTGTGATGTCACAGTCACGATGCATGCATGATACTCTAATGCTGAATGTGATAAAGTGTTTGCAGAGATGTGTGTTTAAATAGTATGTGAAACATAAATGGGCACTGGGTGGTGGCTGCACCTATAAAGTGCGTGCCATGCAAGAATGGGGATCTGACTCCAGATTGCCAGTACCCACATGAAAGTAAGGTATGGAAGTGTGCATCCACAACTGCCACATTAGGTATGAGAGACAGGCAGATACTGATGGATCCCTAGAGCTCACTGCCCAGCTAGTCTAACCAACCATTGAGTTCTGGGCTCCGCAAGAGCATAATGTTTCAACAACAACAACAACAATAACATTGTGCAAAGAAATAGCGCAAGAGACACAATATTGACCACTAGTCTCCATTCACTCATGTACACAAAAACATATCTGCACTAAAAATGTTTTATATAAATGTAAATTAATTTTTGTGTTTCTATATGAGTCCTATCCCCAAACTCTTCAGTGAAACGTATGCATATGCAAATATTCTAGAATCTAGGCAAAAAATTTTTGAAATAACTTCCAGTCCCAAGCTAGTGATCAGGGAAGGCACTCAGCCTGTAAGACCAGTTCAGGGAACAGCACAAGCGCTATGAAAAAAAAAAAAGGCAAAGGGAAGAGCCTTGCATCCTCTGTATTATGCTTGAATCTCTCCTGCAAATTCAACATTGCCTCAAGAAAAAGACAAGAGCAAAGAAAATGCTGAGAGGAGAGTGTCTGGAGTCGAGGCTCTTGAGAGAGAAGCCAGGAGAGAACTTTTGGAATAGTCTTAACTTTGGGGGGGGGGATGCACGAACCACATTGCAGTGCCATGCCAAGTACCCAGAGTGACTGTGACCCTGAAATCAGGTACTGCTATCAGGAAGGTGGGCACAGGCATCTTAGGGTCCCTGCCACATAAACACACCAGCTTAATTATAGGCTATTCCCACCAGCTTCAAGTTAAACTATCAATACAAGTCAATTTTCTGAACTAGTTGATAGTAAAGGTAGTTGTCTTAGAGCCTGAAGAGCTGGACAGAGGGAAATAGCTAACATCTAGCAAGAGGAAGCTAGAATGTTTCTCCATACCTTCCAGCCATGGCAGAGAAAGGCCCAGAAGACTTCACCATGGGCTTTAGATGCTTGAGGCATGGTTTTTACATGTTCTACAGCCCACATGAGCCTCTGCCACAGATGGGAGATGGTGCATGATCCACAGTCAAACCATTGCCATGTGCTCCCGCAGGAGAGATACCTTGACTTTGGGAGCATAAGGAAGCCCTGTGGGTGGGGAGCTTGGATTTGATCATGCTGAGGCCCAACAAATGCAATGTGAAGAAACTTCTCAGCCTTCAGGACTAGTTCCTTTGGCATTCTAGGTGGCAGAGAACAATAGCTATTTGACTACCTGCAGGCCAAATATGCCCAATATTAAACACTCTCCCCTTTCACCTACATCTTCGAGACTCTGAATCCAAAGTGAAGCTCTCTTTTGGCTCCAGAGTGATCCACAAAGAGACTTTATTTCTTGATATTCCTAGGAGAATCTGAAGGCAGACTGGGCCAATGCTTGTGAGACATTTTGCAAGGCTCTGGAGAAGTTGCATAACTGTATTATTTGCTGGGCACAGTGTTTACTATCTGTGCACAGGAATAATGGAGCCATCTCTGGGCTTTTTAATTGGTTGCACAATATCCCCTCCATGGGATCTGTGGTCAGAAGGCTGTTTCTTATGAGCTTTGCTTATGTATTTATGCACTAGTATTTCTTTTAGATGATACAAATAAAATTTTTATTTGTTCGGCATGGGTAGACAGGATGAATTACTCACAGCTGTGAGGTATCAGGATGTATTTTATGTAGCTATCTTGTTGACAAACCATAAAAGGAGGTCTTGAATGATGCATACATTCAGAAAATATGACCTTGTAAAATGCACAGTTTGTATACAGTTTGGTTTTTCATAATCTGTATTTGGGCATCGACAAAACTTACTGTTATCTAAAGAAGAAATGTGGGCAGCTCATGCTGGGGAGAAACTTCCAGTTTCTTTGATCCTGGGTAAACCTGACACAATCATAAGTGGGGGACATCTCTGGGATTTGCCAGAGACCTGAGATACGGGATGCCACAGGAAGTCTATGGGGTCACCCTAGCTGAGATTCCAAGCAGTGGGATATACGAGCTTGAAGTGGTTACCTTCTACAGCCACTCAAGCCTTTCAGTGGAGGGATAAGGACACCAACCCACCCACAAAACCTTTGACCCAAAATTGTCCTGCTGATAAGATTAATCGGGACAAAGATGGAGCAAATATTTGGGGGAATGGCATTACTTGAGACCCATCCCATGGGAGAAAACCAATCCCTGACACTATTAATGTTACTCTGCTGTGCTTATAGACAGGAGCCTAGTATAACTCCTTTGAGAGCCTTCACTAAGCAGCTGATGGAAACGAATACAGAAGCTCACAATCAAACATTAGATATAGCTCAGGGAATTATATGGAAGAGTTTGGGGAATGATTGAGGGAGCCAAAAGGGTCAAGGACTCCACCAGAAGACCTATAGAGTCAACTAACTTGTGCCCGTGTGTCTCACAGAGACTAAACCACCAACCAAAGAAAAATGGATGGACTTGTCCTCAGCCCCCTACATATGTAATAGATGTGTAGCTTAGTCTTCACATTGCTCCCCAACAATTGAGGCAGGGCCTTTTCTGACTCTGATGCTTACCTTTGGATCCTGTTCTCTGAGAAGGAGAGGGGGGAATAGGGGGAAGGGGTGTGTGAAGGGAAGGAATGGGAGGAGGGGGCTGCAATCAGGATGTAAAGTGAATAAATAAACACATTTTTAAAAAGAGTAAATATATACCAGCCTCGTCATGGAAAATAAAAACCACAATAGATACTTTGATTTCTAATGTAAATTATCTCCTGCAAGAATGGACTCTAATTTCCCATGAGTATGTCTCTCTGTCTCTCTTAAATGAGTCCATGCAGGAGAGGATCTTCACAAACCATAATGTGTGAACTCATTCTGGGACATAAGAATCCGAGTGTCTAGACTCTGTGGTGTGTTTGTGTAATGACTGCTGTGAACATCAGAAGTTCACATTAATAATTCGAAAATGTCAGGGTTCAGTTGCCAGTGAGAAGACAAACTGGTGAGAATGTTAAGACAAGAGAAAGCCAAATATTGCCCCCTGAGTTCTTCAAAGAAAAATTCCCACCAAGACTCACAGGGACTTAAGAAAAGAGGCTGGGGTGGAGGTGCCAAAATAGACTTGTGATGAGCTTTAGAAAAAAAAGTAATGACAAAAAAGTTGAAGAAGCCATCTTCAGCTGAAAAAAGTAAAGATTAAGGCCTCAGAACTCATTTAGCATTTTATTAGCCCTGAATACCAAAGAACTATATCAAAGCAGGCAGAAGCCATTTAGGGGTTCCTTGTTTTAGGGTCCTGTGGTGGTGATGTGCCCATTAACAAGATGCTCTTTGTTCAGACTTACATCTTCAAACTCAACCAAGAAAACAGCTTCATCCTTTTATCCATTTGTACCTTCTCTACATGAAAATTAGCAGTTCAATTTAAAAATAACATAGCTCAAAGACCCTCAAAAGAGTCAAAAGCAGATAAAGCATAAAAGAATAGCTTCACAGTGGAGAAAACTCAGCTCTGCCTCAGTCCAATGATCAAGGCCAACATCAGCAGGGATGCACCAGGTGGGTGGAACATGCCCCTGATATGACATGATATGAACAGCACGTTGTGTGAGCCATCTTCCTCCTCAAACCCTTTGCTCTGAGGTTGGGAAGATGGCTCAGTAGGTGAAGCACAAGGACATGAGTTCTATCCCCAGAACTCACATACAAAAGCTGAAAGTGGTGTTACTTTCAGTGGCGTTTGTAACCCTAGCTTTGGGGTAGTGGGAAAAGGTGAATTTCTGGAGTGCAACAGCCAGACCATCTAACCTAACCAGGCTAGTAAGAAGCCCTATCTAAAATTAAAAAAAAAAATGGAGGATGAAGAGGTGGTCCAGCCAGCTGTTAAGAGCACTTGCTTCTCTTGCATATGCCTGGGTTCTAATACCAGCTCCCATGAAGCAAGCAGCCCACAGTCATCTGCAACTCTAGTTCCAGGGGTTACGGCCCCCTCTTCTGGTCTCCACACATGATGCGCACACATACATACAGGCAAAACACTCATACACATATAATAAACGTAAATAAGTAAAATAAAAAAACCAAAGTGGATGGATCTTGAGAATGGTATTTGAATTTATGACTGGCCTCCACACACATGAACACATACAAACACATATCCACAAGTGTACGCACACACACACACACAAACACACACACACAACCTACATAACTCAGTCTCATCATAAGATACATCCCCCAAAAGATGCATCGTACAATGTCCCTAACCAGGGCTCTTCAAAACCGTCAAGGGTGGTAAAACACCAGGACGATCTGCATACTGCCTCAGCCAGAAAGAGCCCAAGGAGGCGTGCCAGTTAAAGGCACTGTGGGTTCCTTGGTGGGACTGAGAGACAGGAAAGCCACACAATACAAGTTAAGGAAACGTGAACACAGTTGAGCCTAATTTAATGTATGTAAATTACAGTGAATATGCATGTGATGATAATGTAAGAAGTTAAGTGGGGGGATGGGATGCAGGGTAACTGGGAAGACTTTATATTAGCTTCTTGGTATTTTTAGGAATCTAAAACCTGTTATAAAATATAACCCATTTAGAAAACTTTTTCCCGTCTCATCTGAATCTTGTAGGAATAATTGCATCATTCTGGAGGAGCTCAGTACAAGAAGGCTTGAACATGACCAGGCATCTCTGCAACCCCAGAACCCTGACAGCTGGAATGCTCGCTGTTCACTTCTCCTGCAACACTGACATGTATTCCAAAAGAAGAGGAGATGCTGGGGCTACAGCTAAGTCACTGACAAGGCTTTACAGAGTTTGGGAAGGCAGACAGATGGAAACTGGGAGGCTCTTCTAGGTACTCCAGGGCACTCTAGAGAAGAGAAGAGGATTACTTTTATTAGCCTTTTTTAAGCCTCTGAGATAGTAAGGAAGTGAAGAGAGAATTGCCACTTGGTTTGGGGTCCTGCAAAGTGTGACTGACACATGTTATATTGACAAAATTTTGGTGCCAAAATGGAACCAGGTGAGTGAGAAACACCCATATGCATTTTTGGCCTGGAATGTAGCTCACTGGGTAAGTACTTGTCTAGCATTTACAGGGCCCTCTATTCAAATCCCAGTACTGCCAAAACCAGAAAAGATGCCACACATCTATGATCCTCGGGAAGTAATCTAAAATTCCTGAGGCTCAAATCCTTTGTGAGTCACTGGAGGCTGAGGACCATCATCTACCACAGAGGACTGGCGAGAGGGCAGCATGAGGTCATGGACGTGAAAGGAGACCCTGATGCCCTTTAGCTTGGCAAATTGCTTTTTCAGATCAGTGTTTGGAAGAAAGCCAAGTGAAGTGCTCATGCTGCTTTTCCTTGAGCCACAGGAACTAGGAATTCATTATGGTTCCCTTCTTTATGTTCATACAGACCGGATTTTTCTGTAATCAGCACATATTATTTTTATTATGGAAGAAAAAATAAATGGAAAAACATCTATCATTTGGGCTCCTGATGACAAGCCCCACAATTCTCCTGGCACCAGCAGGCACAGCCTCTGGCATGAAGAAGACAGAGCCCCTTTAGATATGAGAGCAATTAAGACCTGTGCAAACAAACACAGTCCTGCAGAGATGCTTCGGACATCAATTTGAAATTCAGAGAAAGCTAGCAATTGCTTCCTCTGGTTTCAGGTGGATTCATGCCCCAAACACACATTGTCTCCACTACACATAAACGCATAAAAGTAGCTTGCCATGCCTCATGGATTCCCTATGTGTGAAGAGAAAGACGATTTACATCATTAACTTCCAGCTTTCCAGCTTTGGCTGCTCAGTGGAGATTCAAACAAGCCTCATTTGACAAACTGGGGGACTGCAGGGTCGTGCAGGGTTTTTTCTCCCATAGCTGCCCAGAAATGAATATCAGAGTTAACTGCAAAATCAGAGCTGACTGCATTTCAAATGTCATCATTAGGTTGTCCCTTGGAAGAAGAGAAGTTGTCTGCTCGTAACAGTTGTGGGGGTGAACCAAAGGTTGTCAAAACTCTTCTCTGAACTTACTAAGTAATAACACAGAGAGAAAAAATGGAACTAAGCATCAAAATTTATAACCCAGAAATAATTTTTAGACATTAATAGCAAAGGTACATGAGTAGGCATTTGAGGAATCTAGTGTAATCTGCTATAAGGCATTAAACCAGTGGTTTTCAACTTTCTTAATGCTGTGACCCTCTAGTGCAGTCCTTCATGTTGTGGCACCCTCCAACCACAAAATTATCTTTGTCACTACTGGTATGAATTATAAAGTAAATACCTGTATTTTTTGAAGGTCTTAGGTGACCTCCATGAAAAGGTTATTAAAATCCCCCCAAAAGTCAATAACTCACAAGTCGAGAATCACTGTGTTTAACGGATTAAGCAGTGCTGAGAAAGTCACTGTGCAGTGACAAAGCTCTATCTCCATTTAAGAGTGTTCCTTAACATCTTCATTACATCTAAGGATGCTCCCTAAAATCATTCCTCCAAGAGTGCTCCCTTACATCCTTGCTTTATCTCCTCTAAGAGGCATCCCTAATACCCTTCCTCCAACTAAAAGGGCTCCTAACATCTTTGTTCCATCTAGAAGAGGCCCATACACCCTACCTCCAGCTAACAGTGCCCCCAAACATCTCTGAACCATCTAAGGGTATGCCTTAAGACCCTTAATCCATCGTCTGACATTTTGCACCACCTTTGCTTAACACATGCCTGCTTCAGGAAAACCTGATTATGCTGTATTTCTGCCTTCTCTGACCAGACCTTGTCTTCTACTCTTTAAAAATATGAGAGAGAGAGAGAGAGAGAGAGAGAGAGAGAGAGAGAGAGAGAGCACTTGTGTGTAAGTATGCTTGTGTAGGAGGGTGCATTGTATGTGTGCATGTGTATGAAAACCTTAGGTCAACCATGGTTGTCATTCCTCTGAGGTCATCTTTGCTTTTTGAAGAATGGTCTTTTATTGGCCTGGGGCTCAGTCAATCAGCTTGCCTGATTGTTTAAGAGCCTCAGGGATCTGACTGAAGTTTAAACCTCTCCAGTGCTGAGATCATAAGTGTGACCTCACCTTGACTTTTTGTTGTATGTTCAAGGTATTGAAACCAGGTCCTGAGAGAGAACACCCATAATGGCGTGGTAACATGAGCAGTAAGTTGGCTGAGCATATTTCATCTGCACACAGGAAGCAGAGAGAGTGAGCAGAGAAAGTGGGGAGAGGCTAGAAATGCCCCAACCTTTAGGTACATCTTCTAAAGGTTCTACAAACAGTGCCACCGACTGGGGACCAAGTATTCAAACAATGAGCCTGTGAGGAACACTGTCATTCAAACCATCCCACATGGCAATCGCGTTACTAATGGAGCTATCTCCCCTAGCCTGCCTTTTTCTCCTGATCATTCCCTTTGCCGCTCCATGGAGAACTCATATTTCTGAAGCTGATGAATCCCATCTGTCCATCTCATTCAAGTACAGTCAAGCTGTCTCCTGAGCATGCTGATCCCAGTCTTCTCAGCACCACCGCCTCCTGTCCAACATGCTTAAAAATAAGAAGGGTTTTACCGCCATACTTCAGTCACGTCAGAGCCACTTCTTCCTCCTAAGCTATATGAGTGGGTGACCTCTTTGACATACTCTTTGTTTTACTAAGTCAACAACTCCAGTTGAGTGTTTGGCTCTTGTTTACTTTTAGATTTTTTAAAACCTTCACTACTTAACTGAACAGTGTCATTGCCTGGTTTAAAATCCACTGAATGATACATTCATTGGTCTAAATAGACTTTCATTCTCAGAGAAGCTATCCCTGAGATATGAGAGCCCAGCACCAAGCACTGGGACAGAGTAGTTGCTGGTGCCTGAAACCGGCTTTAGGCACAAGCAGGTTCTCCCACTAATCTTAAAAGAGAAAGACACTGAATAAGAGAAAAAAAAAATACCTGGCAGGTTTTATTTTTCTTTCGGGAGAATAGGCAGTAAGGAGCTAATTGTGTTCTTGGAACAGAAAGGCAATCAGTGTGGCTAAAATGGGGTAAGCTATGGTCACAGGAAAGAGACAAAGTCCAGGTCATGGCAGGCCTTCCAAGGCAGAGTTTGAATTTTGAGTGTGCAGACATAAGCAGCGTAAATATGACTCATAGCAGAAACATTTTCCACCTAGCAGCAAAGTGCCTGAAGCTTGGAGAAAAATAGATGCCAGCTCCTCCTGGGATACTAATGCAGTGTTGAGCACAGATTATGAAAACAGTAAATGCATCCTGACGACAATCAGTAGAGCAATGGCTATGCTGACCCCTCTGGCCAGGAAACACTGAATAAAGATAAAATTCCCCACAGAGTACAGCAAGTTGGAGAGTTCATCTGCAGCAAGCACCACCTTGCTCAGCCTGTTGTCACCACCTTGACCACCCTCTCAGATCGTTTGATGCCACCACGCCTTCCCTCTTATTCTTTCCATTTCTCTCCTTCCCCCTGTGGAGAAGACCATTCTCAGACCTTCATGTGATGCCTCCCCCAAACCTCCTCTGAGCAGCTACTATACTTTAGTACCCTTCCTCTCAGGCTCGGTTTCTCTTCAGCCCTTCATCTTGCTTGATTCCTTCACTCACTTATCATGATACAAACTTATTTTATCTATCTACCCTTTTGTCTGTCTCTGCCACATCGTGTTTAATCAAAAGTGGACATACTCAGAGGCCGAGGCTTTGGCTGTCAAGTTCCCTGATAGATTCACAGGTATAAACAAGCATTTGTGCAGAGAAGCACTATGGGACAAATCAAAACTGTCCATGGCTGGTTGTTGCTGCTGCTGCTGAAGGGTTGGGGGTGCAGAGCCTGACTCCCACATCACTGCTCTGACAGGTGGTGGCAGGGTTTGCTCTCCTGCAGCGTGATCCACAGAACACAATCCACATGAGCCTTTTTTTATGAGCCAAAATTCCAATTTACTTATTTTTAATGAGGAAGAAGTGCTGTGTCAACCCCAGTCCTCATCTAAAACATTTGGCTCATTATCTGCCCAGCAGGAAGGCTTCCTTCAGGAGCCAAATTAAGAGCAGGGTAGACGAGAAAGGGGCTGCCACAGAGACTGTCATCAAGGGAAGCCAGATCATGTTTCCTCTGTTCAAGAGGGTCCACCTACGATGCTGGCCAAGGGCGTGCTAAGCCCCTTGGTCTACTGAAACTTAGAGAGCATGGGTTCATTACAGTCATTTCAGGCTCATTTTCTATAAACTTCTTGACTTCCTGAAGGCCAGCCCGCAAATGCTTATTAACTCATGATGTAGTTAAGTCTTTTGACACCATTAAAAATACTTCTTTTTCCTCATGAGAAAAATGTGCTTTGAGTTTCAACATTAGTGATAGTTTTGGAGACACATCCCATACACTCCTGTGAGGAGATAGCTTTTGAATTAAGAAAGGCAGTCGGAGAGAAGCTGCTCTCCCTCCCTGTCCACCTGTGAAACATTTACTTCTATAGACTCCTGTGGTCTGCTCGGGGTGAACTGGGACTGGATTGGGTAACAAGTGCAATGGGGAAGGGGGGAATGAGTGGTGAGGATGGGGACCCACCCGCTAGGTCCTGATGACTAAGGATAAAGACAAGGCAGTCTGGACATGGGTTTCTAGATGTTGGTTCTGAATATTAACTTTGGAAATTGTAATGTAGATAGTCAAATAGAAACAACTCAAAATTATTAAAACACAGAATTCAAGTCCTGAGTTCAGAGAACTTCTAATGCTATTTAACTTGGCGAGAATCTGTTAGGCACATGGCTTGACCTAGGAGCATTTTTAACAGTGTTGACTGGTATTCTTACCTTCTTTTTAAAAACCAAACAGCATGCTTTGGTGTCTTCAAATCCTTGCTTTGCTTTAAATTAGGTTTTTCTAAATGCAAATTGCTCAATTTAGAAGCTTTTGAACTTTTAAGTTCTTAAAGAATTTTCCCCCTATTGTAATACCCACTCTTATTCCGATTTCTTCCCAAGGAAGACAGTGCCAGCCCCATCCTAGGTTGGCTACAGGTGTCTGGTCAGAACATGAAGGCCAAAGAACAGAGACTCAGAGCCTTGGTTTAAAATCTACACTAATATTTTACTGGTTGTTCCAAAGGCATCCTCCATTCTCCACACATGGGCACTGACAAGCTAGCCTGGTTCCCTGCCCTGGGACAGAAGAGCTGTCAGTGCCTCAGTCTCACTCATTCTTTTCTTCTCTTAACAAAGATTATAGAAACAATGAGTGCTTATTGGTTATTATTAGGGAAAACCATTAGAACCTTAAAAGGAGGTAAAACCTTCCTTAGCTGCCCTTCGCTTACTGGGAATGCAGCTGGGAAGACTGTACGTGGCCAGGGGCGCCTTGTTTCCTTTGCTGGGTCTGGTTTAATCAGTGCCCTGGATATCTTGTCTCTAAAAAGTAAGGTGAATGGGTTCTGAGGAATGATATCCAAGGTTGACTTCTGGCCTCCACATGTATGTGCACACATCCTCACTGCATCTCCCTCAAATATGTGCACTTGTATGTGCACACTGTGAACACATAAGCATACCTGCACAGGTATGTGCATGCATGCACACATGCACACACACACAAATAAAATAAAATCAACTTTTGAAAAGTTAGCACTGGCACTGAGAGATAGCTGAGCAGGTAAAGGAACTTGCCAGAAGAGCCTGATAACCTGAGTTTGATCCCCAAAACCCACATGAAGGTGGAATGATGGAACTGATTGCATACATTCCTTGACCTCCATATGCACAGCACACACATGTTGTGTTCATTCCCTGTCTTCTTCCCTCCTTCTTCCTCTCTTTCATACAATAATAATAATAATAATAATAATAATAATAATAATTTTTAGAAGATTTAGAGTTAGCATTGCAGAGGGAAGGAAGAAGAGGCATCCTCTGAACCACTGCCATATTTCTTCCTCAAGTCCCATCCACTTCTGCCTATGGGGAGCATCGCGTTTATCAGAGGAGACTGTGGGGTATACACACTCTGAGCAGATGGACATGCCAACTACAGGTGAGACATCACCAAAGCATCCATGGGGAGGGTTCTGACATCAGGGGAGTGGGCAGATGCCTAGTGAAGAGACTCTGTCTCTATACAGCCCTTTAATGTCTCCTCTCTGCCTATAAAAATGGAAAATTAAGGAGATGGGTATGTATCCAGAGAGCTGAGACCAGTCAGAAGATGCTTCCTCCACCTTTATTCTATTCTAATAGAATGCTCTTTGTTGTTCTACAAGACAGCTGGACTGATTTCTTCTGCCTCTGTCTCATAGACATTTCCAAACTCACTGATCCCTCATCTCTGAGGAGGGTTCTATGACAGACAGTCATTCTGTTTGAGAGTGAGCGGTGAAGTTGGATCCAGGTCAAGTCACCAGATTTAGAAAAAAAGAACATAAGAGCCCAGCTAAACCTGAACTTTGAAAACCCAGTGGCTAAGTTTTAGTATTAGTACAGCCTGTACAACCTATACTTCATTTATCCATATATATGTATATATTTATATATAAGTATATTTAATATACACTTAATTTATACACACATACATGCATCTGGTGTTTCCATGATGTCTTCTATTTTGCCTGACAATCCCAGATCCAGGCTTCGTTGAATAGTTTGCAGGCCTACACAGAAGAAAACTTCATTCAGGGAAATGTTCTAACTTTAAAATGTAAAGTTAACACGAGAACACCTCAAATAGAGTCAGTGTCCATCAATTCACAGTACAGATAGACATCTTTTCTATGACACAAAATACAAGACCTACTAACCTGGTGACATATTTAAGGAGGCAGTTGTGTTATGCCCAGTGAAGAACACACTTCTAGGCGATCAGACGGGGGTTTCTAATATGCAACTGCTGGAAGACACAGTCTACACACACCCAAGTGTTTCATTCGGAGCTCACACATCTCCATCTGTCACCAGAACACATGTTTGGCACAGACTAAAAGCCAAGAGCAGTCTAACAAATATTTCAAAACTGAATTTATATCTTTCTAACACATGGTTTATATACGGATGTCATACCTAGCAAGCTTTGCAGTTCTCAAATAATATCCTGGCTAAAGCACAGATGATGTCTACAGTCGACTGCAATGCCGAAATGATTTGCTTTTAAAATATGTTAAAGAAAGCTCAGTTTATGAGGGGCTCCTGCCAGAGTCGCCTGTTTCAGTATGCAATTGTTATAAAGTTCGGGACATGAATCCAAATGCATCTGCCATAAAGCCAAATATTTGCATAACTCCTTATTCAAAGGGGAAGCGCTCCTGGAAAAACACGAGTTGCGATCACCATTATCGAGGGCGCACTCACATGTTAGCAGATTCAGAACTGCCTCCTAACCCCTGCAACTCTGAGTGTCTCCACCATCTAGAAAATCTATATGTCAAATCTATAGGCTGTACCAAGTGGGTTTCTCCATGCATAACCATAGTCTAAGTTGTTCTCCTATAGGGCATTTTCTAGATGAAAATTCGAAGTACCCAAAAGTAGTTTTTTTCTTCTTCAGCCCCCAAAAGCCACGTACTTGCAGACTTTCGGTTCCTTTCTCATTTTTCCTCCTCCTACGGGATAGCGTGTAGACACAGGCCCATTTTATTAGACAGCAGGCAATACTCGCCACTGGCCAACGATGTTCTTATAAATATTTCAATCCCCTCCCTGTTCCCAAGAAGAAGATGGAAAAACTGAAACAGCTAAAAGCAAGCAGGGTCTGGGCACTGGCACAGACTGTAATTCCACTTTTACAGTGTGTCCTCCAGATCACTGCTCGGGAGAACTGTGGGGTGGGGAGGGAAGAA
Organism: Pachyuromys duprasi; assembly: GCA_028658305.1. Taxonomy (NCBI): domain Eukaryota; kingdom Metazoa; phylum Chordata; class Mammalia; order Rodentia; family Muridae; genus Pachyuromys; species Pachyuromys duprasi. The sequence continues at coordinate 11,061,388 of CM053762.1, forward strand.
ATTGTCACATTGGCTTTCTGTGGAAATCATGCGATTTTTATTCTTCAACTTGACTGTATCAGCAGAAATCAGAGACACGTGGAGGAAACACTCATATTGAATCCCACACATTTTCTAGGGTCAGCCAAGCTTAGAAGGTGCTCCTCAAAGGGAGGAGAGAGGAATTTAGCCCAAAGGAAAACAAGGGCCACCTGGCGTTCCTTACAGGGAGACTTAGTTTATCTGATACTGTCGTCCCTGATTGGAGAAGTGGTAGCTAGAGTGTCCAGCTCAGCTCATTTCCTCGAGACGTTCTCTGGGGCTCAGGGTGTGTTGCCCCTGTTGTAAAGAACAGTCTTGTACTGATATAGCCACATATGCCATCTCATACAGGTGGGCAGGGATGCTGCCGTAGGTAAGATCCCTTCACCTGATCTTTGCAGAGTAGAGCAGTGAGCTGCTCGCATCGCTGGCAGTCAGCTCAAACCCAGGCCTTCAGGGCCAGGGAAACAGCACTATCATGAAAGTGCTTGCTTGCCCTACAAGCCTGAGGACCTTAGTTCTATCCCCAGAACCCACAGAGAAGAAGTTGGGTATGGGGGAATTCACTTGTAATCCCAGTGCTGGGGAAGTAGAAAAGGGCAGATTTCTTGGGCTTTTCTGTCCCTTCAGGCTACTAAGGAAGTTCCACAGAGAGACCCTGTCTCAGAAGACAAGGTGGGTGGCTCCTGAGTCATAACACCTGAAGCTGACCCGCTTCCATGTGTGCCATGTTTCCATGCATGTACAGATGTGTGCATGCAAATACACACACAAACACACATACTCAAACACACACACACACACACACACACACACTTGCTGTGGTCATCAAGTCCCACCCTTTGTGCTTTCTCCCTCACCTGCAATGGCACCTCTGGTACCTGTCTGCGCACTCCCCACCACCTCCTGTTTTCACATCAGCTGCTGGGGTAGATAAATGGGCTTGGAGGCAGGGTGGTGGTCAGGACATCACTGGAGCCAGGGTCTGGCAGAAAGCACTGAGAACCAGGTCCAGAGCTGGTGGCCTGGTAACCTAGGATTTTGGGCCTTCCTCGTGTTCTACCACACCAGATGGAGTCTGGTGGTGACTGGCTCCTGCTAGCTTGCCCCTCTTCCGGCCTCAATGGAGCTAATCAAGATGGCCCCCAGCTCTGGCTCAGTGGACACCAGCAAGCATTCTCACAGCATGACAGGTCCCTACCTGAGGCTCACACAAAAGGCTTGGCCTGGTTCTTTAAGCACTAAAACTTCTCTTCCCCATCGTGTGGTTAATGCATTGGCATACTGGTGTGACCTGGCCACAGGGTGCTGAAATAAACTATGGCTTTCTGCCCTCTGAGCCCTTGGACACAGGACCTTGAACCTAACACATGCCGAATAAATGTGTTGAGTGAAAGTGAAAGAAAGGGAAGGGTTTCTCAAGCTGTCAGATGATGAGCAAAAAAAAAAAAAATTAACCTCTACATGGGCAAGAAGTCCAGCATCCAGGAACAAAATGTTCACGCTCATTAGCAGGATAATGTATTCATGTCTGCATTGTTTTCCCAGCATCCTCTTCTCTGACAAGGGTACCATGCCTCCACAGGTACTTTTAGGCCAGCTTCATGTATGCCCACATATTCTAGAGTCTAACACTGAATCCCCTCCACCCTTTGGACTCAACCCAAGCAGTGGGCGATGATGATACTTCAGTCCTTGGTAGACTCTGGTCCTATGCTTTCTATCTCAGTGTGGTAGTCTTGGAAAATATCTGAAAACACTTGGGACTCAGCTTTGTTGGCATGCCTTAGAGAGCCAGACCCACCTGGCTTGCGGGCTAGAAGATGTTCTTAGGCAGTACAGAGCCAAAACTCTAAGGTCAAGGAGAAGAACAAGTTACTTCCCTTTCAGTTCCCTGACAGCCTTCTAATTAGGACAGAGTCCATTTGGCATAACACACTGAAGACCTCCCCAGCCACTGGCCACCCACCCTTTCTCACAAAGGGCTGTGGTTCAGGACACCAGAAGACATGATAATCTCTAGCCAGCATTTAGTAACACTATTTAGCTTTCTTCTGATTTATTTTTCTAGTGTTTATGTTAAGAGATCCTGGCTTTCTGTTTCCAATGCACAAGGACCATTTCCTTCTTAATTTTATGCAAAAGAGAAAAATTAAGATCAATGGAAGAAAAAGTATCTAACACTAGCACAGGTAATGCATGCCTACCAGAAGATTTATGAAAGTGATTCTCAGGTCATGCTGTGAGTCCAGGTGCTACATGGGCTACCCAGTCCATGGTTGGCCACTGCTGATATATGTTTAAATACTTGAAGAGCTACATAACAAGCTCTCACCACCATGACAGACATGCACATCGTATTGTAGACCAGACAACCCAGAGGACACTAAGCTAATAGCCTCTGGCGACTACCCTAAACTTGAAGGACAGAGGATGCTCTCACTGTGGGTGCTTCCTACTGTGATTAGAGCAGCTTCTGTCTATCATGCTTGGGCACATTCTTCCAGGAGTGGAACACTTAAGTATCTTCTGTCTATCAAGCAGCCAAGAGATTCAAGAGCAATGATAACTTGTGTATGGTGATGAGCAGGACACTAAGTTGGTGCCAGTGAACTCAGAACCTCCTGAGATCATTTGGAAACCTGAAGATTTTATTGAGTATCTGGTCCTGCCCATTGACAATCAAAGGTCATGAAGTCAGTGATGAAAGAGTTCAGAGTCTAGGTGGAAAGACAACTGTGTCAGACAAAGATGGCAGAATATGCAGGGACAATGCCTATCATAGCTCCATAGCCCCTCACCCTCTCAGAGGGGTAAGAGGGCAGGGATGTTTCCCCAGGGACAAGGACTGTAAGCACAAGGAAAAGCAGGCAGGGGTGGCATCTGGGACCAGGAAAGCAGATCTCAGAAGGAGACACTCAGTGAGGAAACATGGCAGACAGTTATATCCACTTGACCCTTTCCCCCATTTTATCTGCGGTGCACGTCTACATGTTCATGAAAACTGAATAATATGAGAATTCTCTGTAGCAAAATTTGAAAAAGACAGAGACAACTCCAGTGATACTAACCACTCTCTGTAAACCAATAAAGCTAGTTGAATCCAGGTACAACAGCCTCTTCTTTCACCTACACCTTCTGGAAGGGATCCTAATGAGCCCTCCTGAGTCAATTGCTCTACCATAAACAATCGTGGTCTTCACAACAGTGAAGCCTATATCACAAATCTGCTAGATTGTGTCTTAGTCTGTGTCCTGGTTAGCTTTAGCTATCAACTTGGTATAGTCTAGATCTTAAGAAGGGAATATCTATTGAAGCATTGCCTAGACAGTATTGGTCTGTGGGCCTTCTGTGGGGATTGTCTTGATTGTTAGTTACTGGAAGGTGTCAGCCCACTGTTGGCAGCATCATTCCCTGTGCAGGTGATCTTGGGCTGTATAAGAAAGCAAGCTAAGCATCGGTGTGGAAGCAAGCCAACAAGCAGTGTCTCTTCACGGATTCTTGTGTTGAGCCTATGTTGATTCTTGTGTTGATTCCTGCTGACTTCCACTGTGGCAAGGAAGTTAAGGCAGCAGGAGCTTGAAGTAGCTGGCCACACTGCATCAGCAGTTAGGAAGCAGAGAGCAACTGAATGAATGCTCTTGGCTCAGCTAATGCCAAGAGTCCTTGGCATTATTCAGTCTAGTCCTAAAGCCCAGGGAAAGGGGATATTCTTCTTTATGGTGAGTCTTCCCACTTCAGTTAACCTCATCTAGGTAATCTCTGACTGGTCCCTGAAGACTTGTGATTCCACATCATGTCAAATTGACAATTGACACTAACCATCACACTTCTTACCCCATCCTTCCTCATATGAAAAATGACAGTAATTTGTAGATTGTCACTGGCATCCTTAGGGATTCAAGAAGTAATTTTTATTATGAAAAAGCTCACTCAACTATATCCTTTGATGATGCTAGTTTAAGATGATTGGACTCTTCCCTTCACAAGCATCAACTTCCAAAAATTTTAATGATGCTTTTGTAGGGAAAGAGTAAAGCAGGATTCCACAGAAAGACATGTGGGATCTGACATGCAGTAGGCACAGAATGAATATCTGTGAGAAAATGGGAAAGCCTGGTGATTGCAGGATTGGGGTGGTTCCAATTTCTGCTAGATTTCTAAAATTCCATCGCTCCTTTATTCCATACACATTACAGGCAGTTATAATGCAAACGACTTTAGAATTATAACTGATGTTTGATTCTTTTTTTTTTTTCAAGTCATGGTTTTTCTGTGTAGCCTTGGCTGTCCTTGAACTCACTCTGTAGACCAGGCTTGCCTTGAAGTCATAGAGATCTGCCTGCCTCTGCCTCCTGAGTGCTGGGATCAAAGGTATACACCACCACTGCCCAACTTGAAATTTGAGTTATTAATTTAAAGAATGTTCATTGCACATGATACTGTGTTACATGCAAACTTTTTCATAAACTATGAGCATATGAGCATATTCCCCCTTTCACCTCCCTCTTCATCCCTCTCTGGTTGGTTTTTCAAATTGGCTATTCAAAATTAAAGTTCTGTAAGACCAGACTCCAAAAGGGAAAAATATAGATGAAAACAGAAATCTTCTAGAGAGTGTTACAGGCTTGGCCAGAGCAAGATTTTTGTGAAAACACTGCTAAGTTTTTGACAAATTCTCAAATTTCAATCAATAAAATTCTAAATCAATGTTCATGTCATTTTAGGGAAGTTTCACAAAAGGCAGATAGAAGTTTTTCACATACTTATTTCATTGGTCACAGGGTTTAGAGTGGTTTACAGACAATTTGTATAATAAGAGCTCCTATGTCAACCTTTAAATAAAATTCCTCACAGCGAAAGAAAAAATATTAAAGACTGAAGACTTTTGAAAGTTCTGTTTTAAAAGTTTATATATCAGGGGTGTGTGTGGTGTGTGGTGGCATACAGCATTAGTTCCAGCTCTTGGAAGACAGGGGCAAACAGATCTCTGTGAGTTTGAGGCCTACCAGGACTAAGTAGTGAAACTTTATCTTAAAAATGAAATTGATCAAAGACTATGCAGACAGTCCTGATGAGACATGATAGGTTAGGGTCAGATGGAAGGGGAGGAGGACCTTCCCTATCTGTGGACTGGGGGAGGGGCATGGGAGGAGATGATGGAGGGGGCTACAGCTGGGATACAAAGTGAATAAATTGTAATAAATTTTAAAATTTTTAAAAAGAAGTAAACTATAAAAAATGAAAATGATACTTTTCACTCCAAAATATATGAAATGGACCCAAAATGCTTTAAGTATTATCAAGAAAGATTAAAAACAGTTAATTGTGAGCTGCACTGAAAAGGCAAAGGAATTCTAGCTCTCACTCCTCATTGAAGGATGTTCCTTCTGCAGAGGGTGGAGTTAATGACAGAAAGCTGCAAAAGGTCAAAGGGTAGAGAATAAGCCATTGTGGGGAACTCAGTCCCAGGTGATGTGTCCACAAGCACATGCCACACACATAAGGCTCATGGAACATCACCAAAGAGGGGACAGAATGACTGTAAGTGCCAGAGGGCCAGGAAATTTGCTGCAAGATTATGTCTTTATGTATATGAGAGGGAAGCTATACACAGAAAGTCTCAAACATATGATCACCTAAAGAAAACTTCAGCAATGACAATATTAATTGACCTGCCAACACAATTGGGGGAAGTCTCACAAGACCTCACCCCAGATAAAAAGCTATAGGCAATTAATGCCCATTGAAAGAGGGAGAATCAGTTTCCCCCAAGGACAAGTCCCCGCTAGATTACTCAGTTCCAAGTGGTTGGCCCTAAACACCGATGCATATGGATCAGCGGGATGTCTTTATATTTGTGCAAATGGTAATTTAAAAAAAAAAAGAAGCCACAAATTTGAAAGGAAGAGAATGTGTGGGAGGAGTTGAAGAGAGAGAGAGAGAGAGACAAAAAGACAGATAGACACACACACACACACTCTCCCTCTTTCTCTCTCATGGAAAACTTTACCTTTAGCTCAAGTGTGACAAATTCAAATATATTATATCTTGATGGAGTTAGATATTACCCTTTGATGATGCTTGTAATAAATCTCTGATAAAACCACACTCATTGCTCTATCAATGACAAGTTATAGCAACATATCGATTACTATTTGCATCAATAAGCCAAAGGGAGAGGGGAGGGAAAGAGTTTGAATCTTGGTGTCCAAATCTAGCTCATATAATTCAATGTTCAATACTGAATATTTCTAAAAGTCCAACCTGAAAACCTGCAGGTCAGCAGCCAGTTCTCCAGTCAGCAGCGAGGCAATGAGAGCCCTCACATCAGAGACTGGGGCAGAAGCAGGCCTGCTATTTGCATTCATTTGTAAACCCGTGGTTTATCTTTGAATCACTGTAATAAAGCAATAAAAAAAGAACTATGAGAAATAAATGTAAGAAAAGTGAAATTATTTATAGGTAGTATGATTAGTTACCTAGGAAACCCAGGAAAGGCAGCTGCATATCTTCTAAAAAGAAACATGATATTTTAATAGATATACCAGTCCCCAAATGCATGTGTGTAAATCAATACAAGAAAATGCCATTACTAAAATAAAATTGAAAATTGGATCCCATTTACAATGACAAGGAAAGACAAACAACCAAGGGTGAAAAGCCACCTAAATAAAACACATAGAGGGAGATAGATGATAATGCTTTCATATAAAATTATGGCCTACAGAAGGGTAGTACCACAATATATAAATAGCCCTTAATAAATCAATTGGAGGAAGACAAATCCCTCAATAGCAAAGTGACCAAGAAGCAAAAAGTGACAATCCCAAAATCACGAATCTCAAATTGATTTTTAAATATAAAAAATTCAACTACATTACCATATAAAAATATCTCAACTTCTCCATCTGCTGACTTCATGTTTTTATGTGCACACTCATTAAACAAATTCTCCTTTATCCCACCCCCCCTGCTATTCCTCGATCCTGCAAAGAATAAACAATGGCATATTAAGGTCGACTTTGGAAGAAAGCCTTGGGTAATTTAGGGGATCCCTGATGGATCTATCTAATGCAGATTTATACCATGTGTGGAGGTCAGAGGGCAACTCTCAGGATTCTGTCCTCTCCTGCCCCTTTGTGGGATCCAAACATGACTTATTCCATAAGACCTATACCTAAGCACCTCTATCACTAAGCTATCCTTCTGACCCTCCATTTTATATTTTGTTACAGGGTCGCTCACTAGCTCACCAACTGGTTAGGTTGGCTGACTAACAAGACCCCAAGATGTTCCTGTCTTGAGCCTTCCCAGCACTGAGATTATAGGCACATGCCAGCAAACCCAGTGTTTAAATGGGTGCTGGGGATCTGGATGCAGGTGCCTCTGGAACAGGTACTTCAGCAAACGAGCTGTCCCTCTATCCCTTTTAAAATTTGCAATCTAGGAAACTTGCAAAGAAAATATAATGATTGCAAACCATAAAATGAGCAATGGAGAGTAGTCTGCAAGACAGGTTAGGAGACGCAGCCTGTGGGAACAGACTGCAACATATGGCCAGATTTCACAAGGTTCCTTAGTTCTCTCTAAACTCCTGTGGAATTCTAACCCAGTCCTGCTCACATCCACTGGGACTTATTTTTGACTCTAAAATGTCTATGGAACATAGTCAAGGGAGTAAAGAAAGGTTCTGAAGGCACAAAAGACTGAAATCTTACAGGCATTGGACTTGTTAAGCAGTGACATGGACAGATCAATAGCAGCCAATCAAAGCATTCAAAGTCACCCAAATATGCATAAAGAGTTAGTACATGGTCAAATTATTACTTTCAATCACTAAAATGAAGTAGTGGACACAACTGGGTATAAATTGGTAGATGTGTAGCCTCATTTGCATATCAAAATAAATACTCTATGGATGCATAATGCAACTGTAATAGAAACAAAAAACCTAAAGTCACTAAGGCACAGCTTCTTATAGCCCTTCTCGAAGTCATGGCAGAAGCATGCTCCTTTCCATCCCTTAAATGTTGAAGGTGCCCATTCTAATCCCAGTGGAAGGCACTAAAATACAACAATAAAACCAGAGGACACAGTGGACCAACCCTAAGGCTGCTCAATCTAAAATAAATCAGAAAAAAGAGCAAAAGAAAAAACACAAACAGCAAATATAAGAGAAACAACAGAATAAAGAGGCTTGGACATAGTTCATTCATTAGGGTTCTTTCTGGCCATGCTCAAAGCCCTGGGTTCAATCCAGAGCATAATATAAACTAGGTATGGTTATTTTGGAACTCACCTATAATCTTAGCACTAAGGAGGTAGTGGCAAGAAAGTTCAAATGTTCAAGGTCATCCTTGGTGACATAGCAAATTTGAGACAAGCCACTGATATGAGCCCTTGTTTAAAAAGAAAAACTACTAAAAACCTACCACATTATGATTAATCAGATTAAATATAATTGAATTAATCTACTTAAAAGTCCAAGATACAAAATAGATTAAAAGACAAAGCCAAACTCTGGGAAGCAGAGCTGGTAGATCTCTGTGAGTTTGAAGCCTGCCTGGTCTACAAAGTGAGTGCAGGACAGCCAAGGCTACAAAGAGAAACCCTGTCTCAAAACAAACAAACAAAAAACTCCACCAAAAACAAAAAGACAATTACATATTGTTTTCAAGAAATTTACCACATATATATATATATATATATATATATATATATATATATATATATATATATACACACACACACACACACATATGCTTGTCTGGATGGGAGGGCTGATCCTTAAAAATGGTACCCCATGCTACACAGGCTCAGTCAACATAGGAAAGCCCAGGTGGCTGTATATATATATATCAGAGTAGACTTCAGACAGGGACCATTTCCAGGTCTGGAAAGATGGCCCAGTGGTTAAGAGTACTTGCTGCTCTTCCAGGGTACCTGAGTTCATTTCCCACCAACCATATTGGGTAGCTCACAACTGCTTATGTAACTCCAACTCAAGAGGATCCAGTACTTTCTTCTAGCCTTCATGGGTGCTGCACTCACCTGCATATTCCCACATTCTACACACACACAACTCCAAAGTGATCTAATGCCCTCTTCTGGTCTTCATGGACACTGTACTCACAGGTACATAGCCACACACAGAGACACATAATACACATAGTTTAAAATAATAATAATATTATTATTATAGAATCATTGTCAGATAAGGAGAACATTTTGTATCAATGCATATGTCATCTTAAAGAATTTCCGCTCCCTGGCAGTGGGCAGAGACACCTTGTTGTCGGTGGTGTTCTTATATCAGTATGGGGCAGAGCATATGGCAGTTCTCTGTTCATCCTAGCTTGATGTATGGCTTGATGGCCAAAGCTGTCTTATGCCTAGGACTCATAAAAATCAGGTCAAGTCAAATCCAGGCAGCACAGTACTGAAGAAGGCAGAGACCTGCAGACAGTCATGGCACCCACTGACCTGGCCTCCAGCACAAGTGGGCCACGGATGCTTGCTTGTCACCATACCATGAAGCATGGATGGAGGGTGTCACCCGGGGACCTGCCAGCCGTGTGGCCGGACTTCAGCCACCACCATGCGTTGAGTATGTGGTGGTCAGACAGGAGAGAAAGAAGTGAAGCAGCGTGAACATTCTGAAGGACTGGAGAGGTGAGGGTGGAGAGGAGCAGCCTGTTCGGAGTGACCAGCCTTGCCGCCTGAAGCCATGGTGAGGCACCAGTCCAAGCTGCCACTGAGTGCTACATCTGAGTCTATGTCTGTGCGGCAGTGGGGATCAATGTCTGTGACTCATGTTACCAGTAGAGAACATTGGGATGTCTCTGGCAGGGGCAGCTGCCAGGGGCCACATGACTGGCCAAAGACTAAGCATTGCTGGCCCCACCCCTCACAGGATATGTTGCTCAGGAGAGCTGGCCCCATCTCTCACCTGAAGCAGCACTGAGAGTGGGCCCTGTGCTTTGGCAAGGCAGCACAGTGGAATTGGTCCTGGCAGTAGGGTTTGGGGAGTGTGTGTGTGCGCACGTGCGTGCGTGCGTGCGTGTGGCCAGTCCTGAGATTGTGAATGTGGGAGAGCTGGCCCTGCCCTACTTGCCTGCTGTGGAATGCCATGGTGATGCCACCCTTCCCTGCCCCTTGACATCTTTGGCAGTCTGGAAAGCTACCCACAAGCTCAGGAGCTTAGGATAGCTAGCCTTGCCCCTTACCAGCTGCAGTACTTGAGAGAACAGGCTCTATACCTCTCCTGGACAGCATAGCAGACCTGTGGTGGTGGGGTTAGGGATGGGTGCAGATGAGCCAGCCCCAAGGGTGAAAGCTTGGGAGAGCTTGCCCTACCACTCATCTGTGAGATGGCATGGGTGTGAGAGTGATGACCACCCCTCCTCCTGCCACCTACAGCCGTCAGGAGAACTGGCCCTCAGGTCATGAGAACAGGTGAGCTGTCCCTACCCATCAACAGTTTCAGTGCTTGGAAGAGTGGGCCCTGCACCCCATCTAAGCAGCACAGTAGAGCTGACCCTGGTGGTAGGGGCACAGGTGAGACAGCCCTAAGAATGAAAGTGCAGGAGAGCTGGCCCTGCCACTCATCTGGTGTGAGCTGCTATGGGTACAGGGGTGTTGCCCTCTTCCCCTCTCTTCCTCACCACCTGCAGTAGCTGGGAAAGCTAACCCCGGAGTTGTGAGAGTGGGAAAGCTAGCCCTGCCCCATCACTGGCTGTAGTACTTGGGAAAGTAGGCCATGCAACCTGCCTGGGCAATACAGTAGAGCTGGCCCTGATGGTGAAAGCATGGTGAGCCAGCCCCGAGGGCTATGAGAGCAGGAGAGCTGCCCCTCTTTGCAGGCTACAGCATAGAGTAGGGAGAGTAGGTCCTGAACCTTGACTGGGTAGAACAGTGGGGCTGCCTCTGGCGGTATGGGTGTGGTTGGGTTGGCCCCTAGGGCACAAGGACAACAGATTGGACCTTGTCTTCTGACTCTGGTAGCATTGGGTTGCCTAGCAGTGCTGAAGAGCTTGCTCTGTTGGTATGGATAGAGGACAGTCAGCAGGCTGACCAGCTCAGCTACCACCCAGGCCCAGATCCAGGGCTCTAAATTGGTACACCCCAAAATTTACATCATCTGCAAACAGTTGGGATGCGTGAAAAAGCCAGTCCTGCTGTTCCAAAGCTGCAGGGTCTCCATGACATAGAGCAACAATAGGATAATTGGGAGGAGTCCCAGTGAGGGTCCAATGTTGATGGTGTCACAGAAGCCAGAGATCTTAAACCAGACCAACGACTCATTATAATTAATATTTGCAAGTGCATATGTGTAGACATAAGGATGTACTGTGGACACAATGTAACACACCAACTCCCATGATGAGATACCTTTTATGATTTGCTGCTATTGTTGTTTATTCATTTACGTATATGTTTTATTTTTAGAAGGAGGTTGCAAGGGCAAAGGGTGAATATGAAGGGATAAGGGAGATGAGCAGGGCTGGGATATACAATGTGAAACTAAACTCACAAAGAATCAATGAAAAGATTAAAAAAAAAGAATTCCCAAAGAGAAACAAATTTATAACTTCAATGTAGGCTTTTAGTCTTATTTTTATTTTCTTTTATTTTTTCCAAGACAAGGTTTCTCTGGGTAGCTCTGGCTGTGCTAGAGCTTGCTCTGTAGACCAGGCTGGCCTCAAACTCACAGAGATCTGCCTGCCTCTGCCTCCTCAAGTGCTGGGATTAAAGGTATGCACCACTGCCTGGCTTAGTTGTTTTGGTTTTGTTTGTTTGTAGTAATTGATAGAAATGGTAAAAATAAAGATGGGTAAGCTCCTCCAAGTCCGTTCCACTTATGGAACACTGCCTTCCCACCATCTATAGAACAAACATTGCTTTCAAATGCTTGTCGAGTATTCACTAACACATGCTATCAACTCCAGTGTAGGAGTAGTCCCAATAGACAAACAGATATAAAAATCACAATAGAAATGCATCCTCTGTAAGCATATGACATTAGAAGTGAACAGCTGAAGACAGCTTCAATTTTTTTTTTCAAATATGTTCTCATTTAAACATAGCCTTGTAAGGGCCGTAGAGATGTTTCAGGAGGTAAAAGTGGGAGTCATGCAAGCCTAATGGCCTAAGTTCAAGCCCTACAACTCCCACGAAAAGCTGACATGGAGGCACACATCTGTAATTCAGGACTCTTGCTGGGAGATGGAAAGCAGAGCAATCCATCTCTCCGGGGCAATCTCCTGCAAGTTTGGGAGCCTAAATTATGTACCATGGTACAAACAACAAGATAGAACCTGCCTTAACAAGGTGAAAGACAAAAATCTGCACATGAACACACACACACAATATGCAAAGGTTAAAAAAAGCATGCTTATAAATAAGCCAAATATCAAAGAAAAATTACAAAAGGGAATTGTTTAATGTTTTAAAATAATTATTGCAAACATAGATTATATAAAAATATATGGTACACACGTAGAAGCACTTTACAGCTATATGCATATGTTCAAATGATATTTCTAAAAATTGAGAACATCTTGTGTTGACTGACATGTCTCCTCCCAGAGCAGGAGAACACTGTTTAGGGGAAGGAGAGACGGGGAAGCAAAGGCGCATACGCTGTGTGGCAAACAACTACAGAGGACGTGCTTTCAGACTTACGTTGGTTAGCTGAAAACAACCATGAAATTATTCAACTCTAATAAGATAAAAGCAAAATTGAGAGGATAATATGATCTACCAATTTTGGGAACTAAAACGGAGCACCATCAAAGCAGATTGTATGGGCATTCAGTATTAAAAAAAAAATTACGCCAATAAGACTATCTCAGGAAACATAGACTTAGTATTGAAAGACACAAAATTTCCAAACTTACCTCCAATGAGAGGAGCTATATAGATTTATATCTGTCAAAAGACCTGAATAATCAGGTCTTTCCCCAACACATGTTCATGTATGTGTGCCCATACATCAGCCCCAGATTATTACAGTGATGAATCCCAGCAGATGTATAAGAGAGAAATAACAATATCTTACTATAACTCTCTCACAAGATACAAGAGGAGGTAAAACCCTCACAGCTCTTATTAAGAGGCCAGTATAACCCCAACACCCAAACTAGGCAAGAATATAGCAGTGGAAGTCTTAGGAATGCAGACATAAAAACCTTAATAAAACATAAGGAGTTCAAATGCAGATCTCCCTGGATATGCATAAATGTGGATATATATGCATATGTGTATCCTGATATATATGTGTATATATATATATGTACATATATATAATGAGAAACAAATGAATGTGATAATTTGCAGAATTTAAATAAATCTTGAAGATCATATTCCCAGGCCTAAAACTAATTAGGCCACCCAATTGTTGTGTACATGGAAACTCTCCAAAAACATAAATCTCATTGTTCCTTTGATAACCCACTTCCATATCTCATGATCTCAGCTTATTTTCATATTTCTACAAAGAACAGATGGTAAACACTGAGAGAATTATAAAAATAAATGGTGTACCACTCTAGGACATGCTCCTTTTAAATTACTGGGAGTTTATCAACAGCCATATTCTTGCTAAGTTTCCAAACTTAAATACAAAAACATTTTCCGAAGCCACTGAAGCCATCCAAGATGGCTGTAAATAAAAGGACAGCCAAGGAACATGAGAGAGAGCAAGTTAATACTCAGGATTTGCAAATTAGCCTGGTGGAGTTCCCCATTGAATTTTGTGGCTGCTCAAGTTGACTTTGTTTAGAAAGAACATTTTGCCTCTCGGTTGGATTTTTACTCATTTGAATCAAGGTTACTCCAAAGGCCCAGCTTTCTGGAGAGGGAATTAAAAGGGAAAAGGGAACACACAGTTACATTTATCATCGTTGGGCCGCTAACTCACAGCTCCAGGGAACTCAAACCCACATTAGATTACAGAGCTTCTCACCCTGCTTCTCCATCTGTTTCCTTCCTGGGGGTAACCAGCGGTACCTGCTGAGCTAATAGAAACATCATCTGACGTATTATCATTTTATTGTTTACCCAATAGTTGGAGCACCATAGTATTTCCTAGAGGTGTTTCTTTTGGATTACTGATGTTAGAAATTCTACTTTTCCCATACCAAACATTAGGACAGATGGATTTTTTTTTTAAATAAAAGAATTGCCAAATGTGCTTATTCGTTTACATGAATGGTCAGATAAAGGCAAAAATGTAGGAAAGTGTAGCTCTTCAATTGAGCCACATTTGGTGGAAAGGAGAATTAAAGCACAATAGATGGGATTACCCACCCACCACGCTACTGTTGTTTATCTGGCGGCCTCACTGTCAGGCAATTTTGTTCCAGGGGGAACAAAATTCTTAGGAAAAAACATCAACTTGCCCTCTCTTCTTGCTGGTGAGCGCATCCATCCCTGCTACTGTTGCCATTCTTTGCTGATATCAGACTACAGTGTCTTCAGATTCTAACATAGACTGACAACCAATAATCGTTCAGGAATCTTCCACCACCAGATTAGGACTGCTTTGTGGAATGGGAAGCTACCAGGTTCTCAGCCTCTCCAGTGTGCAGACGGCCACTGTTGAACTATCCACTTCCTATCATTTGTAAGCCAGTCTAGTAAGTCCCTTTAGAATATATATTCACATATGTGAACATATATTAGAATAATATGACTATATATTTATATGTGAATATATATTATAATATATATTCTACCAGTTCTATTCCTCTAGAGAACCCTGTCGAATATGTTTGAGATGAAGTTTGGTCTAAGAGTTGTAATGAGAATGAACTGGAAACAGAGGCAAAGAAGACACAGCAGTAAACACAGAATCTGGGGCTGTTAGGGAACTGAAATGCAGGAAGAAAACTGCCCTAGAGACAGGATGTTATTACCCATCTTAATACCTGAGAACAGACACATCTATCTGTCAAAGACAGATCCAACAGTAACACTCATTGTCTAGCTGACTCACTGTGCTAGTCGGCCTAAGACCTTAAAGACTAGGCTTCCTGCTACGTTGGAATATCCAACCACTGCCTTAGGAATAGACTAGATTGGCCTTATGATTCTCTTTTAACTCACAGATTCCAGAAATCATATCACGATTAGATTATGTCACTTCAGGTTTCTTGCAAGCAGCATCCCTCCCCCAACTTCCATTTTCTACTGTCTCTCAACAGCTGCCAAGAATCCCTGGTTGGGAAATGAGAGAGTCTTCTGGGAAGTGTCACCAACCAGACTAGCACCTTAAAAAAACCTGTATTTGTCATGGTGGTATAAAATTTGGAAACATCATTCTGGTGAAGACTTCTGATGAAACCCAGCCCTGCCTATATATTGCCTACTGCTTCCAAGAGAAGCCATATCTGAACAAAGCTCTCAAATACAGCCAGACAAGTAGAGGAACAAGTAGAAGCATATAGACAGGAAACAAATGAAAAAATAGAGGCCATCAAGAAAGACAGGAATCCATATTAAAACAGATGAAGAAATGGTGCAAGACTTGAAAACAAAATTAGAATCAATAAAGAAAAGACAAACAGAGAAAACCTTGGAGCTGGAGAACTTAGAGAAAAGATCAGGAACCACAAAGGTAAGCATCACCAACAGAATACAAGAGAGAATCTCAAGCACTGAAGATACAATTGCAGAAATTGATACATCTCTCAGAGAAAAAGTAAAATCAGAAAAGTTCCAAACACAAAACATACAAGAAATCAAGGACACCATGAAAAGACAAAACTCTAAGAATAATAGGAATAGACGAAAAAGAAGATTCTAGGCTCCAAGGTCCAGAAAATATTTTCAAGAAAATCATAGAAGAAAATTTTCCCAACTTAAAGAAAGAGATGTCCATAAATATACAAGAGGCCCAGAGAACACCAAATAGACTAGACCAGAAAAAACTCCTCACATCACACAATAGTAAAAAAAAAAAAAAAAAAAAAAACAACAACACTAAATCTACAGGAAAAAGAAAAAAAATATTAAAAGCAGCAAGGGGAAAAGGCCAAGTACCATATAAAGGTAGACCTAACTGAATAATACCAGACTTCTCAACAGAAACTATGAAAGCCAGAAGAGCCTGGGAAGATGTCATGCAGACTCTAAGAGACCACAGATGCCAACCCAGACTACTATACCTAGCAAAAGCTTTCAATCAACATAGATGGAGTAAACAAAATATTCACAACAAAACTAAACTTAAACAATATCTACAGAGCAACCCAGCCCTATAAGAGATACTAGAAGGAAAATTCCAATCCAACAAAATCAATTACACCCCCCCCCAAAAAAACACAGGATATAGATAACTTCACAACAAAAAAAAAAATAAAAGAAAACAAGCATAGAAATACAGTAACACCACCAACTCCACAATAAAAGGAACTAATATTCATTGGTCACTATTGTCTGTCAACATCAATGGACTCAACTCTCCAATAAAAAGACACAGACTAACAGAATGGTTGCAGAAACAGGATTCAACATTCTGATGCATCCAAGAAACACCCCTGCAACAAAGACAAACACCACTTCAGAGTAGAGGGTTGGAAAAATGTTTTCCAAGCAAACAGATCCAGAAAACAAGCTGGAGTAGCTAACCTAATATCTAATAAAGTAGACTTTCAACCAAAAAAATCAAGTAATCCAATTATAAAAAATGGGGTACAGCGCTAAACAGAGAATTCTTAATAGAGGAATGTCGAATGGCAGAGAAGCACTTAAAGAAGTGCTCAATGTCTTTAGTCATCAAGGAGATGCAAATCAAAACGACCCTGAGATTTCACCTTATACCAATCAAAATGGCTAAGATAAAAACTCAAGTGACAACACATGCTGGAGAGGATGTGGAGAAAGGGGAGATCTCCATTGCTGGTGGGAATGTAAACTTGAACAACCACTTTGGAAATCAATCTGGCATTTTCTCAATTAGAAATAGTGCTACCTCAAGATCCAGCTATACCACTCCTAGGCATATATCCAAAAGATGCTCAAGTATACAACAAGGACATTTGCTCAACCATGTTTGTAGCAGCTTTATTCATCAAAGCCAGAATCTGGAAACAACCTAGATGTCCTTCAATGGAAGAATAAATACAGAAAGTGTGGTACATTTACACAATAGAATACTTCTCAGCAATTAATAACAAGGAAATCATGAAATTTGCAGGCAAATGGTAGGAAATAGAAAAGATCATCTACTTACCTAATGAGGTATCCCCGAAGCAGAAATACACACATAGTATATATATATATATATATATATACTTATTTATAAGTGGATATTAGACATATAATATAAGAAATACATACTAAAATTAGTGCACCTAAAGAAGCTAAGCAAAAAGGCGCACCCTGGGTAAGATGGCTCAATCCTCATTCACAAAGGCAGTCAAGACAAACATTGGAAGAGAGAACAGGACAAGAACCTACCACAGAGGGCCTCTGAAAAACTCTACCCAGCAGGGTATCAAAGTAGATGCT
This sequence comes from Pachyuromys duprasi, assembly GCA_028658305.1. Lineage (NCBI taxonomy): Eukaryota > Metazoa > Chordata > Mammalia > Rodentia > Muridae > Pachyuromys > Pachyuromys duprasi. Next base: position 11,078,926 of record CM053762.1, read on the forward strand.
GAGACTCATAGCCAAACTTTAGGCAAGGTACAGGGAATCTTATGAAAGAAGGGGGAGTTAGAAAGACCTGGAGGGGACAGGAGTTCTACAAGGAGAGCAACAGAACCAAAATATCTGGGCACAGGGGTCTTTTCTGAGACTGATAATCCAACCAAGAACCATTGATGGAGATAACATAGAACCTCTGCACAGACATAGCCCATGGCAGCTCAGTCTCCAAGTGGGTTCGCTAGTAAGGGGAACAGGGACTGTCTCTGATATGAATTCAGTGGCTGGCTCTTTGATCACCTCCCCCCTCAGGGGGAGCATCTTAACAGGCCACAGAGAGAGACAATGCACCCAACCCTGATGAGACCTGGTAGGTTGGGGTCAGATGGAATGGGAGGAGGACCTCCCTTATCAGTGGACTTGGGGAAGGGCATAGGAGGAGACAAGGGAGGGAGGATGGGATTGGGAGGGCACAAGGAAGAGGGCTACAGTTGGGATACAAAGTGAATAAACTGTAATTAATAAATTTTGTAATTAATAAAAATAAATAAATTTTTAAAAAAGAAAAAAGAGAGAAGCCATATCAGAGTACCAAGAGAGTCATGCCTAGATCTTTATCCATGAACACTGTGAGAACATAAGCAAGTGCTGACATTAAATATATGTATATTATAACTTCTATCAATATTTGCTCTATCTGTTGTGGGTGAAAGTTGCCAGGTTGTGTCTTGCATCTATTCATTCTCATGAATAGAATAAGGAATTAAATTTGTCACACAATGTTTTCCTGCAGAGAAAACACAGTTGAGCTGATAAGCTGTTAATAAGATGCTTTAGTAAACAAAAGGCTAAATTCTTTGGATCCTAAAAATGGGCCTTTAATGACAAGACTGTAGGACAAGTCTTGTAGGATCTTCAGAGTGAAAGACTCAACTGTTTTATCTGTGTCCTTCTGGAAAGCACAGCAGCTGTCTCCTCCGTGGGAACCCCAGGATAATCAAAAGTGGAGATGGGAAAAAGCTGGAGTCTAAAAGGGTGCATGAAGATCATGACTCCTCCCCCTGTCAGCTCAGTGGACTCTGAAACCAGCCATCAAATTGCACTTGCTCTGCCACTTGGCAGCTGCAGTAACTAAGTCAGATCCCAAGTTCTCCATGCCTAAGCTCCTCCGTCTGCATAATGGATGGCGTAATGGTCACATACTTCCATAGACTATGGTCCCATTTTAACACGCTGCCCCCTTCAAAGGGTTTATCCCAGTGCCTGCTGAATGTCAGGGAAACTGCCAGTGGCAGTTTGCTTGGATCAGCCTGAGTCCTACTATGCCTTTCATTCTTAGTACAGGGATTCACATGTACAGTAGCAGCTGCATTTCCTACCAGGTCCAAGGCTCTGTGCATCTTAAACTTCCAGCCTCGGCTTTCTAGTGGGAAGAGAGTCAAGCATGGCTCCTGACTCCTGGGGTGGGTTGGTGGAGGATGAGACGAGAAGGAGACCAGAGTCTCAGAACAGAATTGACTGGTTGAAATCACACAAGAAACTTTAATTCTTTCCTTTAAGGTAAAGGAAACCAATGTTCAGAAACATTACTGTTCTATACGTACAAAATCTTTTGTTCAGTTTTAGTTTTCTTTCTAAAAAGGAGCTCTGAGGTAAATCTGGATGTGTTGGAGTAGGACTGAGTAGATGTCTTTGAGGAACCACTTAGAACAAAGGTGGCTAGAACTAATGATGAAAGAATAATCCAGAAAAAAACCATCTCAGTAACAGGGGAATGCATACACTCATACTCTACTTACCGCTTTTCTGTATGAAAAAGTAACACCAACCTTTGGTCTTGGGGTTGAATTCCTTCAAATTCTAGAATGTTTGTTTCTTCTTCTTCTCCTCCTCCTCCTCCTCCTCCTTCTTCTTTAATCCGTAGAATTTCGAATAGCAAAGTTACAGAGCTTCGAATGGGCTACACTATTGATGCCACATGTTCTGACTGGTCATTGGCATGAGAGTTAGGAAGCTATGTGCTTAAGTTTCATTCACAAAAGCGTGAAAGATTCTTATCTTGAGATGGTAACTAGTATCAAAACCTACCCAAACCCTTGATGAGCATTTTAAACTCGATTTACTTTCCCATTCTACTCCTAGCCTTCCACCTCCCAGAGTCTTTTCTCACTGGTCCATTGGAAGTTGAAGGTTTGGACAATCCATGGCCCTGCCTTAGTCTGCCATGACTTTTCCCTTCTTAGTATTTCTTCTGCCCACTCCATGGTATCCCCATGGTGGTACAGGAGAAAATGAATCTTTATCCCTTTAGCTGTAAGTCAACAAGACCAGAAGGAGCAGGGCATGGTGGAATGAGTCTTTAATCTCAGCAATCTGGAGGCAGAGGCCAGCCTTGTCTACATAGTGAGTTCCATGATAGCAAGAGGCCAGGATGAACTGACACTATATTCCTCGGTTATAGAGAGATGTCCCTGATTCTAAGCCCAGCAGCACAAAGACTGGAACATGAGAGCTAAGATGCAAAGAAAAGAAAACATCCCTGAACGTTTGATACAGCCATTTTTTATTTTGGGAACAACACTGACAACCATCCCTTAGGATCAGGAAGCGACAGATGGTAGCTCATAGAACCTAGAACATATGCCTTCTGAGTCATGGTAGGAAGCGGGTAAACATAAACCACTGAATGAGCAGTGGTACCTGTATCTCCCTCTACAATTTATAGTGAATGCCCATATCCCCTCACTCAGTGCTTACCACAACCCAGGAAGGTGATATCATTTTCATTCCTTAGTGGTGAAGAATCTACAGTAAAATATTTACTAGGTTCCTTGGGGGTCACACAGATATAAAGAGGTCACTTCTCCAAGTCCAGATTCTGGTTCTTGATTCAAACCACCTGTCATTTTTGCAACTACAGTGTGAGAATTCCCACCTTTGACCTACTACATCTACCCAGATGTGACACCAGAGGAGAGAGGTGAAGTACTGGTCCTTATTTTATGCCATTGATGCCCCTGGGAGATAAAGGTATCATGGGGGCGGTCATCTATATCTGAATACAATCATCTTAGCTTAGTTTTGTTGTTGTTGTTTAACTATTTCTGATCCTATCCCTCCTCCCACCCTCTAGAAAATTGTTATCTTGTTTGACACTCTGTAATCAATGGGTTAGCACAGAGCTGTGCTGAGGAGAAAGCAAAATCAAAAGCTTAATTCTAACGATAAGCTGAGTTGAGAAACAGGAAAGAAGCCTGAGAAATTCATGAGGGCAAACCGGCAGAGGGGAACGTGAGAGTACACGAAGTGCCCACGAATCAATGGTGCTCAAGCAACATGTACTCCCTATGAAGAAATGAGATAGAGTTTATGTAATCAAGTTAATGAGTCCTCAAGTTTTGGTGTCATTTTGGTGAGTGGCTCCCTTTCCCTGGATAAATGAGTGGAGAAATGCAGTTATGTGGAATCACAGAAGCCATTCCAAAAGTTGCAAAGATGTCCAGATGAGTGCACCATCATTGTGATCTATCACACTTGCCTCCCCTCATCAAAATCAATAAGCATGGAAAAAATCTAGTGTGTGCTCCTGGAAGGTGTAGGCAAGAGGAATTCTGTTGACACCTTTGCTGGCAGAGAGGCAACTTCCGGAGTTTGTGTCTGCCTGGTTCCCCAGCTGTTCTCATTTTGCCTCAGCCAGCAGAAGATGGGAACAGCTGATGGCCTCGCCTGAAGCTTAGCTTGGCCCCATCACTCACACATCCACTCCTGCAGCTGCCAAGGCCAAGCACAACCTGCCAGCAGGAGAGCAGCTGCCTGCTTTCCTGATTAGTGTTCTGAGTACTGGAAGCTGAGACCCAGTACCCTTGGAGTGGCTTCAGTTTCTTTTCAGCACATCCCTAGGATTCATGCACTCTACATGCCACGAGGTGATGTGTCTGGTTTTCACACCCCTGTATCTCCTCTCCTCCCCCACCCCACCGGCCCAAATCTTGGATCACAGCATGCAGGAAGGAAATGGGTTGGCTCACATGGGGGCCTTCTGGCTCTGAAAACATGATGACTCCAAAGAGAACTTTACACTGAAGCACATACAAATGCTAAATGTGACACTCACATTGGAGGACAACACATGTAACTGAAATTGAAAGAAGGGGGAGGGATTAAAGAAATTCCAAACGAAGACATTCAGATATTCCAAACCAGAAAACCAGGAGGTCCAGTCAATACTGGCCCAACTCTAGGGGTTTATTTGACATTAAATATGACTTGTACACAGGAAAGATTGAAGCTTCAGATCCTTGAATAAAATCAAGTCCTGGGTTAGGGATCTACTAGTCCAGGGTACAGTGCTTGCCTAGCACATGAGGCCCTGGCTTCCATCCCTGACACAACAATTAAAAAAAAATCTAAACAAAACCTTGAAGGACTGTCCTTTCCAAGTCATCAGGCCTATTAAAACTTTGAGTTTCTCAAGGAACCTGTAAGCTCCCAAGTCACTTATTTTCAGCCAGAATCTGATGAGTATTAGATGGGAGGTCCAAAGTAGGCTTAAAAATTCCAGGGCTGCTGACAATGTCCCGAGTGACACTCCAGCCTCAGCTCAGCTAGGCTCACACTGAGCAGGTAAGTAAAAGGATTGCTACCTGAAGTAAGCATTGCTCAGGAACCTTATAAAGAAGGTCTCTATTTATCTGGATCAGGATCACTTCCCTTACCTACCCACTGCAGCCAACTTTTTCCACCAATGAGCATCTAGTTTCTGATAAACACAAACAAGCCTGTAGCATATCTAAGTCCTCACACTAATTCATTCATAGGCTGTTCTGGCCCATACCCCATGTCCCACTACTCCAACTCCCAAGCTATTCTTGCTCATATGCCTCCCTTAAAATGAGCAAGGCTTTCCTCTCTCTTTGCTATCCTCTCTGCCCCTGGAGAGACCCCAATGGTAGTTTGATCTCCAATATCCCTTTTTTAAAACACACAGAGTAGTCTAGTTCTGTGGTTTCACTGAGCCCTTACTTATGCTAAGGACCCGGAACTTCAAGTCTTTGTCACTTGGATATGGAAACCCAGCTTACAGTAAACTTGTGGTGTAAAAGCTCCAAGTTAGGGAATGGTAGACAAGAATGGGTTCGAGCAAGTGAATACCCAAGCACCTGACATGAATGAGCAATCTCTGTTCCTCAGGAAAGACCTGAATTTATAGCACGGCCCACAGTGTACAAGGCTCCCATGGAGAAGGCAGCTGGAAAGAGAAAGCAGAAGTTTCTGAAATCAAGATGCCCAGGAAATCCAGTCCTGGTGGTATAGGTCTTAATCCCATCTAGCTGGGCAGGAGGTTCACAAGCTCAGTATGTGTTTGGCTATCGACTGGGTCAGTCTGTGTGTGTGTGTGTGTGTGTGTGTGTGTGTGTGTGTACACCACATGCAGGCCAAAAGAAGACATCAGATCCCCTAGAACTAAACTCATAGGTGGTTGTGAGCTAGTTGGCATGGGTTCTGGGATCTGATCCTGGGTCTTCTGCATGGACAGCAAGTGCTTTTAAGGGTTCTGGCACCTCCCCCCAGCAATGTTTAATGAACGCATTAGTTACTCTTCTTGTGGCTCTGACAAGGCACCTGACAAGGGCAACTTGGGAGATGGTGGTTATTTTGGCTCACAGTTTGCCACGTCAGAGAAGGCATGGAGGTGGGAACAGCCCAGGGATTGAAGGTGTGAGGCTGACGTCTCTCACATCCCAGGAAACAGAGAAGGATGAATCCTGGGCCTTATCTGGCTTTCTGATTGTCCCCTTTTTATTTGACCATGGTCCCCATGCTGTGGATGGTACCATCCACTTCAGCGAGTTTTTTCCCCTCAGTCAACTCTCTCTGGAAACACCTCACATAGGTGATTCTCCTCAAACAGTGGTAACCAACCTGTGGGTCCCCATGCCTTTGGGGGTCAAATGACCCCTTCACAGGGGTCACATATCAGATATTCTACATATCAGATATTTATGTTATGATTTATAACACTATCAAAATTCCAGTTATGTAGTAATAAGAAAAGTAATTTTATAGTTGGGGGGTCACCACAACATGAAGAACTGTATTAGAGGGTCACAACATTAGGAAGGTTGAGGACCACTGTTCTAGGAGATTCCAAATATTCTGTTAACAATGGTGATCGATTACAACGAGCAACATATATTTCAAAAGAGCAGAACTGAATTACCAAACAGTGATAATGAAAACTCAGAAGTGCAGTGGGAAGCACCTACCCAGGCTTAGCCTGCACCACTGTCTGAGAGGAGGCCAAGGTTCTTGCCAGACTCTGTCAGTGAAGTGCAAATGTGAAAAATCAAACAGTACTAGTGAAAGTGTGAAAAGGGAATGAGACTTAGAGTGTCTAAACTCACAGATCCCGAAGGTGTAAATAGTTCTTTAGCCATACAGTGGAAGACGGAAAAAAGACTAAAAAGAAAAGAAAAGGGCATCTAAAAGGGAAAAAGCTAAAGCTATTTTTATTTAAATTGAAAGAGAGAACGCAACTACCTGTGCTGGCTGCTTCTATTTACCCTGCAGTAAATAGAAAATGCTGACCCATGAGAGGCGGAAGGGCATGACACAAAGAATTGTGATACTTCTCAGAGAATTTCTGCAGAGTAAATGCAAAGATTTCTACAGAATAAATACACATTCTACTAGTGTTAATGAACATTAAGTTAGATCACTGAGCTCAAAACCAATACCACCGCAGTAAGTTAAAGGAAGCATGAGCTAGAACAACAATAACAACAACAACAACAACAAAAAGTGGCTCCATATGTAAAACAAGAATAGCCAGGGCTGGCACCTGCAGAAGCTCAGTGGTAGACACAAGGGCATTACTAGAAGACTATTTTTGTGTAGTTATTATCATTATCTAAAGACCTAGAGGCTAGAGAGATGCCTTGGCATTTAAGGGTGGTTGCTGCTCTTCCAGAAGTTGAAGGCTCAGTTCCCAGTACCTACATCAGGCAGATCACAACTTCTGCTCCATGGATCCAATGGCCCCTTCTGCCCTCTGTGGGTGCCCTGCACTCATGTGGCAGACACTTTCACAGACACATAAATAAAACTGAAAATAAAGCTTTTTTAAAAAAAGTGTTAAAGATCTAAAATAATAACAACTAAAAGTGCTCAGAGCACTTAGACAAAGCTCCTGCAGAGCTATGCAAGGACTCTGGGGAGAAAGTCATTCAAAGCATCCTGAATATCAGTGGAGAGAATGAGTAAGTAGAATTGCCTATATTTATGACAGCAGCCTTGAGGTCAGAAGAATGCTCATTCTCTGCCAAATTAACTGAGATCTCTGCATGGGGTGTTACATAAACCCTACAGGAAGATTCTAATATTCGTACAAGACACTAGAACATCATGAACAATGAAGACATTTTGAAAGCAAAGAAAAAGAGAGTGGGAGAGATTAAGTCTTCTGTGAGCTTAGTGTGGGCTGGGCACTTCACACTGTCTCATGGCACCCTCTGAATATATGCAGAGGTCAACACACCACTTCATAGAGAAGAAGACCAAGGAAGAGGGAGATTATCTAAGCTGCCTGAATGCAAGAGTGGTCAGGAAGAATGTAAGAGCTGGAGGATGGGGAGAAGGGCAGGGAAACCCTGTCCTCCGGGCCTGACCTCCAGGGACTCCCAGCAGCTGTGCTTAACCACACGGAGACAGCCAGAGTTCTCGAGCAGATGGGGCTGATGATCCCCAGGCCCAGCCCCTGACTGAGGAGCTTTTGGCAGTTGGTAGCTTCGGGGGGATTTAGGGTCAGTCTTTTTCAAGGATATGGACACTGGTGGGATGCTCCAGTGTGAGGTCCCCTATCCATGCACAGTTGGGCAGCACTAACTGGACTCAGCGGGTTACCAAGAGACAGGAAAGACATCAAGCTGGGAAACAGGTGTGTTGAAGGGGAGTTGGAGGAGAAAATGGGGGCATATGATGGTATGTTATTGTATACATGTATAAAATTCCAGAAAAAAAATTTGCCTGAAGTTTGGGGCTCCATCTGTCTCAGTCCTTCCAGCCCCAAGAGGTGTCTTGTGATGTGGGAGTTTCGGGACGAGTCCTAGCCAGCTGAGTTCAGCACAGTACCTCTGTACTTCTGAAGCTTTCTTCTCTGAGTCCCTCTTTCAGGAATTCTGTCACATCGACAAGACTCAACCTGAACACTTAAGACCTCCCTGGAAACCATGGAAAGAAGATCCCCCGGACCTCTCAGTGTTGACAAAATAGGAAGCAAATTCAGTAACTGTTACCATGACAGTGGGTTGTTTAGATGTATACTAATTGGATGTTGATCCTGTACAATAAATAGAAAATACATTTCAATTATAAGTCAATAGTAAAAGTTAACATTTAGGAGACATTATTTTAAAAAATCTCTTTTGGAGTTCAGAAAAGAAAGAAACATTCATAAACAAAACTTCTGAAAAAAAATCTCTACGAGGGCTAGCAAGGTGATTCAGTAAGTCAAGGCACTGTCCCTGTAAGCCGGACAACTTGAGTTCGATCCTATGATCCCATAGTGGAAGGAGAGAACTGACTCCTGAAAGTTGCCCTTTGACTTACTTATGTGTGCCATAGCATACGTGAGCCATCGCACATGAAAGTACACACACACACATACATACACACACACACACACACACACGAAGCAATTTCAAAAATCATGCTTAACAGTAAATAAATGAGGAGCTTGAGGTTGGCTCAGAGGTTTGGCTGCTCTCCCAGAGGACATGGTTAGATTCCCAGCACATACAGGGTGGCTCGCGACCCAGACCCAGGGTGTCTGATGCTCTCTTCCGGTCTCCAGACATGTAAATGGTACACAGACACACATCCAGACAAGACAGCCATACACATCAAATAAAAATAAATTGTTTTTTTTATTTGGTGGAGAGCAATTGACGAAGACATCTGACATCAACCTCTGGCCCCCACATGCACACATATTTGTGTACAACATATACAAACACACACACACATGCACACACACACACACACACACACACACACACACACCTCAGATAAATGAGTGGTTGGCCAAGCTTCTATCACAGACAAGATGACCAGATTACTGTTGCTATTAGCCTCAGCCAGTCAAAATAAACTTTTTATTTTTATTTTTGCAATGGATGATAGAAACTCATGACCACTGGTGAAGCTCTTGGGAACAAGTGACTTGGTGTGGCACAGTAGCCCAATGCTTAGCCATAGATGGAAATCTATATCACTCCCTCCAATGCTCAGGAAACACTGAGCCTTGTAGAGAAGGCATCAGAAAAAAAGACAGTAAGACTCCTGGTAGGTTGACCAGGGCAGGCTCTAGATATATACCTAACTAGGTAACACAAAATAGCACTTTTTAAGAAGAGGAGGCAGAGGAGGAGGAAAGCTCAAAGTTGTGCAGATAGGAGTGGATCTGGGGGAAACTGGGAGAGGGAGATTAATATCAAAATACATAAAATTCTCAAAGAGTTAATAAAACTGTTATTTAAAAAGAGAAAGAAAGCAGAGGTTATTGAGTGCTGGGGAAGGGCAGACCAGACCGTTGCATAGTAGCATCCTCTCAATTGAAATGTCCCCTCCAGGAGGGAGGAGGGCTCCTGAGACTCAAGAAGTAAACAAACAGTCTGAAGTCTGAAAAAGCAGAAACTTGTAAGATTCTCAGAGGCCCCGCCTCAGCTTTGCGGCAGGAGCAGAGCAGAACCCCAGAAAGAAACTTAACTCTGAGAAGAGACTGGGGACCTCTTAGCTGCTGAGCCGCAGCTGCAGCATTCCTGAGTAATAACAACAATTCCCTAATTGTCACTAATGGGGTGGGTGGGCTTTTTAGTGGAGTCATCCCTGCTCTTATATGTAACCCCTATAATCCTGTTAGTGAACTCAGTAAAAACTCATTAGTCACCCTCCACACCAAAAAAGAAGGAAGGAAGAAAACAAAAGCAAGCTACAAATTAATATCCACAGTATGACTCCAGCACTCCCGTTCTGCAATAAAAACACATAAAATGTTGAACAGTGACTGTTTGGGGGGAGTACAAGAATTGTGAATAAATTTTGCTTTATTTTTGTTTTCAGACCATTTATTAAATTTTCTGAAATGTTACTTGCTATGTAGTATGAATGAAGAAAAAGAAATAATATGGAAAAATGAAAAGGTAATAAATAACAATAACCTACTAAGAGAAAACATATAAACAAAACTATTGAGACTATCTAATAGTGATGAAAATGTCAGTTAAAAGATGAAAATATTTCACATTCGGCTTGTCAAAATGCAAAAGCTAGAAAATAGCAAATACGCCTAATTTTGTGTAATCAAAACTCTCCAAGTAGGAATTTTTTCCCTTTGTGGAGCCAATTTGAAAAGCAATTTAACAAACTATATTAAAGTGGAAAATGAACGTACTGTACAACTCAGCAATTCCCTCATAATAGGTCCCCTAGAGCTCATGCTCACACATAAAGAGACAGGACAAGGATCCACCACTGTGATATAAAAAGCTGGAGAAAGCAGGTATTTGTCAACAGAGGACAGCACAATTTTCAGCTTAGTCATTCAATTAAAAAGAAGGAACCAAGCTTAAATGACAGCATGAATAAATCTTAAAAACATATTTTTTAAAAACCCTGAAGATTGAAAATGTTGTAATCTGTAGTAAGGTACCATTAGCCCAACAGTTAAATCCAAAAACAGCATCAGGGACTGATTAGAGAAATATATACATTTAAGACCCATCAATTTACTCAGAAAGGAAGAAGGTTTGGTTGTGTGGAAAACAGGTGCGTGGTTGCACACAACTCTTTAATGTTTTAGACCTTTAAGTTTTAGACATTCAGAATCATGTGTAATTAAATCTAGCAGATAAGGAATACAGATATATATGACTTATTCTGGGTTTGTTTTCCAACCTTAAATTCTTTTTCAATAATCGTTATTTTACTATACCAAATTATACTGAAATTAACTGGAAAACCCCTATTTTAGTTTGGGAACCTATTTTTGTTTACTTGGTGCTGTGGTCTGAATGTGCAGAGCCCCCCTCCACCCAAATTCCCCCAGACTCATGTGTGTGAACACTAAGGTTCCAGCAGTCGAGAGTGTGGTGAGGGGAAGAGGAACAGAACCTTTGGTATATGTCCTAACTGGAACACAGAGCTGGAGGGATAGGCTTTAAGGGTCACAGGTCAACCTAGCTCTTAGCTTCTTGATTCACTAAGATCTGATTTTCTATACCCCAAACACCTGCCACCATGCCTTCTTGAGGGATGTTCTCTTTGAGCCCTGAGCTCAGTAAGCCCCTCTGCCTTCAAGTTGATTCTCACAGGCATTTTGTCACAACATCAAGAAGAATCCCTAGCACACTTGCTCTCTCTCATTTCAGGACTATAAAATTGCTCCATTAACCAGAAAACAACAGCCCTTTAAAACACAGACTGGCTGGAGAGATGGCCTGCATTGTACACCCACATTGAACAGCTCATATTGCCTATTAACTACAGCTCCAGGGTCTCAGATAGCCTCTTCTGGCTTTTGAGGGCACCTGCATTCATATGTATGTGCCCTGCATGCTCCCACACAAATACACAGATTCATGTACTAAGAATTTCACCTGGATATTAAGGATTTAAGCCAAATCAAACAAGTAAAATCAGGTTCTAAGATCAGATCCAAGCTCAAGAGAACACAGACAGCTCCCTTCTAACATACACACACTTAAATTCTCTCCTGGCTTGAATACAACATAACAACATAAGAAAGTTTTGGGCTTGAATGCATGATGGTGCTTACCACACTCTGCTTGGAAAGGCATGCCCAGGGATACCAGCATCTACAGAGGGCCATCTAAAGGAAAGCCAAAGTATCAGCAGAAAGCAGGCAGAAGGTCCAGGTACCCAAGGAGGCTGCCCAATTAAAAAAACAAACAAACAGTTGCCCGGAAGCTAAGCTCTTAATATATAGCCTTGGGATGACATAAAAGCTTAAAGGGTTAAAAAATATCAATATGGGGCTGAATTATTCAGCTTCTCCTCCCAATCTGTCAATTGGAGGCAAGGTAGATTGAACATTAAATAAAGCCCAAGGAAACAGGATGAAAACTGACGTGCAGAAAGTGGGGAGGTTGAAACAGCAGTCTGTCCAGAAGCATACGACTTAAGTGAACATTTGAATTGGAAAGCAGTGTGTCTGACCTGCATTACCAATTCTGTTTAAAATCAGATGGATTTCCAACTGCCATGAGCATTGTATTATGCCAAAGATAGAGTACACAGATTACAGGATGTTTACCAGGGCTGGGGTATGGCCTACTTTTCCTCATGAGATAGCACGAAGATGGCCTTGCATCTGTCGCCTCCAGGCGCCATCTGAAGCCCCGATGTCCTCTGCTGTGGGAAGAGGGCAGGAACAGGACAAGCTGCAGGATTCTCTCCTGAGCACTGCCTAAGATCTTGGCTTGGTGCCTGGCCGCAGCACACTCAGTGGTTTTCAGTATTGACATGCCAATATGGAAACTCTGTGTTTGGTAAAATATTGTCTTCACATATATAATGAAACAGCTACATGGGATACAGAAAGAACCCCCCCCACACACACACACCAAAAAACAACAATAACAAAAAAACCCTTCTATATAGATTGTGTCTACCTCACTTCTGAGTCCTGATAATCCAGAGTTGTTTAATCCTGTTAGGTGAGTGCAAGATGGGGGGGGGGGTTTGTCAGGCTGTCTGGGGTGCACGCTGAGGGTTGTGGGGCTGCCTATGTGCCCATGCTCCTGTGCATATTCAGAAGTGATTCTCAAACCTTTGGAAATCAGATATATAGCAGGAACAACAGAGCTTAAAAGACTTCCAGAATACACTCTGATACAAAAAAATTTTTTTCTTTTTTTTTTTTTTTTGCAACTGTAATGAGCTCATTACAGCACCATCTAGGGCAGGAAGAAATCTGGTTAGCATCTTTAAACGATGGCTCTTCCACCCTTGAAAATGTGTGTGTGTGTGTGTGTGTGTGTGTGTGTGCGCGAGCAATTCCCACAGCTGCAGCATTTGTCTAATTAGGTATATGTTGACTTTGAGTTTTCATAGAATTTTGAAAAGAAAGTTTTGGAACATTTTTAAATGGATTTAATGTTTGTTTCCACAAGGAAAGAAGAAAAGGAGCCACATGATAGTGGGAGGAAGAAAATGTCAGTTGCGGTAATGAAGGCATGGCTGTCCTCCAGTTGGGCAGAGCCACAGGTGCTTCCCCCTGTCCCCTTTGGAGACCACAATAAAACACTAGTTGTTACAACAACAACAGCAGCAGCCATAAGAACTGAAGAATCACAAGAGGAGGAAGAGGCAGCCAGCTGAGTGTAGTGACCCAGAATTCAAAGAGGCAGAGGCAGGTGGAGCTCTGTGAGTTCCAGGACAGCCTGGTCTATAAAATGAGTCCAGGACAGTCAAGGCTGTACAGAGAAGTCCTGTCTCAGGAAGGAAAAAACAAAACAAAGCAAACAAACAAACAAACAAAACACAGAGGCAGCCAAGCTTTGTGAGAAGTGCAGCTGTGGTTACAGCTCAGGGATAAGAGTGTGCTGCCCTGGGTCCTGTCTTTTGGTGAGTTGAATGAAAAACAACCCCCATAGTCTTGGGCATTTGGCCCCAGTTGGTGGAGCTGGTTTGTAGGCTTAGGAGGTGTGGCCAAGCTGGGAGATGTATTCTGCTGGGGGTGGGATTTGAGAATTTAAAGGCTCCCACCATTTCCAGTTTGCTGTCTCCACTTTATGCTTCCTGGTCCTGCCACCATACCTGGTGCCTTTGCTCTGCCATCGTAGACTCTAACCTTCTGGGACTATAAGTTCCAATAAATTATTTCTTCTATATGTTGCTTTGGTCATGGTGTTTTATCCTAGCATTAGAAAAGTAACTAATATACACCCCCAGCATCACTCCCCCCGAGAGAGAGGATAGAGGGAGAGGGAGAAAGAGAGGAAGGAAGAGAGAGAGGGAGGAAGGAGAGGTAGAAAGAAGGAGAGGTAGAGAGAGGGATCAATCCCTGAAGAAGATGAAAGCCATGGTTCTAGGAAATGAGAATTCCAAGCTCCAAGTTTCTTGCAAAGCTGGCCTGGTAGCTCCCTGCCTCCCCAAACCCAGGGCACAAGAATGCATCCAAGAGTCCCAGCAGCATAGAACTGCTGAACATAAGAACACCCAAGCCAGCCATATCATATAGAGACAAGGTCAAAAGTACTGAATTTAAAACAGAAACATTAAACAGAAACAAGAGCAACAAGAGGGCATGATGTCCTCTTTAACTCTCTTCTGTTGAACTTCCATGCCCCATAGCCAGGCTCAAATCTTCAGCAGGAAATAGAGAGATTTTGGGGGTCAGGGGAAAAAAACTGACCAGCCCAAAGGAAAACAACACATATGTCAGAACCAATGATATACAAAGGTCTCCCACTAATAGGTAGCCTCCTTCCCTCATCAATAAATCCATCTGTGGAAGCACATAAAACTTCTAATCATCTAGGAATCCCAATATTAGACGGCAACAGTAAACTGAAAAGAGAATGTTTGAAGAATGTCAGAGATTCTACTAAAAGGGCAAAGAATCTCAAAATTCACAGCCACCCTGGGGTGAACAAAGAGTGTCTACCAAGCAACAATGTGTTCAGAGCTAACAAAAACCTTCTCTGCATGACAAGAAGACAAGGCCACCATAATGAAAAGAGCACAATTTATGTAACAAGAAAAACTCTTGGAGATCAAACAGACGCCAGTAAACATCTTTAAATTGAATAGAGGAGCTAAGAAAACATAAGGAACTAAACCCTCATCCTCCAAAAAAAGAGATTAAAATGTAGAGATGGAAAATGTTAGGGAAGAAGAAATAGCTGAAGAAATTTCCGTCTGACAGTTACACTGAGTTCCTAGTGTGATCACTGAAAAGAACACCACTAAAGCACATTTACACAAAATGTAAAAATTACAGTTATAAAGAAACATAGCAACTCCCAGAAAGAATATATATTTTTAAAATGAACAATGAGCATGCTATTAATTTTCCTGTTCTCAAGCAGCAGTGGGCATAGAGACAATAAAGAAATTCCTTATTGAATATCCAGGACATATGACTTCCACCAAACTAGCAATCAGGATGGAAGGAAGAACACACACACATATCAAAGAAAGACAAGAATGTTGGTCATACCTTGCATGCATATGTAGATATATGCATACACACATACACATAATATGTGCTGTGTCGTTTTTCTACACAGGAGTGTGTGTATGTGTATACATATGTGAGTGTGAAAGAGAGAGAGGGGGAGAGATAAAGGGAGGGAGGTAGAGAGAGCATCTCTATGGGGAAGAAATGTGCTCAGCTTTTTTAGATTATTTAGCCTCATCTCTTTAAAAAAAATGTTACTTCAAGGAAGGAATAGAAGCCAAATAGAGACAAATGACGACAGAAGGAATAAAATGTTTGTATGTCAAATGCGACAACAATCTTATACATGTAAGCACACACTTGTCTATGTGTGTGTGTGTCTTTATGAAGGGTACAGCAGACACAAGCTTTCTTGTGGAACTCTGGCTTTCTTTTTTTTTTTTTTTTTTTGAGGTTCCTGTGTGCACAGCTACACATATTCACAGTCCTCCACAGCAATCCATGTATTGAGTCATAAACTACCAGTGAGATCTGTGAATCTGCTAAAAGGCTCATAACATTATTTTCCTGAAAAAAATGAAGTGATTGTAGCTCTTCACATTTTATAACTTTTGCTCTATTGCTTCTCAGAATGCAGGTATGAGAATAAGAGGTGCAGCAACCGGCATGCGACCAGGAGGCACTAAGTTTAAGAGCAAAAACCAGCATCTAAGAAGGGCAGATACAAAGACTGCGCCATGCCCCCTGATCGTAGCACTAGCCTGACACCCGCAAAATCACTCCTACACTGTTCACTTCTTGGTGGTTTGCCAGGTAAGAAAAACCTTACAATCATGTCTTCTGTTCTTTGCTACTAAAAGCAGCCTTCAGACATTCACAAGCTATCAAAAGACTATCTTGGGCTGGAAAGATGGCTCAGCGGTTAAGAGTGCTGGCTGCTCTTCCAGAGGATTCGGGTTCAATTCCCAGCACCCATATGGCAGCTCACAACCATCTGTAAAATCCAGCTCCAGGGGATCTGGCTCCATTTTCTGGCCTCCACAGGAATAAAGCATGCACACACGTAGTGCGGAGACACACGCAAGGAGAATACCCATGCACTCTTCAAAATGTGTTATCACCCAAATACAAATACCAAATACAAACAAACACTCCAAAAGTTTCTGGAATGTGTACATCACAAAAACAAAGGAAGGAAGAAAAAGTTATTTACTTAGAAAAGAAGTGAGGCAATATGGGAAGGGTATGAGAGAACTTTCCAGTCTCCTGATTAAAGTCAGTTCTATAGCAGTTGCCGAATCATGTTCAGCAGTTTGAGGGGCTGGGGAGATAGGTCAATCTGGAGATTGTTCTCAGTGCAACCATGAGGACCTGCATTCAATCCCCAAAATTCACTAAAAAAGTCATGCTTGATAGTGCACACTTGTAGTCCCATGGCTAAAAAAACAAAGGCGGGTAGATCCCTAGGACTTACTGGCCAGCTGGTCAGTGAGAGACACTGTTCAAAAAAGGTGAGTGATGCCTAAGGAATACACTGGAAATTATCTCTGTCCTCTCCATGCTCCAGCACACACATACACTCTCATGGACATACATGAATGCAAAAGTAACAGGAAGGTTCCAGAAAAAAACACATTTTTTTTTTCACCAAGAAAAGGAAATTCCTCAGGATGAACTGTAACAACAGCAGTCACACTGTTGGAGAGAACACCCATGTGAAGACAAGAGGAACACCAAGCATACCACTCAGGAGTTGCTGAGATGCAAGTAAGCTTCTGCAGAGGGATGCGATGATGCCAGCCTGGATGGAAAGGTGCACTAAAAGGGAAGGAGCTGGGTAGATGGAAACACACCCTGGTGGTTGATGGCTTAGGTTGTGAAAGGGAGACTCAGGGATGAAGTGTCGACAGGGAACAGCCAAAGAAGGCAGCAGATAGCATTCTTGCAGTGGGGGAGACTGCTAGGAGTGAAGAGCTTGCAGCCCAGGCCTCTGTTTTGGATGTGTTTGGGCTGAGTTGTGCTGGAGCTCAGGGTAATGAACTCAGAATACGCTCAGCCCTTGACGAGTAGTAATTCCGCTCTTCTGCCAACATGAATAAATGCTTCATGTGTTTGCATTTTCAACATCCTCAATGACACGATGTGGGGCATGGGCTCAGAGCTGATCCTGAGAATCTAAGTGTAAACACAGGGTGGACTTGGAGTAGTAAGCCATGATACTTAAGCCACCGGAAGCGTGTTAGTCATACTGCTGAAGCTGTCTCCCATCCCAAGGCAAGACTCTGTCCCCGAAAGCTGCAGCCATTAAGTAATAAACGACCCCCCCCGTGAAATAATTCCCCACTATTAGCTTTATTTAATAAACATTTGCCTCTAAAAAATATCAGCTGTGCTCAGACTTCTGTTTATGCCTGTGGAGAATGTGCCAAGTTCAAGACCACCTCAGGCATACTTTGAAACTTAGTTTACATGTTTCTAAAGTACATTTGCTGTAAAACCTTCAAAGGAATCTGTTTGTACAAAACTCCTTCAAAAACACCTTTGACTGCGGTTTTCATGGGCAGGTCCCAGAGCTCTCTAAACAGTCCTCAGTGTTGTTGCTTTTCTCACTGATACTTGTCTCTTGACGTGTGCAACCTTTTTATTTAATCACCAATTTGGTCCATATTGCTGGGTGAGTATTTGCAGGAGCTAAGATTTGGTCCCATTGGTAGACATGATGGGGGCAGAGGATGACAGTGACAACTGAGATATAAAACGTCTTGTGTTGGAAACAGTTGATGATGGAGGGCTAGTTGCTGAAAACCCTGTTACCTAGACTCACAGAAATGTGTCGGAGGCGAAGGCGAATCATTCATTGGTGAACAGCGCCCCTAGCGTCAGAAGGGAGCCGCAGCGATGGTGACTAGGGAAGCTTCTGAATTTTAAAAAGGCACCTGCTGTGAGTTCTCATTATGCAAACAGGATCCACAGGTGTCCCGGCTTTAAGAAGACTCAACTCAGGAAAGTACAAGTCTGTAAAAAACCACCTTTAATGTATGCGCCTTCGTTTACCTCTGCAGTGGGATCTCTCTCTTCAGAGAGAGGGGAGAAAGAGTTCTGTTAAAGTTTGACGGTTACTAACAATTAGGGAGCGAAGCCGGCGATCCGTAAGGGTTGGCATAGGCAAGGAAGTCCACCTAAAACTAACAGTAAAGAGCGCTGCAGGTACACCTGTGTGGGGGCGGGGTGGGACCAGCTGCGGCCACCGCGCTTCCCCCAGCTGTGTCAGGGCGCGGACGGAAAAGAAACCTCGTGGGGAGTTGACTCCGAAGCTGGCTAAAGGAACTCACTACCCCCACCGGATCAGTAAAAACGACCCCACGCAACCCTCCCAGGCGACACGTGTAACTGTCAAGCCCCTGAGAGCCTTAGGTGTAAATGTCACTCCAAGAGGGGAAGCTTTGTCTTTTCGTCCAGACCCTGGCTGCTTCAAGGCCCCAAGCCAAGTGTCTTCTCCCCTCCCCACACACCCCCGCCCCGCCAACCCCCGTAGTGGGCACCTGGCAGGGGAAGGGTGTCGAGGCACTAGGAGCGCGAGCCTGGGGTTCCTCGGATGCGCCCCGGTGCGTCTCCTCTCTCTGCGGCTGTGGCGCGCGGAGACCCCAGATTGGCGCGAGGTGGCGGGGAGGGGACAGGAGTGGGGGAGGCAGCCGCCAGCGCTGGGTGACTTACCTCGGGCCGCATGGGGCGCCAGCAGGGCCCCAGCCAGGGCCAGCAGGAGGGTGCGGGCGGGGGGCGCGCGCCGAAGCGGGCGCTCTGCCATTGTCGCCGGCCTGGCGTGCAGCTGCTTCGGGGGCCCCGCGGCCAGCGCTGCAGCATCCCACGCGGGCGCCGAGCCGGGGGGTGGGGGGGACGTCCTACTGCCCTGAGTCTGCCGCGACCCCCTCGCGCAGCGCTCCGGCCGCGGGACAGCAAGTCTAGCCTTTCATTTTTCAAAAAACAGAGGAAAAAAAACAGAAAAAAAGAAAAAGGAAAAAAAAGAAAAGAAAAAACTTTCTCCCCTCCCGGTGTGTGTGCGTGCGCGCGCGCGCTGCTCTGGCACGAGCCGCCCTTGACCGTTGCAATAAATGAACAGCCTGTCCGAGTTGGCGCCGGGGACCAGCTATCTGAGGGCGGGCCTGTGCAATGGATCCGCGGCCAGCAGTCGCCGTTCTCATTACCACGGAACAAATTAGCGTCTCCCCCGCACCCCGCCCGCCTTCGGCGTCCCGCGGGTCCTAGAGACCGCTCCGGGGTCCCCCACCCCCGCCCGCCCGGGTCCCGCCCACTCCGGGGGTGGCTGGATGCAGGATGCCCCCAGACCCGGTGTGCGGGCCGCTCGCGTAGACCCGGCACCGTGGCGGCGATGGCGCGGGAACGCACACTTCACAGCCTCAGGATGATTTGGCCGCGGGGCCCGGGGCGCTGGCAGCCAAGAGCACACGCGGCGGCGGGGTCCAGCTTTCCAGACTGGGCTGGAAAGGATGACTGGGCTGCTAGCTGCTGGCTAGCCGGGAACCGGCAGGGCTCGAGGAACAGGTTTGGGATATGGTGCTCAGCCAGGAAGGCTCTGGCTGTCAGGTCCCAAGCCCCCAAACCCCCAAACTTGTACCTCACACCTCAGGAATAAGATTGAATTTACAGCAGCAGGCACTTGGGCACGGCGTTTTCCGTGTGATGCTCTGTTTTTGATGGTGATAGATTGGCTTAAGTTTCCTTTCAGCTGTCTAGACCCAGGAAAATGTCCAGATACTTTCCAAACTTCACTGATTTTTAAGGGGTACCTGGCTTCGCTGGGTAGGGATGCACATAACAGACAGGCTTGGAGATTCAAGCCCTTAATACCAACATTTGGTGGGCTGAGGCAAAAGAATTACTGCAAGTTTGAGGCTAACAAGGGTCGACAATGACACTGTGCATTCTGGGCTAAACTGGGCTACAAGTGAGATCTGCCTCAAAAAAACTAGGATGGTGAGCCAGGCCGGTCAGGGGACAGAAAGTGCCAGTTGCCAGGCATCCCCCTGCATCTTCAGGGCTGCTCCTCGGGAGCACAGCTAGGCAAGGGCCAAGAAACGGGTCGAGGGCTTCACCTCATCTCAAAGCTGAAGCTGTCCCCCCCTCCCACTCTTCTGCCCATCAGCCTGAGAGTCTTCCTAACAGGACTTCTTGTCTTCCTGAGAAGCAGCAGGAGCCAAACAGACAGAAGCAGCAAGACATCTGAAGAATGGTGGCTACAATAATTCCTAACATGGGGACTTCTTATAAACTGTAAGGGTTCAAGGGGAATTCAACCCCATCTAGGCCAATGAACTCGGAACTTTCTATCTTGGGCCTGGCAGTTTCCAAAGCCGCATTTGATGATACTGCAGCCGGGGCTCAGGCCAGCCACAGAGGCTCTGTTCTGATCCTACAGCCTCCCCTGCTCTGGAACAGGTGCCCGTTAGGAGAGGAGTGGGGTTGGAGAAAGCTGGGTTCCTTACCAGCTCCAGCTGCCTCCCACCAACAGTGGGCTGCAGCATTCTCCAACGATTCTCGCACTTCGTATATGACACAGAACCTCAAAACCACCAAAGGGAGAGGCTTCATTCTCAAGTTGGAACAGGTACCCGTGAAATCAGCCCTGTGCTAGCCAGCCCTTCGAGTATGCCCTTGTGCTCACTCACTCAGAATGAACAACGACACACTAGGGACTTGGGAAATTAAGCTGTAGGGAAATGCCTCTCCCCTTCAAAGGCTTTTCTATCTTTTTGCTCTGTTCTGGACAGGGTCACTCAATGTAGCAACACAGCTGGCCTTGAACTCACAGGGATCTGCCTACTTCTGCCTTCCAAATGCTGGGGCTAAAGGTGTGCAGGCTTTTCGGTCTTAGAGTACAATCCAGTAAACCACCACGATGGTGCAGCCCAATAACCCAGCCAACAGCAACCAGGTTCGTTCACTACATTATTATCTGTAACATATGGTCTTCCCATGATCTGTGATAAAGGGTGTCACATGATTTCACTCGAATGTACAGACGGGGAAACCACAGCACCCAAAGGCACCATGTGGCTTTCCCACAGCCACACAGTGAAGGGCCCAGCCTCAGACCTGTCTTAGGAGAGGCCTGTGCCTTTGACTCTGAGTTCCAACCTTTCCTCCCAGCATTTGCTAGTCAATACCTCTTAGGAGGTATTGATCATTGAGGACCTGAAGCAGGGACTTCCACCCCACCTGCTCTCCAGAATGCTCAGTAAGGACATTGGAGATTTTACTCTGGGGCTCTACTGAGAAAGGTCCAGAAAGACGGGTTTAGAAAACTCTGTGTTTAGTTAAAAGACTGATGTTCTGTAGAACATCAGAGAAATGAAGCAAAAGGCTTAGAAATTATTTTCTTTGAGGTCACCAGGACAGAATGGCTCTAGGATGGACACAGCTGTAAGCCTAAATCACTGATTGCAGAAATGGTTTATTCATGTGTGCTGGGGATGGAGGGGCTTTATACAGTCTCTTAATATCCATTTGTTTTGTTTTTGTTTTTGCTCTTTATTACTCAGCTGTTGCTCTTTACTGTAAGAAATAATAAACTTTTTTTTTAAAGTGTAGAAGTTGCAAAGCTGTCTCCTAAAGGCCAAATATTCCCCAAGACTATCTTTGGTGTTTGACTGAATGTAAGCCACTGCTGAAAAAGAAAAGAAAGAAAATTCTAGCCACAAACCCGGTCTCCCCAGCCTTCTGATTCACTGTGGCTGTGAAGCATGGGCCTGGCTGCCACTCCATAAAAACTTCACGTACATCAACCGCAGCCAGCTAGGCAGAGAGCAGAGCTGGCGTCCGGCAGATGGTCTGCCTTCGGATGGGAATTCTGCCTCCTCGTTCACAGGAAATGGAAGCCGACATGGCATTCAATACTGGATTGTTAGGTAATGGTGTGGGGTCAGAGGCCAGGATCTGCTCATTAAAATTTCAGATAGATGGCTGCTTGTCCCTTCCTTTCTAGAAGAATTGACCTTTGCAGTACTGTTTCCTGTGTGCTATTTTTGTCTAACAGCCTGGGCATTCACAATGAACAGGGGGCACTTATTTCTTATCCAAGCTTGCATTTAGCTCAATTCCCATCGAGTACAAGCAGAGGAAACACGGAGGCAAATTTTCCTCGGCTGAGATTTTACAGGCAGCCTCTCCCGTGTGGGCAGCTTGACCTATTGATGGAACTCGAGACAGCTCACAAAACAGCTTTTCTCTCTCCCAGCACAGTTCCCAAGGCTTGCTGAAAAGTAAACAAACATGATGGCCCCACGATTGAGATTCTTGGAAATCTTGTTAATTCCATCTCTTAGACTGAAATTCCTGTTGCCTCTCAGCCTATGTTTAAACACGATTCATTTTCCTATGTTTCTTGTCTTAGGGTTTCTCCTTCCTAGAACCCCAGGTCTTTAACCTCCACAGAGTCCTGTCCCCCAGGGAGTCTCTTCCAGGCAGATACAACCCTCCAGAATCAACTACCATACAGATTCAATGCTCAAGCAGGATGTGGGTGGAGGGAGAGTCATGGATGCTCTGAGGCAAAGCAAAGGAAAGGGCACCCCATCTGTATACGTTACCTTCCAGTTGGAGTCCCCTACCTAGAGTCACCTGGTGGAAGGGATGCCAGTTGTTGAGAAGGCCTTCAGACTCCCATTTCCAGAGAAATGACTAGAAAGGCAAACAGGATTTTCACAGAAAGAGAGATGGACTCATAGGAATGATCCAAGTGTTCAATGACGCCCATTCCTTAACTCGGGGTGAGCAGAAGAGCCCCTTTGGCTTTGGTGACATGCTCTTCTGAAGGGTGTGAGTCCTGAGTCAGAAGCCACTCAGCCTAAGGGAATCCCAACCCACCTTCTGAGGATGCTCAAGCTGCACCATGGAGGAGGACTGAGGTCAGGAACCAGGATGTGAGCATGGTGTGAATGAGCTGATTGGTGAGTGGCTCTTCCAGTCTCTGTCAAGCTTTCAGGTGACAGTCGCTTGGGACAGTATGTGACTGCAACCTTTGGAAAGACCCAAGAGTAGAGCCTCCGCAAAGCCGCCTTCAAATTCCCAACATACGGAGTGAGCTTTGTTCTGTGCCATCAAATCCTTGTGCAGGGTAGGTGGATATGCTGTTACACCACAATAGCCAGCACACCTTTCCTGAACTGCAAACATGTCTGCATTTGTTTCTAACTTCCAGGACTTCTGACGGTGTCTCCTTAAAGGCACCCCCACCCCTTGTTTGAGAGTATTGTACACAGTGCCAGAGGAGCTGGAGTTTATTGAGGCTAAGGAACACTTGAAAGTATTTCAGGAATGAGTTGGGGTCTCCACGTCTGGTCTCCAGCAGGTTTTCTCTTAGAGTAAGGGGCAGGGTCTCCCTTACTATAGCTGCAGGGAAGATCAAGCCTCATACGTGTGATGAAATCCCTTTCTTACCTGATCTATCTGATAGCAAATTAGAATGATTGCTTCTTGTTTCCTGGTCTTGATACTAGGAAATAACTGGACACCAGCCTCTATTCCACACCTGAATTCAGTTCCTATCCTACCCTTACTGTTTTCGGCAAATCAGCCCCATTTTCTTTAACGCGCCTCTCAAGGCCCATTCTCAGAGTCCTCAATCAGGCTTGTTGCTGTCCTCTGGGTCTGCTCCAGAGTCCTGATTTCTCTCAAACAAGAAGGCCAAACGTGGCCTCAGAGCTCCTAGAAGAGTCTGGGCAAGGCCAATGGAGACTGAGGACTGGCTTGTTTTGTGTTGATAGCTGCAGCAGAGACCAGTAACGCCTCTGGTTTTCACATTGAAAGTGGGAAGCAACTACAGACAGTTCTGGGGACACTGTTTCTCTGGATGGTCCTCAGACTGTGCCCTCCCTGCCTTTGCTTGTGGCATACACACTCCAAGCCTGCTTCTTGGATCCTGGAAGATCTGAGCTTCCGTTTTCTCTCTGTTCTGCATACTTCCAGACATGCTAATCTGGATATTCTTCCTTCCATTAACCCTTCCATTAACTCAGGCATAAAAGACACCTGGTGTGGTGGTTTTTGCCCATAATACTAGGCTTCCAGAGGCTGAGACAGGAGACTGCTGAGTCTGAGGCCAGCATGAGCTATAGCTGGAGAGATTGCCTTAGACAGCCAGACAAAGAAACAAGACATCTAGTTTCATTGTTTCTATTGGACAGCTGTTCTTTCTCTAACATTCCAGTCTGGAATCTTGAACTGAATAATCATCTCTGCCAACTCCTGATGTAGCAGAACCTTTTACCATGGTCCTGCCATTTCCAATGCCAGTGAAGAGCTGACAGATTTACAGGGTCCTTATTGCCTGCAGAATTAGCTCAGATCTCCTTCATACGGCACACAGGTTCTCTGGGGTTAGCTCACAACCAGGCTGGTTTCTTCCCCATCCTATCGAGTGTTTAGAGTCACGAGGTCACTCACATCTTTAAAACATCTATCATGTTATGGTTTCCCGTATGCCCGCATAAGGCCCCCCTCCCAGGCCCCAGGTGGTGCCAGTTCCTCCGTAATGTCTTTCTACAGTCTGGGCAAGTGAAGACTTCCTTTTCCTGTCTCCTGTTCTAGGTAGCACTGCTCATCTGAGGCTGCCCACTAACCATGCTCATCATGACTGTGCATACCTGCCTGCCATACAAGACAAGGACACATGTGTCATCACTATCCAGGTCACTGTCTACTAAGACCACACTGTGGTCAGAGCTGACACAGATAAGAACATCATTTTCTGATTGAGTGCATACGTGAGCCACTGTGCTGCCATGTTTCTTTGTGGATTTTTAGAAAAGTTCTTCTCTGATCCAAACTCAACAGGGGTGGTTCTCTGGAAGTGTATCTATTGCTGAGGTTCAAAAAGATAAGTGGACAATATTTCATCTCTCCAAAGTCACTGTCCCAATAGCTTTCTAATTATTCTAGTTAAGGCCCATTACCATCGCAAATCAAGTTAGACCTGATTTCCAGGGCGGCAATCTGTGCATGTTTTATATTCTAACCTCCCTGATTTTTAAGTAACTCTATTACTTCTGGTATTTAAAAACAAAAGAAAAGAAAAGAAAAGAAACTCTACTAAGGCTCCAAACAACCTCAAACCATGTTTTGTTCTAGTAATCAGACAATGGATAAGATTGTGGTTACTTGAGGATATTGCCAACAATGGAAAAATTAGATGAGAGCCTGAGTCAGAATAATTTGAAACCAGAAATGTGTGTTGGTAATAACTCAAAAAGTCACATGGCACAGCCTCAGAGACAAAATCAAATTTGATGTGTGTGTGTGTTTAAGTCATATCCTCCTATATTAAAGAGGCCCTTCCACCTGGTAGGATGCCAAGAAACCTTACAAAATCTAGTGTTGAGAAATAAGAATCCTTCTCCTTTAGAAAAATCCTGTGTCTCTTAGGGATGAGATGTAGACATTGTTGTGAGCCTTATGGAAAAATGATCTACAGTGGGCAGGAAAAAGTGGTGTCATTAAAGAAGAGATTGTTAAAGTAAGGTAACCACCATCCCTGGGTTTTAAACTGTTTGGGTGCTTTTCTGCCACCTGGAATGAGGCTGTGGTATCACTCTAGGTGGGGGCTGGCATGACAGTTGGAGTCCACACCCAGGTCCACTGCAGTGAAATACCTACAGCATGATCTGATAGTGTGGTTTTGCTATTCAAAATCCATCTCTCACTCACCTGTCTGGAGCAGGGAAGGGAATGCTTACTCAGTCCCGGCAGAAGCCATGTACCAGGCTTCCTCTTCACCACCAGGCTTATATCACCTACTTGATCCTCCCTGGTGGATGTCCATGCCTGGGAAAAGAATGCATGTGATTATGATTGGCACAATAGGGCACCTGGGTCACCTGCCCAACAAGGTGGCCCTTTTGCCCTTCTCAAAACAAGCATCTGGAGTCTAAGTGTATAGTCTACATAGCCGACCCTGCTTCTGTCTTCTCCATTTTACGGCAGTTGACCTATTTTTTTTTCTTTCTTTTTTATTAACTTTTTATTTTATATTAATCACAGGTTATGTACTTTGTATCCCAGCCATAGCTCCTCCCACATTCCCTCCCTATCGCACCCATCCCTCCCTCATCTCCTCCCTGCCCCTTTCCAAGTCCACTGATAGGGGAGGACCTCCTCCCCTTCCATCTAACTCTAGCTTATCAGGTCTCTTCAGGACTGGCTGCAATGTCCTCTTCTGTGGCCTAGCAAGGCTGCTCCTCCCTCAGGGGGCCGGGTGGGGGGTGTCGAAGAGTCAGTCATTGAGTTCATGTCAGAAATAGTCCCTGTTCCCCTTACTAGGGTACCCACTTGGATATTGAGCTACCATTTGCTACATTCAAGCAGGGGATCTAGGTTATATCCATACATGGTCCTTGGTTGGAGAAACAGTCTCATAAAAGACTTCTGTGCCCTGATATATTTGGTCCTTCTGGGGCTCCTGTCCTTTCCAGGTCATATTAACTCCCCCTTCTTTCATATGATCCCCTGCACTCTGCCAAAGGTTTGTAATGTGTCTTAATATTTGCTTTGATACACTGCTAGGTAGAGTCTTTCCAAGGCCCTCTGTGGTAGGCTCTTGTCCTGCTACTTGTTTTCTCCTACATCCAATGTCCATCCCATTTGTCTTTCTAAGTAAGGATTAATCCTCTTACCCCAGATCCTCTTTCTTGTTTATCTTCTTTAGGTGTATAGATTTTAGTATGTTTATCCTATCTTATAGGTCTATATAAGTGAGTATATACCATGTGTGTCTTTCTGCTTTTGGGATACCTCACTCAGGATGATCGTTTCCAGGTCCCACCATTTGCCTGCAAATTTCATTATTTCCTCATTTTTAATTGCTGAGTAGTATTCCATTGTGTAAAAGTACCACAATTTCTGTATCCATTCCTCAACTGAGGGACATCTGGGTTGTTT
>CM053762.1:11106564-11124872 GCA_028658305.1 Pachyuromys duprasi
TTTCCCCCAGGACCCATCTGCTTTGCTTAGTCTGTTGAAATTGGGATGTGGGGCTCTTTAAGTCCCAAGGATCCTCCTGTCTCTGCCTCCCCAGTGCTGGGATTGCAGGCATCCACCACCATGCCCAGCTTTTGACTCAGGTGCTGAGAGTCTAATTGGGCACTTTGTAGTTGTACAGCAAGTACTTTACTGACTGGGCACCTTCCCAGTCCCTCAACTCCAGAATCTTTCCTCCCATAAGCCAGACCCCCCTCCCTTAAAAGAACATCTGCTGAGAGCTGTGCTTGATCCCTGGCTCATCCCATGAGAGTTCACTAATGTGTTCTCCTTTTCCTTCTCCTCCCTCTTAGAAAACAGAAGTCCTCTTTAACACTGATCAACCCAGAATGGAAGGACATGGAAGGCAATGTCACATTCTTGATTGGATCCCACAACAGGACATTTTTAGAAAATATGAAACAGAAATGAAATCTAGAGTCTAGTTAATAATAATATAGTTCATGTTAGTTTCTTGCTTTTGAACAAATGTGCTGTGTTATTTATGTGTAGACAACAGGAAAAACTAGGTGAGGGAGATTCGGAGCTTCCTATGCATTGTGACTTTCCTTTGCTTTGTTTTAGAGATGAGGTCTCACTCTGTAGTCCAGACTGTCTATGAACTCACAGCAATCCTCCTGCCTCACCTTCCTAAATGCCAGGGTTACAGGAATGAGCCACCATATCTGGATCCTTTACATGACTTTTCTTAATTCTGAAGTTATTCTAAGAGATAGATGTAAATAGTAACTCTTCTGTAAATTCTGCTTGTCTAGACAACTGAAATCAAGATTCACATCATGGATTACTTACTGCAGTCTGGACAGACAGTGCACCAACGTTCCCCAGTTACCCACCAGCATTTTAGGGTGAGCATGCCTATTTCAAACTGCTAGGAACTGAGGTCTTGGCTCAGTCTGTAAAGTGCTGGTCTTGTAAACATGAAGGCTGAGCGAGTTCCATCCCCAGAGCCCACATCCTCTGCTGAGACGGGTACTTGAATTCTGAAGCTATGTGTATAGTCCCAAGACTGGGGAAGCAGAGACAAAAGTACCCCTGAGGTTCAATAACCAGCCAGCCTAAACTGCTTGGCAAGTTCCAAACAAGTAAGGGAACCTGCCTCAAAATAAAAAATAAAATAAATAAAAATAAAATAAAATAACAGCAAAATGATAGATGCCTACACACACACACACACACACACACAAATAAAGTGCTATTAAATGTGTGATAGGTTTTTCTTCCTTTGTATTTTCTCAATCAAGAAAAGCTAAAAATAGAATTTCAACCCAGAATAAAAGCTGTTATTAAATCATCTCAAAATCTAGGAAGAAAAAAGTATGGGGTATATGGTATAAGCTAGTACTTATCCAGTAAGTCATGATTTGAGTATATAAGCATGAGCACAGAATTGCACTATTATATTTTGAAAGGACCATTAATAATTTTTAAGTATTCCTGACAAGTTTTGTTTATATTGTCTGTGACAAAAACCAGATAAAGGATAAACTATGCATTATTATTATTTTTATTATTATTATTACTCCATGGACAAGAGCTAATAAGTCAGGACTGAGAGGAAAGTGGGAGAAGGATTGGTCTTTTCCAAATACACTCAATATGCAGGTCTAGTGTTTTAACCACAAAATATTCTTTTCTTTCAAGACTTACTTATTTTTATTTTATGTGTATGAGTGTGCCTGTGTATTTGTATGCATGCCACATGTATGGAATGCCAAAGAAATAAGGAGGTGGAGCCTCCAAGTTAAAGACAATTGTAAGCCACCACGTAGATGCTGAGAATCAAACTTGGATCCTCAGAAAAGAACAGTCAGGGTTCTTAACAGCTAAGCCATCACTCCATCCTCAACACAAACATATTTTTATATAATTGAAAATAAATATAAACATTTTAAAAGAGTCGGTCCCCAGAAGTCAAAAGCAAAATGAAATAAATAAATTCGGCTAGTGATTGATTTGTTATATAAATTTAAAGAGCGAACTAGTCTATCTGGCTCTCAACACTTTGAAACATAAGTTTGATTGTGCGTCAGTAGGAACATACCCAAAGAACAAAAAGAAGAAACACGGAAAAAAAAAGTGAGTACATTTTAATTGTCATGTTGCTGTTTATAGGTTTAGGCTTGAGGTTCTGAGATTTAAGACTGATAAAGTCTAGAAAAACATCCATTTTGGCTGAGAACATTTACATAGATAGATTCAACATAACTTGTTTTATAAAAAAAATAAACAACTTTCAGCTTTCTGCACTAAAGGTTCTAGAGGCACCAGACAACCCATCAATAGCAAATACTTCTAGAGCCTGCATTGTGGTCTCTATGCAACATTTTCCATAAAAGGGCAGCCACAGCTTTTTGAGGAGCCTGTCAACTCCAGAGCTGGTCTAAGAAGTACACAGAGATGTGGCTGGTCTTGGTTGTCAACTTGACTAAAACCCAAGCCACGGAGGGCACTCCTGTGAGGGACTTTGCTGATTAGGTTATTTGAACAGGTAGTCCCATTCTACACATGGTCACAACATCAGGTGGCAGCCCAGATAAAGGGGCACAGAAGGAAAGCATTGCCTTTTGCCTGCTTGTCCTCACTCTTGTGGGCAAGTTCATCTACGCTGTGGCACTCCTTCACTGATAGCAGATTCAACCTCTTCCAGACTCCAACGCAGACTGAAGACCAAAGGCTCTCCAAAATAATCCTCCAGGATGCCAGGCCACACTGGGACTGCAGAGACATTCAGCCTCATGGACTGAATGACTATAGAATTCTTGGCCTCTGTGGTACAAGACAGCCATTGCTGGACTATCCAAACTGCATCCTGTCTTCAGAAATCCCCATTGTGTGTGGGTGGGTGTGTGCGCCCGCGCGCGCACGTGCCTGCACACACGCACAGTCTGTCATTTCTATTTTTTTAGAGAGCAGCGACTGATAAAAAACTGCAATATCTTGTCATATCAGAAGGAAAAAGAACCATCAAAGGTCATGAGAGTTAGGTCAGAAAAATCCAGGAATTAACATGACTAAGCTCCCACTAGGCAAGACTGAAACAATTAGAGCAATGATGACTTAGGTTTGAAAACAAACTGAGTGAATAATATGCATTCATGAATCCATTAGGACAGGGAGAACCGACCAATCATCCCTTTGGATGGTCAGGACACTAGGGAACCAAGTCATTATTTCGAAATGGGGCTAATAAAGAGGCAGAGGAACCATTTTATCCTGCCTCTACTATCTGAGTCCTACCTCAGGGTATGCAAATACCTGGTGCTAAAACAGACTCTTTTTTCTAGAAATAGGCCAGACAAGAGAGGACAGCAGAAGGGGAAGGCGGAGGCTGTCAGTTTGCAAGTTCAATGAAACCACACATCCAAGAAGAGTAACTCAGGTTCGAATCCTGGCCTGACAAATGTGACCTGGAGTCGTTACCTCTCTGCCTTAGTTTCCCCACATGTGCCGCAGTGAGAATAATGTAGCCTTACACACAGCAGGCCAGAGGATGTGTCTCTTGATGACAGCACACAGAACTGAATACAAGCCCAACAAAGAACCATGTTCAGATACACCTTGGGGTGTACACAACCTGTTTGAGTGTGGACTATCGGAAGTGAGGGTAGTGTTGTTTATCTATCGAGGGGCTACAGGCCAGTACCAGCCAGGCCAGTATCATCTGGGACCTTGTTAGAAGCACAAATTCTCGGGTCACCCCAGCCCCACAGACTCAGAGTCTTCTCTGGGGCCAGGCCCCAGGGTGCTGCTTAAGAAAGCATGCCAGGTGTTTTTAAAGGGTCTGAGAGTGAGGACATTCCAGTTCTTTTCCTTTCCCACCTCCAGTACTGGGAGACCTGATCTCTGGCATGCTTGACAAGGGTTCTACCTCAAAGCTATGGCACTAGCCCAATTTAATACTTTTGCACTCAAAACTGAGTACAGACCCAATTGACATGGTCAGAAACCTATTTTGTCTAATGGAGTGAATTACAAGGGGCCCTTATATTTTAATGCATAAAAACCTACTAATATTTCAATTTTTCCAAAGAGCTTTTTTTTCACTTTCAATTATAGCATCATTTTCAAGCATGTCGAAAAGCAGAGTGAAAACTGAGTACTTACCCTTGTCAATCCAATGCAATAGTTGTTAATTTTTTGTTATACTTGCTATATTATCTTTTGAATTATTTTACCATTTTATTATGAGAATCTTGAAGTATCCAAAAAAGAGAGAGACGTGATGTGTGCAAGAAGAGGGACCTAAAGAAGCAGAAAGAATTCTCTCAAATAACAACTTGCAGAGTGCAAACCTTGCTGGGTTCCTGGCGTGCATGACTTGTAAAAGTCCTTCATGAGGGAAACGGAGAAGACTTAATGCCGACATGGTATTTGATATTAAGAAATTGTTAATTTTTAAAGGCATGTTCCTCGACTCCTGTTAGGTTTTTAAGGGGCCTTTTAGCGGCATAAACACTTCTGTGGGAAAATGGTATCAAAGCGAAGGCTTGTTTTGAAAGAATCCAGGGGTGAGGAGTGGGCCACATCTGAAATAAGAGTGGGTGTGATGTCAGAATTACGGAGGCAGGTGGTAGGTGTGAGGGGAGTTTGTTTCACCCCCCTCTTTTCTTAACATTTCTGTGTTTTCATAAGGTGGGAAAAAAACCCTAATCGAGGATAATATAGCAAACAGTTCAGAAGTGCTAGGTTGGACTGGTTGGAGCAGATATTGTTTCCTTTACTTTTCTGTATACTTGAAAATTATGCCATAATTAAAAATGACAAAAAAAATTAACTTCCATAAAGAGTGAAATGGGTTTTCATGTTTAGATTGCATTATTGTGGAAAACAGAGAGCATTTGTGTCAGCTGTTGTCAAGTTTCTCTAGGTGGCAAGGAGACAAGGTGACTTCAGCTGTTATTGGCATCGTCACTGATGACGTGAAGGTGCAGGCAGTGAGGTCTAGGGAATCAGGTGCTGAAAAGGCCACTGCCACTTTAGGCTCTGTCTAGTTCCACGTTCTACCCTGGCCTTGCAAGGGGGTTAAGAATAAAAACTCCAGGGCTGGAGAGATAGCTCAGTGATTGAGAGCATATACTGTTCTTTCAGAAGATTAAAGTTGAGTTCCCAGAACTCAAATGGCGCATCTAACAACCAACCGTAACTCCACATCCAGTGAATCTGGCACCCTCCTCTGGCCTCATGAGGTACCTCACTCTTGTGAGTGCACACTCACGCATATACAAGTTTTTTGATCTACAATATCCACACAGTACATACATGCATGTTAGCTATACAGCTCCACAAGGATTACGTGTGATCCAGGTACAGCCACGTAGATAATTACCAAGATCACAAGACAAAAAAAAAAAAAACAAAACAAACAACAACAAAAAAAACAACTTCCATCACCTCTATTTCTTTTCCTAACTGCAAAACTTCTGCAGTGGTTTGAATGGGAAATATCCCTCATAGTCTCAGGCCTTTGAATATTTGCTCCCCAGTGGGTGATGCAGTTTGGGAGGTTTAGTTGGTACAGCCTTGCTGGAGAGAGTATATCACGGCGGGGGAGAGGAAGGCTAGGGGAAACAAGGGTTGGCACTTCCGGCTTTCACTCTCTGCCTCGTGCTTGAAGCTGAAGATATGAGCTCTTAGCTTCCTGCTTCTGCCAGCTTACCTTCCACTTGCTGCCATGCCTCTCACCATGATATCCTCTTATCCCACTGGACTCACAAGCCAGAATAAACTCACTCTTCTATAATGTAGCCTTGGTCATGGCATTTATCCCAACAACAGTAGCCACTATGCAACCTCCTGTCACATGGATCCAAATGACATCATGCTGGGTGACCTCTTATGACTCGTGTGAGAGTGACAAGCTTATTCTTTTATTAATGCATAGCATTCCGTTGTAAGAATCTACCCTCAATGTATGGTCACTTGGGTTGCTTCCATGCTTGTCCATGAAGATATCTGCAATAAACAACCCTCTATGCATCTTCTACATACCTGTGTCCACACTCAGCTTGAGCACAGCCCTGGGAGTAGGCCTACTGGCCTATTGGTTGTTATGGCTTATATTTGTCTCCATCAGTTCTCTTCCAAAGCATCGCCTCCAACTTGGTTGTACCAGCTGCCACTCCACCAGTGCAAAGTCCCAGGAGCTTCCTACTCATGTTTTAGGCATCCCAATATTCCTGTCTTGGAAACTTGTAGATGCCCTGAGTTCTACTGAATTCTTCCCTCCTCCAGCTTCCCTGGCCTTTCCTCCCTAGCTCAGCTGTGGCTCTTATCACTCCTAGCAGAAGCATTTGTTTCCTGTTTGTTTCCTGTTCCTCTTACAGTCACTCTCCTCAGGACAGGGCCAGTGTCGTCCATCCAGCAACCCCTGTGTTTGCCACAGGGCCTGGATCAAGCAGTGTTTCGTGAGATGAATAAACTCTCAGTCAATAATCAGTGTTTTTAAGAGCTTAAAATCTACTCACCTGGAAGGACTTGGTACACATTTTTTAAGTGACAAAATTCTTTGACTCATGTGGACCCATTTTCATAGCTGTAGCACAGGGAGAAGTAAGTCTGAAATTCTGAGACCCTTCCAGAATCTAGGAAAAACAAAGAAGCAGTCTGGCTGCTGGGGAAGTGCCCTGCATGGCACCTTAGCTCAGACAGAGCTTCTGCTTTGAAGCATTCATCCATCTCTCCCCCTCTGGATACCGTTTTGCCATGATCACAGCAAATAGTACTTACATTGTTTTTCAACACTTGCCAGGACCAGGAGCATCCCTAGTGAAGGCTTGATGGATGTGTATGCTGGGCCTGTCCAGCTCTGCCTCTGTCTCAGAAATTTTCGTCAGCGACCTCCTAGTCCAAGAGCACGAGCCAAGGGGAGAATCATCCCAGAGAAGCTATTTTGGATTTCTCTAATAGACATGTCTACAAAAAGATTGACATCTGTGTAACGGGGAGTTGAGAATTCACTGCTAGGTTAAAATAACGAGGGTATCTATGTAGAGAATTGTAACTGCCAGCAATTAAGCTGGAAAGCCCATCTTTCGGGCAAATATTTGGCTTTCGCTGAACTTCTGCAAAATGATTATGCCGGTGGACAGACATCTGCAGCCTGGATTATGAGCATTGTATGAGTAGTTTCTTGATGCAAGAGGCTGCTGCAAAACAAACAAACAACAAACAAACAACAACAACAAAAAACGGATGTCGAGTCCTGAAGGAGTGGTGCTGGACAGACATACCTAGGGAAGTTAAGACAAATACAATAAACACAATTGCAATATTACTACTGTGTGTGTGTGTGTGCGTGAGTGTGTGTGCTCGCGCGCGCATGCGCGTGTGTACATGCATGTTTATATGTGTGAATACAGGTATACATGAGTCATGGTACAAGTGTGGATGTCAGAGAACAACTTGAATGTCAGCCCTCACTTTCTACTTTATCTGAGACAATTTTATTCACTTGCTGAAAACATCAGGCTAGCTCACCCCCCCCCCCAGCTTCCAGGGATGACTATATCTGCCATCCATCTCTCCATGGGAATGCTGGGAATACAGACACGAGTTACAGCATCTGGCTTTTGTGTGGGTGTGTGTGTGGGGGGAATCTAAACTCAGGTCTTCATGCTTGTGTGGCAAGTCCTTCATGTCCTGAGCCATCTCCCCATTCCCTCACTGGGCCATCTCCAAGTCATGTTACAATATTGTATTATACATTATTACATATTACATACCAGTTCCATTGTTGGTGTATTTTATCAAACTGGTCTAGCTCTTTGATGAGTTTTCTATACTGGCTCCTAGACCCTTTAAGTTGTTTCTATGATGATCATATGTGTATTATTGAACAAATTTCCCTGGCTTTTGCTCCCAACCCCTAGCAGCATGGGCTCAACTCCACCTCCTCCAAGCTGTAACCAGGAATTCTTGGAAGAGCCTGATGGCCAGGACCTGTGCACCGACTCATTACCCCACTCGGGCTGCCTTGTTTTCAGGTATTTTTCTGGAACTTCAGTAAAGATGAGCCTTATGGGGCTGAAAAGGTTTGATCTCACGTTTAGTCTATACCCCCACAATGCCAATGAGAGAAACTCCTGTGTGGACAGGCCTTTGCATCTTCCAGACGCTGGGGAGAGGGCTCACCTCATCTGGGCATCTTCTACAGAAGAGAGACAGGCTGAGAAATGGGCAAGAAGGACGAGCGAAGGATCTGGGAATTTTCATAAGGTAACTCCAGCAAAGCCTTGACACCAGACAGTGTCTACATAGAACACAGCTGGAGTGGAGGAGAATGGAGTGACAGGTGTCTGATTTGGGGCTAAATAACAGTTGGGCTGAGGGGGAATGAAAACGGAGTACTTGGAGGAGCCGGGTATAAGTTCCTGAGTGCTGTAGTTTGGAGAGCTGGAAGGGAGCAGAGGCTTTCCTATCGATTTGTTTGTCCCCTCCCAGATTTTAGCACTCCAAGCCAAGCCTCAGCTAAGGAGAAGATCTACGCAGGAGGCTGCCTCATGCCTGCCCAGCCGCATCCACAACCTACCAGGAACTCGGCCTGAAGAGAGCAAGTCAGACACACCAGAAGGAAGCTCAGGTCTAGGGAGTCTCCTTTCAGGGGCAATGTTACTGAGCAGTTCTTCCTGCCTGCTCAGCCACTTCCTGTCCTGAAGCAAGGGAAAGCTTGCATTCACAGGAAGCCTAGGATAGCAAAGGCAGCTTCCTGTTTCCAAGGCCACACTGGACCACCCATGTCAATTACTCAGCAAAGTTTGGGCAACATAAGATTGCCAATAAAGGCTCACTTGTTTATTTTAAATCCTTGTAAGCCGATTGACAGTACCTGCATCCATAAGCACAAACATGGATAAAGAAGTTTGTACAGGTGGCGTTATTTAATAAAATAACTATTAAGAAAATTAGGAAAATGTTTAAAAGATATAACCAAGCCAAGGAAAGCCACACTGTCCTGAAATAGTGCCATGAAAGCACACTAATCAGAAAAGGAAAGGGAGCAAGATTTAAACAAAACTGTACATAAGTTTGTGTGGATCATCATTCTCTCTTTCTCTCTTTCACATCTCCCTTCTTCCCTCACTCCCTCCAGCTATATAAATAACTGTCTATAAAAATCCTAGAAAATACAGCAAAACACTCACACTGGTTATTTTGGGTTGACAGAATTTTGAGCAACTTTTGTTTCATATTAAAATTTTCTACAGTGACAAAGTTTTTTTAAAATATATTTTGGTTAGCTTTTACTGTGTACTAAACAACTAAAAAATTGAATGATTTAAAAATGAGAGACATCAGCTGGGTGTCTTAGCACATGCCTTTAATCTCAGCACTTGGAAGGCACTGGCAGATGGATCTCTGTGAGTGTGAGGCCAGCATGGTCTACAGAGCAAGTTCCAGGACAGCCAGGACTACACAGAGAAACCCTGTTATGAAAAACAAACAATCTACGAGAAAACAAACAAACAAAGACTGAGAGACATCATTTTCGGTGTTGAGTGAGTCATTAGGGCTGCACTTTGGGTCTAGGGTGGCTTGCTGGCTCTTGTGGTTAGCTGACAGCCAAACTGGGTCAGGAATGAGGCTACCCTCACCTTTCAGATGAGTGGGAGGTTGCTTGGTCTAAGGAATTGATCTAGAATGAGTGTCCATATTTCTCTCATTCTTTCTGGCTTGCCCAGGCCTTGGCTCCTGGTGGCCTCTGGAATCCAAATAATCAGGAGAAGAGAGTGAGTCATGAGATAACTTCCCTTTTTCCCTATTCATCAGCTTGTGTCACATTTTCTCATACCCACCATCCAGAGATAGTTCCATGGCAAACCAGGATGGATTGGCAGAGAGAGAGACACTACCGCTTCATGGAAGGTGCCACTACCTACCCACAAGGCACTGGACATACAGGGATGGAAAATTGTAGTTATGCAGAATAACAGGCATGGCATTTGAAATCAGGAAAAGAAAGTTCATTTTGAAGAATGAAACCAGAGCCTTGTTTTTGCCAGCAGATTTGGAATTGTGTGGTAAGGAGTTGCAAGAAGCAAGAGTTGCTAACAAAACGAGATGTGAGGAGCCTTCAGCGGCCAAGACTGACTGTGTAATTAATGCTTAGAGACTAAAAGGTGGCAGAGACTTTCTGCCCTTACTAAAACTGGTTCAGTTTCAATGGCGTTTAAAATGTATTAAGGCTTAAGTGCTTGCTGTAGGCAGGAGCTGGGCCTGTGTTAGAAACTCATTTTGTTCTTGTAACAAAATACCTGACAAAAATCACCAGCTAAAGGAAGGGAGGGTTTGTTGTCTTACCGTTTGAGGGTGCAGTCCACCAGGGTGAGGAAAGGTGTGGTAGCAAAAGTGTGATACAGCTGGTCACATTGCATCCATGGTCAGGAGAAAGAGAGGGGAGGGGGGCTCTCTTCCTTTCACTTAGCGTGGGATCCTGACAGACTGGATGGTGCCACACACAGTTAGCATGGGTCTTCCCTACTCATTTACCCTAACCTAGAAACTCCCCAGACATGTGCCATAGACATGCCCAGAGGTTCCTTTCCACAGTGGTTCTAAATCCTGTCGTATTGACAGACAAGATTAACCCTTACAAGCTCCCTGACCTTTGGCTCCTAATGAAGCACTGAATAATATGCTCCTGTGTGGTAGCTTAGTATGCCATGCTACAAGGCAGGAGAGAATCAAGATGACTAGGGGAGCTAAGGCTGACATCAGCTGACCCTACACTAGGGAGATTATTTGGATTATCGGGGGCACAGGGTGACTGATATCCCTAAGATATAAAAGGAAGGCAGAGGCGTCAGGCAGATTTGGAAAGCCGAGGAAGGAGAGAGTACAGTATCAGAAGGACCTGTTGCTATGCTGTTGGTCTTGCATAGAGAGAAGGGAGCCATGAGCCAGTGATTGAAAGTGACCATTAGAAGGTGAAAATGTCCTTCAGTTGACACTGGTGAGGAGATAGAGACCAAAGGGACCTAAAGCAAAAGAGATGGATTCTGCCAACAACCCAAATTGTAGTCCAGTGTAGGCCTACCCACGAGCTGCAGAAGGAAATGAGGCCCTGTTTCTCCTGACACCAGAATTGTAGGCCTACCCATGATCTGCAGAAAGAAATGAGGCCCTGTTTCTCCTGACACCAGAATTTTCACCTAGGGAGGCCAGGTCAGGCTTCTGACAATACTGCACAATACTGTTTTTGGTCTGTGTGGATTTACACTGTGACAATCTGTAAATTGCAGCAGTAAACAATGAGATCAAGAGTAAAACTTTAAAAAT
The DNA here is from genome assembly GCA_028658305.1 of Pachyuromys duprasi. Taxonomy (NCBI): domain Eukaryota; kingdom Metazoa; phylum Chordata; class Mammalia; order Rodentia; family Muridae; genus Pachyuromys; species Pachyuromys duprasi. The sequence continues at coordinate 11,117,899 of CM053762.1, forward strand.
AGCCTGAGGAAATAAAGGAAACCTGAGCTATATACCTATTATCACACTGTAGTTCATATTTGGAAAAAAAACAACAAGCTCTATGTAGGTTCCTTAGAGGAACTGGGATTTTAAAATTATTTATTTGCTATTTTGTTGTTGTTTCTTTAGAGATAGGGTCTTCCCACAATGTGAACAAGGCTGGCCTTGAATTTGAGGTAATCTTCCTCCCAAGTGCGAGGATTACAGGCCTGAGGCATCATGCTCAGCCTTGGTGGTTTTGGTTTTTGTTTTATCACTGATTTCTTTTTGCTGTTATAGAACAGACCTGGACAGCTTACTTGGACAGCACACAATAGATTTTTCCCCCTATCCCTGAAAAGAGAGTATTTTAATCACATGGTAGGAATACTTACATGGAGGTCACACAGGGTCTAGGAAGTTAGTGGCAAGGGCCAGTAAGCAAGCGCTAAAAGAGATAGTAGGAGGCTAGCATTGGGAAACTGTGGTGGCTGTTCTGGCAGTGGTGGGGCTCTTCCGGTGCACTGGTTATAGCACCTCTCTTATGGCTGCTCCCCAAACAGAGTAGAGACAAGACAGGCTCATCCTCCCAGAAGGAATGGGACCGCAGCTTTCAAAAAGTTGTCCTCTTATCTGAGTTTGCCAGTTTCCTTCCGTGAACTCCATCTTGACAAGTGACTGGGGACTTCCCTCTGAAAGATGTGGCCAGCTGTCATGCCAGACAGGGACTGGCAGATTCTAACACCAGAAAGCACAGGGTAAGGACAACAGTCCCTATAGTGAGTACCCTGATGCCTCCAAGGAAATATGGAGACCCCTCTAACTTTCTACAACTGCCTGCCATAGACAGAAATGGGCCGACACAGAAAACACACATTTCATTATCACCAACTCCTAAGCAAGCCTTCCCAGACAGGCTGAAGAAGTCCACATGCCAACTGCACACAATAGACTCCAAGCCATGGGGGCCTTTACGCTCTGGCCTTTCTTTTAAAACTTAAATTTCTGCAGCTGTTTCAACGGGCAGCAGACAGTTGGACTGGGATTTCATTTTCACCCCCTGGGGCCCAGCTAACACAAATGCCCCTCTGCCAGCTCTGTGAGCAGTCCCACTGAGACCATCTCTTTCAGGATGTCCACAGTTCACCCCTGGAATCCATTCTTTCTAGCTCTTTCCCATGTACCAGATAGGGACAGCATGGGCTCTCTCTGCCCACATTTATCCTAGGACTGTACATCCAGAAATAATTAGATAATTCCTACTTTTGAGTCCAAACTGGGGAGATGAGTCTTGTTGAGCAACCAGGAGGCCGACTGTGCTTTCTCTGGAGCCATAGTGTCTCCAGACTCTAGCCTGAAACGAGAGCGTTATTTCTTTCTGTCCCTGGCCTGATCTGTACCTTCTAAGCCAAGCCTAATTCCACCTGAGCACTCTGTCTGCTGCCCTTTAAGACATCAAAGCACAGCTGCTCTCTCCAGCATAAGGGCTGTCTTTGTTATTCCCGAATGACTGCAATCTCTAAAATGTCACTTCCTGGCAGATCTCATTTGGTACAAGAGAAACGGATTTGAAAGTTAATAAGTGCATTTGGAGTTTTGTTCCTGGGGAGCCTGTCTCTTTGCCTTCTGTGGGCTCACCTCTGGGGCTTGACACTATGGCATCATATGCAGAGATGGCTTTGCAAATCCGGGCAAGATTTTGCCAGTTTAAATCTTTCCTATCTGAATTCAGGGAACAAGACATTCCCTGGGGCCTTTCTACTGCTATGAGTCGAGTCTGCATTTGGCTTTGAGACTATCCATATTTTTAATGCTTTTCTTTTCATGCAGCAGCTTTGGTTATATGAACCTTTACCCCCTTAGATTAGAAGCGATCAACTTCATCACATCTTGGACTGCCTCCTACCACCACCCTAGGATTATGTGACCAGGTTGATTCTGTGACTTGCGGCCACGGCTCTGTCTGCTCAAGAATGACATCCTGGTCCCCATGTGCCCAGGGAAGAAAGCTAGGTCACATATCACCCTTTGAGGTCATTCATTGCTGTAACAGGAAACAGTCTGTATACACAACTTCTGCAAAACCCACCCACGACCCACCTGTGCTCTTACGCTCATGACCCAGGGTGATATAACACCTCACACATCCACTGATCTTACAAGCCATTAAGGCGACCTTGAGAAGAAGCAATCATTGGCATAGGCTTTAAGCAAATGGGACATGGAAGCCACGTGTGTTCCATGGTTGAAAATGAGTCTGCTTTTCAAGGCCAATAGTCACTCATCCTAAAAAATGATCTTTCTGAATGGTTCCCATGATCAGAGTGATGGTGGCTTTGGCAAATGGCCTAGAGGGCCCACAGGCCTTTCCTGGAGCTCTTACCTTAGGCTTAAGTGGCAGACATGTTTGCCTCATAGTGCAACATGGTCCTTCTGGGAGTTTCTAGGAATATGAATCCAGAATTCCTTCTGTGCTGCACAAGGGCTTGTTAAGAAAGAAGTCAGATACCGGGCATAGTGGGTGGGAGAGAGCCATATCTCTGTTCTGCTTCTAGCTTCCTGCCTGAAGTCACATTGTATGTGCTCACTGTCCTTTCTAGTGGGGTCCCTGGGCCATGAAGCTCAGAGCCCAAGGGTTTTCGGTGGTCCCAGAGCTTACCAACAAGGGGAAGTGAACCTGGTTTATAAGAAAGGTGCTTCCACTCTTGGAGTTTAACTCAAGGGCTCCACTAAACCATTTTGGGATGGCCCCCTCCACACATCCTTTCAGCGTACTCCTGCTCTGACTCTGGGGAGCAGGTGGAGACTTTCTCTAAAGAGGGATCATAGTTGCCATAACCTTTTAGCTATTCCTTAAGACATTTGGCTGAGTCACAGTTTCTGTCTTAAAAAAAAAAAAAAACCCTGCGAGCACATTTTGCACACAATGCCCTTTTAAATTACAAGCCTGGAAATATGGTTATTAGTACAAAACAGGTGTAAAAATTTAAATGTTACATATGTATTCCTAAATTGGTTTCAAAAGGGTTGTATCATCTCATTATCTGGCTGGTAATTTAAATGTTACTGTAAAATGCTGAGAGATTTCACAATGGAATTTACTTCTTCAACTAACATAAATCATTATTTGTATCTAATTGCAAAGGTAGACAGTTTGGAAAAATACAAATGGAGGAAGAGAATAAAAATACTGTACAAAGGTCTCTTTGACTGGGGAAATGTAATTTCTGCAAATTAGTCCCAAATAGTTAAGGAATACAATGTATATAATTTACACAACATGAAGAATATTGTATATATATCATGCTGCTTATATGTAAATGTGGGGGCTGGAGAGATAGCTCACTCTTAAGAGCAAGTACTGTTCTTTAAGAGAACCAGTTTCCTTTCTCAGCACCCATGTCTGGCAGCTCACAAGTGTCTGAAGCTCTAGCACCAGGGGATTTAAGGCCTTCTCTGGCTTTCCTGGATACTTCCATTCACATTCACAGAGCCCCACACAAACATACACAATTAACAATAAATTAAAAATACCCAAATGTATGTAAATATGTGTTATATATTACATAGAATTAAATATTCTATGAATCTATATCGTGCATACATATTCTTATGTATGTTTTATATAAATAATTGTGTTACATAGTCATGTAAGATGAAATCTGTATGTGTGTGGACAATAAAATACATGTAGCAAAATATTAACAATTGGTGGTTAGTCTTTTCTTTTTCCCCTTTATTGAAAGTAGATTTTTTTTCTCATACAACATATACTGATTATAATTTCCCCTCCCTCTCCTCCTCCCAGTTCGTATCCGTCTCCCTCTCCCTCCAGATCCACTCCCTTTCTGTTTCTTATTAGAAAAAGAACAAACTTCTCAGAGATGACAACCAAACATGACAATAAAATATAATACGAAGGTTAAAAAAGCTATCAAAACACAACAACCCAACAAAAGGAAAAGAGTCACAAGAGCAGGCGAAAGAGTCAGAGACCTACTCGCTCTCACTCTCAGGAGTCCCATAAAAATACTAAGGTAAAGGCTTTAACAGACCCATGTAGGCCCCGTGCTTGCTGTCGAGTTAGTTTGTGTGCACCTTTCTTAACTGACTCTACGAAGAGAAAGAGGTCCCTAAAGAAAAAAATGAATAAACCGCTTAAAGAAATTTTAAAAACCCACAAACAGTGGAAGGAAACTCATAAAATTTTTCAAGGTCTGAAGATGGAAAATAGAACCAATATAGAAAACACAAACAGAGGGAATTCTGGAAATGAAAAAAATTAGGAGCTACAGAGGCAAGCTTCAATGGAATATACGATATAGAAGAGATAATCTCAAGCATTGAAGATATGATGGAAGAAACAGATCAGTCAAAGAAAATATTTAAAAACTTTTTGAAAAACTCCTGACAGAAAACATCCAGGAAATCTGAAATATTATAAAAAGATGAAACATAAGACCTAAAAATCACAGGAATAGAGGAAGAAGAATCCCAGCTCAAAGGCTTAGACAATATTTTCAACAAAATTATAAAGGAAAATATCCGTAACGTAAAGGAGAAGATGCCTAAAAGCATATACAATAACAAATAAATTGGACTAGAAAATAAAGTCTCCTTGCCACATAATAATCAACACACTAAAGGTACAGGACAAAGAAAGAGTATTAAAAGCTGTAAAGGAAAAAGACCAAGTAACATATAAGGGCAGAGCTATTAGAATTACACCTGAGTTCTCAGTGGAGACTCTAAAAATTGGAAGGGCCTGGAAAGATGTGCTACAGACTCCAAGACCACAAAGGCCAGTCCAGACTACTGTAACTGCAAAACTTCCAATCACCATTGATAAGATATTCATGATAAGCCAAATTTAAACATATTTATCTAAAAATTCAATCCTACAGAAGGTGCTAGAGGGAAAACTCCAACCAAAGGAGGTTAACTACATTCATGAAAACACAGGGAATATATAATCTCAGATCAGTAAAGTCAAAAGAAAGGAAACACACACCACCACCGCCACCACCACTACCAACAAAATAACAGAAATTAGTAATCATTTGTCACTGATATCTCTCAATATCAATGGATTCCATTCTCCAATAAAATATACAAACTAACAGAATGGATTAAAACAACAACAACAAACATGATTCATTCTTCTGCATCCACAAACACACCTCAACATCAAGGACAGACATTACCTCAGGGTAAAGAATACTCCAGGCAAATGGACCTAAGAATCAAGCTGGTGTAACCATTTTAAATCTAACAAAATAGACTTCAAACAACAACAAAAAAGAACACTATATGCATCAAAGGGAAAAGCCACCAAGATGACATTTCAATTTTCAACATCTATGCCCCAAACACAAGGGCATCCATGTTTGTAAATAAAACATTACTAGAGCTTAAATCACATATTGACCCTCACACACTAATATTGGGAGATTCAATACCTCACTCTCACCAATTGACAGGTCATCCAGACAAAAACTAAACAGAGAAATTCTGGACCTAATTAACAGACATTATAAATTGAAGTTTATGTGATGAAAATAAAAATAATATATCCATCTTGTGAAATATTTTAAAAATTCTATATGGTGCTCACAGAAACCAGAAGAAGGCATCGGGTCCTTTGGAATTGAAGTTAAAGATGGTTGTAAGCTACCATGTGATGGGAATCAAACACAGGTTGTTTGGTCTTAACCACTGAGACATCTGTACAGCCCCTATTTACATGGTTTTTCATAAAACACATCATTTTTTTACCATTTATTTATTTAGCATTCTCAGCAGATGGCTTTGCAACATCAGTCTAATATAAATACATTGCTGTGACCTTTGCCCATAATTCCATGGACGTAAACAGTTTTCTTCCTGAAGAACTTCTGAGTTGTTTCTAAGTTTTCACAGATAAAAATAACATTTCCTCACATGTCCCTAGACACACATCTCCAGTCACTTCTTGATGTGCTACCCTTCCTGGGAGTTGCGGTCCAGCATGAAAGGACAAAACATACTGCAGTGGACCCCTGCTTGGGTTCCGTTCCTCTGGATTCCCACAGTGCTCTTCACAGTTGCCAGAAACAGAGCAGCTCTGGTGAGGCTGTGGGTGCACTGCAGGCTTGGGGGACCTCAGGGTCTGCAGTCACTGGACACACAACTGGTTCTGGAGAGCCAATGGACTATGGCCTGCATGCCTCCTCTCATCAACAGTTCCCTCTATCCACATCCCTTTGCTGTCAGCATCTTTGTCCTGCTCTGAGTTCTGGTTCTTTACACAGCTTTTTCTGGAAGCCTGGGAGTCACTGTGGTATACCCTCTTTCCAACACTCCGGGCAAGCTTTCGCTCAGAGTGAGGGTAAACCAGAGAAGAAGTGAAGGATAGGGAGTAAGGGAGAAGACAAATTCTGTGAAACAGCATATGCCTTGCAGTGTGAGGACCTGCATTTGAACTCCAAGCCCCATAGGAAAAAGCTAGGCATGGTGAGGCATAATACCATCAGAGAAAGGCAGATCCCTGGGTCTCACTGGAAAGCCAGCCCAGCCAAATCAATGAATTCTAAGATGATGAGAGACTGGCTCAAAAACCAAAACAACTAGAGGACACTGTGTGTGAGAAGTAGGACAGCAGAAACAATGCAGCGACCATGAGACTGAACTCTGGGACCTAAAACGCCAGCATCCGTGATTGCCAGGTGAGCAGAACTCCCACGGTGAGAAAATCAAGTGGGAAAACCCTAGGGACACCCAGTTATTCCCAAATCTCCGGGTGACCAGCGGCCCACAGCTCTGATCTGAACGAGCAGCCTCGCTGGGCGCCTGCACCCGCCATTATAGACTGGATCACACAGTCTCGCGGGCAGTCTGAGGAGGAACCGGGTACCATTTTAACCGAACTGCACCCTGCGAGTGCACACTGCACCCGGGTTCTGCTTCAACCCACGAGTGTGCGGCGGGCACGAACC
>CM053762.1:11125372-11146561 GCA_028658305.1 Pachyuromys duprasi
GTTCCTCCGCTTAAGGCAGGGAAGGCATGGCAACAGAGCTGAGGGTAGTTCGTCACACTGCACCTGTCACCAGGATCAACGTTAACTCTCAGCACCAGGTTAGAGTAGCATTTCACATCAACCACAGCTACCTCCTTGAATAACTAGGTTCTGTGCAGCATCTAGGTGTCTATACCTGAAGGGCTTTGTTATTTGTCATAAGTGCAAATTCAACTAAGCATCCTCTGTCTGGCGTTCCCATCTCAAGGCTGTGGAGCCCACGGGAGGGCTTGGCTTTTTTCTTTCTCTTCACACTACCTTCTGTCACAGTAACATGGATTCTCACACATGACAAAAGAATTGCCTTGTATCTATCATAAGAGCATAATATTTAATTTATGGATGCTTATATTAACTTTATGTGGGACATCCCATCTTGTTGAGTTAGACCATTAGGAACTAGGGTCATTAAACTCTAAGACCCAGTGAAGGTGCCTATCTTCCAGGTACATTTCCTGTTGTTCCCTGGACACTGCATAAAGCTCCTGGGAGACAATGGGCATATACCTTTCTTTGGAAGTGGCCAGGGACCCTTTGTGGTTCATTTTGGGGCTTCTGGTCTCAAGGAAAGTATGGATCTGGTTTAGTTTGGCAGTTTCTGTTGCTGCCTGCCTACACTAGTGAGTGGGATTTCTCTGAGTGGCTTATGGGCCCTTGGCAATCTTTGGGCAATTCCTCTGGCTTTTATAGGGAACTAATGAAGATTGCTTGATCCCTTTGTCCCTTGCTGAGCCAGGCAATAAATATCAGTATCAGTGTGGGGCATCTCATGTCTTCTGGTTAGAGGGGTGGAGTGTGGATGGGAAAGGGGTGCCAAACTGTGCAATGTGAATGGATAGAAGAGAGACTCTCCTTGTCTTGGGGGCTTATATGCCACTTTGAGGAAGGGAGGTAGGCAGACAGCTGTAATTCAAGTCTGGAATCTGACCAGAGACGTCCTCTGTGGAGTCAGGAAAAGGATGAGAATGCTAGTGCTCATGGGTCCCAGAACTAGAGCAGGATGGCTATGAAGTACATAAAGAGCCCATTTCTCTCTCTCTCTCTCTCAAAAAAATGGTTTTCATTGATTTTTTTTTGATGTGTGGCTTCACAGCCTTGCCACTGCCCCCTTACAGAGCAGAGGTTCCTGGCTGCACTGTCATAGTGGCCTTTTCCCAAAGGACCCTTTGCAACTCAGAATTTCACTCCTTAACATCCCGTCTTCTCACATGAGCTTTGTTTCTGGATGGCTCTCTGCAGAGAGCATGGTTTCCATGATCCTCCTGGAAGCTCTTCCCTACATTATTTCTCACAAGGAGACCCACTTGGGATTTTTTTTCTCTCTCCCTTTTGTCCAGAAGGAACAGAGAGCTACGCTGCCTTTTCAAACTGTCTCATGTGTTTGTACATGATGGTGAGCACACAGCTTTGTTTTCATAATCACAGCAGTCACCCTGGGGCTGCCGCTTACCTCCCATACTCCTAGATCAAGTTAGTCACCAAGCGCTGCTGTCAGCAGGGACAGGAGTCCACATAAACTGGGCAGGACCTTAGAGAGGCGAGAGACTTCAGAAAACCCAGCATAGGGTTTTCTCGTGGCAGGAATTCAGAGTCAACACCCTTTAATCTTCACAAAGCCTTTGTGTGGTTATTTTCTGAAGCTCTCAGTCCACTATTGCCTACTTCAGATGAATTAGAGGTTCCATAGAGGTGAGCTAGATAGACATGCTGAGTGTGATAGAACTCAATCAAGTCTCAGAGACCATGATGTGATGGCTCCAGCCAGCTGCTTATCTAAAATCACTCAATGACCAACCCCATGGTCCTAGAATATATGCAAATATAGAACACCCTAGAACACCCCTCATTTACACTCTTACCAGAAAGGCCAGTCTTTCATGCTTTTTTACAGAAGACTTAAGAAGGTGCAGATCAAGATTCTACTTCCCAGGGCAACTTATTGGCTCTGATGTGCTCTAACAGGCAGGACTTTGAGTGTTTCTCAGGAGAAGCAAATGTCTAACACATTCTTTCAAGAGCTCAGGGTGACCAAAGAAAGGCTCCTGGGAGTTTGTTGTTGGGATGGACCTTGTAGGGTTGATTATCACATAGACAACTGCAGGGGAAATTCACCTTTGCCATCCCGTGGGAGCTGTAAAGGTTTGCAAGAGGGAAAGAGTTCGAGCCCCCAAGCAACCAGCTGTGCTGGCATCAGGGTGGTCTTGACTGCTTCCTAGTGACATGTCACCATCCAGAAACTGCATGCCAAGGCCACAGGACCCCATATGTGCTCTCCACATAATGGACGTGGAGACTGTAATAAATACCGACCCTTGTTTATACAAATTAATGGGATTTGGGGACTTGGCTTTTACAAGAGCAGGCTCAGAAGCTTGGAGGACTTGGTACCTAGTTGCTTGCTGACTTTGAAATAGGCAGGGACTTAAGGAAGCCTGGCCTTGCCAAATGAAGTCAGAAGGACCTGGTGTGTGTGTGTGTGTGTGTGTGTGTGTGTGTGTGTGTGTGTGTGTGTGTGTGTGTGTAAATACAGCTTACTCTGGTAATTTTATTAAAGAAAAGGCCCTCCATTTGAATGATAATAGAGTAAATGTAATTGTAGTCTCTTTACTCCAAAGCAGCCAGAATATATGCAACTCTAAGAAAACCCTTAAAGGATCCAGGAGGTTAAAATTATTCTCACCAGTCCCTTAGTTTTATAAAAGTAGAATTTCTGTAAGCAGGTATGAGCACTTGGGACTTCCCTATCTCTTTGAGCAAAGCATATACAGGAGAGGCTTCTCATGGCCGTGACCAAGTAGCTAAAAAAATCAAGAGAAAAAGGGTTTATTCTGGCTCTCAGTTGGAGAATACAGGCCTTCATGGGGGTGGGGAGGAGGCATGTCAGCAGAAGCCCCTCACAGCTGTGGTGGTGAAAATAGGAGGTGGTTTGCTTTTATCTGGGTAGATCAGGAAGGAGAGACCCACAAGGAAGTGAAGCCAACCTATAGACACTTTAAGGCCAGTCCTCTAGCATCCCATTACCTCCAAAAGCGCCGCCAGACATGTTCAGAACGTATCCCATAAAATGAATCCCCCATGAATCACACTGTGTCTGTGAAGAGCTATAAAAGGAAGGAGTGTGTGGGAAATGAATTTGGGATTGATCTCATGAGAAATGGAAGAACCCTTGTTTGTAGTTCTCAAAAAAGCAGATTCTGTGGCCAAAGGGTGTATGGAGGTCAAGAGTACATGTGGTTGGCACCAGGCTAACAGGGGCAGAAACTCAGTCCTGCCTCTCAGTCATGTACAGTACACATGAGCAGGTAAAACTCACCATTCGAAAACTAATGAACAGCTCTAAAAGGCAAAACATCACGAACATGTTGCAGGGTTGGGAGGAAGACTGACATCACAGAAAGAAATTTCTGCCAAAGCAGACAGAATCGCTGTGACTACTCAGATGCCCAGAGGCCCCCCCCCCACCTCTATATATATCTTGGACACTTCTCCTCACAAACTGCCAAAGGCCATTTTTGATAGCTTGTCAACTTATTACAACTAAGAAGCATCAGGGGAAGAAAGTCTAAGTGAGGATTTATGTAGACTAGGTGTTTGTGTGTGTGTGTTTGTGTGTATGTGTGTGTGTGTGTGTGTGTGTGTGTGTTTATAGGATTGTCTTAAGTGGTATGAAAAGACCCAGCCCTAGAGTGGATGATATCATTCCTGAGTTTAGGGCCTCGGTGTAGCAGTAGAGAAATCTAGTTGAGAAGTAAGCAGGCATGCCTTTATTTCGTCTCTCTCTGCTTTTGACTACAAACATGATTAGCTGCCTCAAGTTCTTGCCTGAAATGATGAACTGTCCTGGAACTAAGCCAAACAAACCCCTTTTCCTCTAAGTTTGTTTTTGTCAGCATATTTTATGACAGCAACAGAGGTGAACTAAGACACTGTCCAAGGCAGGTGGGCTCTTTCTTCTCTACTGAGGTGGGAGCCACTCAGAATGCATTTGTGGACTTTATTCACTCCCTCCAGGGAGGTGACCTTCTGCTTTCTGCCTCTTTCTTTCCTTCTGGCCAAGAGGCCCTGATCACTTGCTCTATTTATCAAACTCAAAATCTATAGCAACCACCTCCGCCAGGGCTGGGGTGAGCCCACCAGCCTTGAGCTTTTTTGGATACAGGCCTGCGTGTTTTGTGCCCATCAAGAATGGCTGGATCCAGGACCTGACAGAAGGCTGAAAACAGTTCAGAAATGAGAGGCATGGAATCCTCAGGTGGCTCATGTTTCCCTTTGTTCTCTCTTGGAAATAGACCCAAAGCTTAGTTGTGGTATCAGCTGCTCTGAAGAAACAGACACAGGAGAAAATGAACCTCTGATTTCCAGACTAGACCACAGAAGTTTGATTAGAGATTATGAAAAGTCTCAGAAGTAAAGTTCTATAATGTTTTCATCCCCTCCCCACCCCCAGGGTGCATCTGTCCACCCTGGCTCCACCCTGGCCTCCAGTGGTTCCTAAAGAACGCTAATTGAAAAGTGGGTCTGAGACTTTGTGTAAGACTTTGTGTAAGACTTCCTCTCCCTCTCTGAGGGAAGTCTTCAAATATGCACATATTTGCTTGACCAAGATCCAGACACACTTAGCTGGTACTCTGTTCATTCTAGGAAGTTCCAGGAGCCCCGTCTGGAGTGGAGGCTAAAGTGGGGCAGCAGAAGGAACTGCGGTTCACTGAATCATAGGGTGTTCTCTCACAGTCCCCACCTCTCTGAATACTGGGGTCTTTCCCCCCTTAATTGGAAATGCTTGTATTTTTTCTCTTCTGCTTCTCCCTTGACTCGTTTCTGAGGTTGATAATAATACCATATTCTTTAATGACTGGTAGGACAGGATGCAAGCTTGTCTACAGAGGTGTCTTCCACACTGTGAATCAGTGGCTATGTTTTGTTGTCTCGAGGGGAAGACATTCCTTAATAGCCCTGTCTCCCTGCACCTCCATGGAAGCCTGTCTGCTTATGCTGAGTGAAGGCAGGAGCTGGTTGTCTAAGCTTTCCGGAAAGCATGACAGCTGCTCAGATATACTCCCTTGTGACAAGCACTCTAGGAGAACTAATCGGACCACACCCTTGGCTAAACTAAGGCTGAGAGTCTCCTGGGCATTCCAGAGCCTGCTTTTTCGGGTATTGTAAATGGCTTAAAGTAGCTTTTTAAATATGCAATTTAAAGGAGATTCTACATGTATATATGTAAATATGTATTTGTATAGGTACACACATACACACACACATTGTTCTTTTGACAAAATACCCTGACAAAAAGAAGCTTAAGGGAGAGAGGGGTTTATTTTACCTTACAGTTCATCACTACGGGGAAATTAAAGCAAGAATTTCAAACAGCTACCCATAGCCCAGCCACAGCTAAGACCACAGAGAAATGAACGCATACATGTTCACTCACTTGCTTATCAGTGCTCAGCTGGATTTCTCTACTCTCATACAATTCAGAACCCCCTGCTAGGGAATGGTACCATTCACAGTGGGCTGGATCTTTCCACATCAGTGAACAGAATTAATACAACCCACCACAAATAAGCCCAAAGGGCAACCCAATCTAAACAGTCCCTCTTTCCTCCCAGTTGATACTTGGTTTTGTTCAATTGACAATTGAAGCTAACCATTACATCATATACTTAAGTTAAAAACAAAAACAAACACAAAAAACAAATTCATGATTTTTTTTTTGCTTACTCTGTGTACTTTTTTAGTCAAAGGGTACTAGCATATGTGCCTTGTCCCATGACTTTTCCGGGCCTAGGAGAGGCTAACAGGGCCTCCACACTGTAGAGAAAGTCTCTGGGTTTTCTTGCTGAAGAACTTCAGGTAGGAGCCAGACCTTCCTCTCCCAGAATTCTCTAGGGATGTTAGGGAGGTCTCCCTGTCCTTAGAACTCTCAGAAGCCTGGGGTAGGGATTTTCCTTTGAGCAGATGGTCTCACGCTTGTAGCTTTTAGCATCTTCTTACTGCTAAAAGAAGTGTTTGGTGAGACACAGCTGTCTGCAGTAGTTCATGTGCTCTAGTAAAATCTCCTGTCAGGCAGTGAAGTAAGGGAGGAAATGGCTTATTAAGGTTACAGTTCCAAATTTCAGTCTATTACTGGGGGAAGTCAAAGTCAAGAGCAGACAGAGAATAAATTCAGGGACCCTTGCCTGTTTGTGTGCATGATAATTTGCTAGGTTTTTCTATTTTTAAAAATAATTATTTTTATTTTATGCATATGAGTGTTTGTGTGCATGTGTGTACTTACATACATGAGTGGTGCCCACAGAGGACAGAAGAAAGTATCAGATCCTAAGAAACTGGAGTTACAAACGGTTGTGAGCCATCAAGTGGGTCCTGGGAGCAGAATCCGAGCCCTCTGCAGGAACAGCCAGCGCTCTTAAGATGTCCAGGGCTTAGCCATGAAATGATGCCAGTTTTGTTCAGTGTGGGCCTTCCTACTTCAATTTACAGTCAGGACAGCCCCAACAGACATGTCCACTGGTCAATCTGATCTAGACAATTCCTCATGAAAATGTTCTTCCCCAGTGATTCTAGGTTGTGTCAAGGTGACAGCTAAAATATATCCTGATGTCCCACTTCTGCCCTATTTAACCATTGTTGAGACGAGCTACTGGCTGGTCATTTGGAAACCCGGAGTGTTTGCCACAGACCGGGTCTTAGGGGAGGGAGCAATCACAGAGAAGGTTGTGGCTCTATCTCAGGGCTATGCTATCCTGTATCTCCCGAAATTAATCCTCTTTCTGTTTCTTCCAGATAACTTGTTCAAACCCAAAGAAAGATGCATTTCAGAGAAGGAGATGCATATGAGATCTAAAAGGTACTTGGCCTGTTATGGGAGGTATGGAAAGGGTTGGGGAGCAGGAGAGAGGCTTGAAGGGTCTGATGCTGTCTCCTGGGCCAGAGCTTCCAGGCTCACATTTAAAGGCTGAGGTACTTTTGGCTGCCGAACTAAAAACCTGGCTGAGGTGAGCAAAGTCACTGCACTGCGCCGCGGAATGTTTATGCTGCTCTTGGACCAACCTTAGGAAAGTGGTGGGTCTTGGATTCGGGAGTGGGCCCGTAATTGGTCCCTAAGTGATCAGCAGATTCTGAACTGGAACTCTTCGATGCATTTGCCTCGTGGCTCTGGGCAGGAGCCATGTGCGGCTGCACCTTTGAAAGTAATTTTATGAGGAGGAGGAGAGAACCAAGTTTTCTGGAGGGCCTTGACTGTGGCCGTCCTGAGGAAAAGCTTCCAAGCTGGAAGCCAACAGAGCATGGGAGCCAGAGGGGCCTCAGAGGGGCCACAAACTGGCTTTTCTGGCAAGTCGGTCTGTGGCAGTCTTAGTACCAGCCTCCAGGGTTCTCCCTGCTCTGCCTGGCCAGTTACCATCCAAGACTCCCACTAACTCTCAGAACCCTGCCACACACAAAGGCTACCATTCTTTCCTGGACCTGGCCTCTGAACCAGGACACAAAAGCTCAGCAGGGTTGGCCATGTTCACACACATAAAATGTCATTAAGCTGTAATAAAGTACCTAGCCCTGGGAGAGATTATAGTAATTAAATCAAATTGATAGCGCACTCAGAGACACCGACGAAATAGGAAGAATAATTTGTCCCCCCCACTCTAGACCCTAAATCCCTGCTTTTACCGTGATTATGTTGTTTCCACAATAATTAAGGAACTTTGGTTACCTACAGGGAACCTCTTTGAAAGTAAGAACATAAGAAGTGGGGCCACACCATTAGTGGCCTGACCCCCAGCATTCTAACCGGGGCTTATAAAGGGGTCCCTGTGTTTGAAGAGATGCTGTTTGATAAATGAAAAGTTGTATATACCTTGCAGCAAAAGCGCTCTCTTCAATTTACTGAGGGGTGGGGGATCAACCAAAAAAAAAAAAAAAAAACCAAACCTCTTTCTTATTGGTCCCTAAACCTAAAACTGCTATTACAAGGTCTTGTCGACCAAACGATTTAAATAACGGGCTTCAAAGAATCATCAGTAGACAGAGTTCTGTCCTGGCAAGTCTCTGAAGAAGAAACTGTCTGGGGAGGACCAGCAAGCTACAATGTGATGTTGTATTCACAGCCTGTGGCTGCCTTCAACTGGTCTCCTCAGAGGAACTAAGCAATTGGATCTCTTTGCTCTGTGGAATGTGCCTGGCTGGACTCTGACCCGCTCCTACAGTCACCGAAACTGCTTTTCCTTTGGGTTTATTGTCCTGGAATTACGTTGCTCAAGCAATAGAGGGAGAGCGATAATGTTCCTTCTAGACCAATTAGCCAGCTCTCCGTCGTTCAGCCCCAGACCTATCTGTTAGGGTGCTTAGAGTCTCTCTCCTCTCTCTTCCCCCCTAAAAGCCTCCTGTTTGCACATTAAGCAGACGTCTGGTCTTCAACCATACGTGGCGTTATACTGTGTGTACCTTTCCTTCTATAGGCTGGCGTCATCTGTGAGCTTTCCCAAGATGCAGATTTCTGTCTGCGCAGTGTCTTTCGTGGGGCCTTGCTCTTATACATCAGGGGATCTCATTTCTGGAAGCAGTGCAGGGCCAGGAACACAGATGCTTTAGTTTCAACTTCCCAGTTGGAGCTGGATGGACAGCTCCAGGAGAGGTGGTCTCTCGACCTGAGGAACTACTCTCTTGAGGGCTTTGGGACTAACTCTCTTGTGGTCTTCTTGCCTGGTTCCAATCACGCTAGAGTGCAGCAAACATGTAGTCCTTTTTTTCACACATTTACTTAACCCTCACTAATACTCACAGTGTGCCAGCCCCATGCCAGGAGTTCATGAGTAGGTCTGTACAGTATAGTAGGGGTACAGTGCTTCCCAGTGAGGAAGAAGCTTTCAGCTTGAGGTCCCAATGCCAGCCCCCCATTAGCCAGCAGAGGAGCTCTACCCAAAACTCTTGATCTTGCTGGAACTCATGCCCCTTGTTGTATGACAGGCCCCCATACGTACCTCTTCTGGCTATTGTGAGGACTGAGTGTGTTTATTCATATACGGTGACGAGCCTGATGCTCAGTAACACGACGTCACCTACTGATACTATCACTGTCCTTTTATACTTGACACTCATGCTTCTAAGGGCAGAAAATCTCAAATGTTTCCTATCTGACTTTCATACATGAGAGAAAATGAGAAAGAGATGTTTAAACTGAGTGCCTTGTATAGCTTAGCAACCTACAGGCTCAGGATGCAGTGAACCCATTGTGTTAGAGGAAAATCGGTTGGCACCCGTCCCTAAACAGTTTGTGTTGAGGAGGAAGAAGCAACCTTCCAGACAAGGGTCCCTTAGGCTCTGCTGGCAACTCAGAAGCTCTTCATTTTACATGGGGACCAGGACAAAATACTTGAGTCTGAAATGTATTTAGAATCAGCCTCATCAGACGCACTGTTCACTAAGGGAAACAAACGTTTTCCCCAGTATATGATTCTTGCTCCTGCCATCCGTCTGTTGTTCTTCGTCAAATCCCAGGAAGTCAAAAATGAGATGGCAAAAAATGGGAATATGTAGGGATTGTTAACACTCAGAATGGCAAACCAGTAGGTTGGACATCCCTCCCTTCACAAGTAGTTGCCCTTAAAAATCATCACCACTGCAAATTCAGGATGAGATATGATCTCCACATAAATACCTGGCCTCCTAAGCTTGTCTGCCTGTACTGGCCAGGAAGCATCTTGAGACACTGTCCCCAGTGTGACTGTGTCCTGGGGCCTCAGATAAATTCTTTCTTTTGGGGGGCCACTATGAATTTAGTTAGGTTCATAAATGTACTTGTATCTTTTTATTTTTATTATTATCCTTTATTCTTTTTTAACAAAATAAAATATAATCAGATGAAACAAAAGCCATCACATTGATGTCAGACAAGGCAAACCAACAGAAGGAAAAGAGCCCCAAGAGAAGGCACTAGAATCAGAGACCCACTCTTTCAAACATTCCGGAGTCCCAGAAAAATACTCAACTGAAAGCTATAATATATATGCAGAGGACCTGGTTCAGATCCATGTAGGCCTGTGCATGTTGCTTCACTCTTTGGTGAGTTCATTTGAGCTTTGCTCACTTGATTGTTTTCCTGGTGTCCTCCATCCCCTCTGGCTCTTAAACTCTTTCCACCTCCTCTTCCACAGGGTTTCCTGCCCTCTGAGGGGAAGGGTAAAGTTCTTCAGATGGCATCTTACAGTGAGAAGACCCTACCTGTGGGTTTCTTCCTGCTGACAAACGAGGCTGACCCCCTTGCCCTGGCACCTGCCATCTTGTTACTCATCATGCCTTCTGTCTATTTCAGAATCTATAATAACTTGCCGGAAGTTAAAAAGAAAAAAGAAGAGCAAAAGAAAAGAGTAATCCTACAGAGTAACAGGCTCCGAGCAGAAGTCTTCAAAAAGGTAGCTTGCCTGGCACTCACAGGGGTGAGGTGGGTGGCGCACAGATGAGGAGGTGAACTTGATGTCTTTGTTTCCTTTGCTCCAACAGCAATTACTGGACCAGCTCCTCCAAAGGAATGCAGTATAATCCCAGGTGGCCCTGCTAGCCACAGCCTGGATCTGGGAAGACTTCGGACGATGCTGGATGAATCATTAAACTTAACACTATCTTCACACATGAAAGACACTTTTACTTTACTTCTGATTTTTTTTTTCCCATAAAGGAAAGGTCGCATTCTGAATGACCCAAACAAAAGCACCACTACTGGAGATACTAGATCAGCAGTCCACTGCTGGGACTTCAACCCCCCTTGGAACCTACTAGACTTAGTCTCTTCTGTTATTTTTGCTTGTGAACTTTACCCATTGCTTCTGAAGTTTTTATTACACCATTTCCACCCAACCAGGATATCTTTATATATTCAAGTGTGGTTAGATGTTTGGGATTTTGGGGGTGGGTGGAGAAATTTTTTTTTTTTTCATTGAGGAGCAAAAATCTATCCCATTTTAACTCCCAGACCAATGGCTGACAGTTCTGAAATCCAAAGCATGGGTCAAAGTTTGTTTAGCATAAGCATCCTGGAGTACCGGAGGCTATCTTTGAAATGGACAGATGAAGAGGCAGAGCATAGAGCGAGCAGAAGAGCCCCTGTGGCCCTCTCCCACCCCACCCACAGTGCCGGCCTTTGGCGGCCAAAGCACCTGTATCTGTGGGAGCCAGAAGATCGACTGAGCGAAGACGTCAGTCTTTTCACCGCCCACGCATGAGACGTTATCTTGATCAAATGGCCTAGCGGTACCCACTCTTATTTATTCTTTCAAGCATTCTTCATAAATATGTATTTGTGGAGTTAAGAACAAATTAGTTTTTTTGCAATGAAAATGGAAATAAAAACAGTTATTTGAAATTCAGGCCTTTCTCTGTTGTGTATTTTGATCAGTATGATAATACCTACTACAACCTCAGGGAGACACCGTGTCTCCTTCTCCTCTACCTCTGGCCACCATGAGAGCCCTTGTGCATCCAGATGCCTGGGGGCTGGTGGGGAGAGGGGTGTTGCCCCTCAGGAGGTGTGGTGTAAGAGAAGCAGGGATGACTCCCTAGGCAGCATATACGAGCCTGCCGATAAAGGTTCGGAGAATGGTGACCCTCTTCCCTGTCGCAGTGTTGTTCCCTTCCTCCCTCTCAGTGCTGCCCTTGTCCCCTCTTCCTGGAGCACTATCTTTTATGTATCTGTTGTCAGACTTAAAACTTCTACCTGAGGGCTCTCTCCTAACACTGTCCTGTCCCTGCCGCCCTTCAGCAGAGTCGGCACCTTCCTTCCTTTGTGTATATCTGTCTCACTATGTGTACGTGTGTATACAAATATGTGTGTTCCCCTCTTCAGGTACAGGCATGTGTGAGTACATGTGTGTTTACCTAGAGAGGACAAAGGCCACTCTTAAGTATCAGAGTTTAGGCACTGTCCATTAAAAAAAAAAAATGTTTTTTGAGACAGTATGTCTCAGTTGACCTGGAACTTGCCAAATAGGTTAGGCTTACTGGCCACTGAACCCCAAAGATCTGCCTGTTCCAGCCTCTCTGGGCCTTGAACTACACTAAAACAAACAAACACAAACAAGCCAGACACTAATCCCAGCACTTGGGAGGCAGAGGTGAACAGATCTTTGAATTTGGGGCCAGCCTGGACTACAGAGCAAGTTCCAGAGCAGCCAGGGCTACAAAGAGAAACCCTGTCTTGAAAAAACCAATGAAACAAACAACAAAACCATAGGCTTATGGAGACATAACTCGATTTGGTGTACTTTCCCATGCTGTTGGCAAGCCATCTCCATTGACTGGAATCTTCACTTGTGTTTCATTATGTCTGCCCTGTTCAGAGGAAGCAGCCTAACAGAACCCTAGGAGCAGAGGCTTCGGGGTGCCACTGCTGTTCTTGGTCCATGGCCTTAGACAGAGATGCCACTCAGCATCCAGCCAGGGGAGAAACCACATGGTAATCCAAGAATGTTTAATGTACTGAGTTATTAACCATATAGAGCATTGTCTAGTAAGAAGTAGAGGCAGCTCAGAAGAGCCCAAGCGGCCACAGAAACAGGAGCTGTGCTGGAAGGGCCCAGGTGCGGCTCAGCAGATGACAGAAAATGTCACACCCGTGGAACTTGCTGAAAATCCACCCTGCCAGGCTTGCCGGGAACCTGCTCTGGGGATGTGCAAGGTAGGGCCTCTCTGCTACAGCCGTCAAGGGGGTGGGGGGGGGGGGGATCTGCTTTTCAGGGCCTGGTCCAGAAGCCTGCTGAGCTGTATCTCTCCAGCGACCCCTACTGACAAAATCTAGCATTGTCCGGCAGCCTAAGGGTGAATAGACAAAGGGCTGGGATCCATTTTAACTGAGCAGACAAAAAAAAAAAAAGGTGGATTCAGAGGTGAGAGAGGAAAATATAACGGAGACTTGGCACGGTCGGTTGTTTAGCCTTGCCTCAGTTTCCTTAACTGCCAGATGTAAGTAAGTACAGTGCTTTCCTCATGCGGTTGCTACAGAAATGAAGTGGATGTGAGTGGAGTGTGTGGAGGAGTGCCTGGCCCAAAGCAAACATACCATGAGTGTTTCCTGGCATGCACAGAGGTGGAAGAGCACATGGCCCATGAGTTGATTGAGCGGGCTTGGCAGTGGGATGCTCTAAAAGGCCATTGTTTGCTTAGCTTTAACTGCAACCGGGCTGCTCAGTCCTGTAAGCAGGAAGTCTGTAAAGTTTGGCTGGGCGCTGGGAAGGTGAGTTCTTAGGTAGAGGCACTTTACTGAGGCCTGACAACCTGATTTTGATCCCCTGTGCCCACCGAAGAGAAGAGGAGAGCTAACTCCCACAGGTTGTCCTTTGGACCGCCTCCTGTGCACCACGGCACGCGCCCACAAACACAAACACACAAAAACTGAAATAATAAGCAAACAAATGCAAAACGCTTTTGAAAAAGAAAATTTTGATTGGCTGGGTTTGGTGTTTTTTTGTTTTGTTTTTTGTTTTTGTTTGTTTATTTGTTTTTTAGTTCAATGTAGCCCAGGCTGCATTGCAACAGAGGCTGGCCTTGAATTCCTGATCATCCTGCTTATGCTTCCTAAGGTCCTCGCTTCTTGTGAACTTATGCAGCCCCTCCCTGTTGCCGTCACCTTGGGGACCATTTCAGAGCAGCTCCCCAAGGTTGTGTTTGCTTTCTTACACTGTTAGGATGGCTACCAGGTGCTCCAGTGAATTCCCGTGCACAGTTTAATAGCTTTCTTTAAAATATGCATTTTAAGTCAAATCTATGATAGTTAAGGACAGTTTTTCTTGGATGAAGATCCTGTGACATCTGTCCTTACTTTTCTTCAGCATCTCCAGAGTATTTGTGAAGCTTTTCCCGTGCATCCAAATTCAGGACCCAGCTGTTTCCAGACTGTTTAGTGTTACTTAGGGAGGTGGGTTTGTCTCAGCTAACATTTTAAAAAGAGAATACTAGATGGAACCAACTTTTTAAGAGTTCTTAAAACACTCACCTTCACTGTAAACCTTCTGCCGAGTCCTAAATGTAAAGAAGGAAGAGTCAACCATAGACTAAACGGCACTGAAGAGTGTTTTCAAGGGCAGTTCTTAGCAAAGGTCGCAGAGTGGGGAACCAGGTAGGAATATGGGGTGATATCTGGTATGGGGTAATATTCCCTTTGTATTCGCTGGCTCAGGACAAGGCAGAAAATAAAAAATTTGATTTCCTGTTGAGCTTATTTTCTTATTGTAGAAATTCGTTTAAGGCTGGCAAATGAATCTGACATTGTGAGTTTCTCTTCTGTCACGTAGGAATAGCAGAAATATAGAATGTTATGATCGGTATGGAAATCAAGGCCTGCAGAATTAAAGCAGCCATCCCTCCCTGTCTCTCAGGAACTGGCCACCGATTGCTGAGTAATTTTCTTAAACTCAGTCTTTCTCAGGAAAGACTCTGGGGGATTTTAAAATTCCAACTAGACTTTGTCACAGTAACTTCAATAAGCAAATTTTTCTCTGACTGGTTTATTTGCATCTGAGGGTATTTTGGGTCCAGCACAGAGACAACTTCTCAGAGATGCAGCATGCAGATGGCTGAGGGGTTTCTAAGGAAAGATTCCAGAGCCTGGACCAGGCAACATTGGGAATCCTTAGAGATGTCCAGGTTGTAAGAGAACTGGGCCATCTCCTGGTGGTCCCCATGACTTCATGTGGAAGGAGCAATTCCTATTTGGGTTATGCATCCTGTCTGCCAGCTGGTAATGGAATAATGGGAAAACAATTGTCTTGGCTCTTTAGCCGGAGCCTTTTGCCAACCCAACTTCCTGGAAGTTGTGAGCTCCCTGGGTGAGTCAGCAAATGCTTGCTCAGAGCAACAAGACTTTTTGAAAGGAGTGAGGCAAGCAAATCATGAGAGAGTGTGGAGAACTCTCTGTCTCACAAAGTCCCTACTTTTCAACACTTACTGGCAAAAAACCAAACCAAACCAAAACAAAACAAAACAAATAAGTCAGGCATTGGAGCTGGCATCTGAGCATAACTGATGATCCACAGTCTGAGTATGAGGCACACTGGATGCAGGAAAGAGGAGGGGGCAGGATGTGTCTGCCCGGGGAAGGTGACCTAATCATTGGTACATGAGAGTTCTGGGTCAAGCAACTAAGAATGTGGTAGAAAAATGCACTCTCAACACAAAGGAAATGATCTACTAAGTGATTAAAATGTGTTCATCAGCAGATGGTTCCACATGATAGGGTGCCTTGAATTTGTATTTTCATCAAAATTACCCACAAATGTGTAGCTCTGTGGAGACCTTTGAAATCTGCCATCGCTGGCAGAAGAAACCCATTCATGGGACTGACTCACTTTGGAAGTTCCTCCAGCTCTCTCTCATCTCACCCTGTGCTGTTGAGACACTGCTGGCTCATCCTGGGAGAGCAGATAATGCAAGAGCTATTGGAGATTCTGTGGGCTCTTCCCTCTAACATCCTGTGACTTGTTTTAGAGGGACGGGTCCCTCCACCAAGGCAGACCTCTCTCTACTATTCACATGGAGTATAGCAATGATAGCTTTGCAAGTCTCTCCAAAAGTCCAGGGCTCTTCTTCAAATTTCCTCTGTTGTTGTTGCAATTGAAGATTTAATCTGAGGTCCTCATCTGCCATGTGCACAGAGGAAGAGAGGAAACACTGAAATTCATTTTGTTCTCTTGCCCCTCTGGAAAAGTTCCTGGACACATCCTGAATGGCACCTATCTGGCCATAGTGCAGCTAGGAAGGTGACTTCAAATAGTAGTGTTTCTCCCAGAACTAAGTGCCTCGGGACCTGGGAGGGAGAGACTTGATTTATTTAGAGCATCTCAAAAGAATGTAGCATTGTTTTAAAAAAAAAAAAAACTTAAAAATTTCAAAAGATGGGGAAGGTGCCTCAGTAAACTGTTTGACATGCAAGTGTGAGACCTGAGTGCTAACTACATACAAAAGCCGAACCCAACAGCACACCCCTGCAGCCCCAGTGCTGGGGTGGGAGTGATGAGAGGATCTCTGGGGTTCACCACCAGCCAGCCAACCCAGCCAAAACAATGAGCTCCAGGTGTGGTGAGAGACCCTGCCTCAAAATCTGAGGTGGAGAACAATTGAAGAAGATACCCATTGTCAACCTCTGGCTTCACACATCTCGGGTCTTTCTCTCTCTCTCTCTCTCTCTCTCTCTCTCTCTCTCTCTCTCTCTCTCTCTCTCTCTCTCTCTCTCTCTCTCTTGCACGCAAGCACACACACACACACACACACACACACACATACATACATATACACAAAGCTGAAAATGAGAAAATAGATGGGGGAGGGAAAATATGTTGGCTGTTTGTGGTTGTGAACCTGACTATATCTGAAATTAACTAAAAGTCAAATGGCTGGGCATACCTGTGAGGGATTTTAAAAATTAAATCATTATCATTTGAAGTAGGGAGACTTTTTTCTAAGATTGAATTTTAATCTGGGCCACACCTTCCGCTGGTAGCCTATATAAGGACATGAAAGAAGGACACTTTTATCTTCTTGTTCATGGTCTCATTGGCAAGTCTATTCATTCACTGGCATTAGAGCCTACTTTGGGATTCAGACACATACTGAAGATGAGCTGAGATATTCAGGTTCATGGAGTGAGCAAATTCTGGATTCTCAGCCCTTTCATTGATAGACAGCCATTGTTGAACTAGCTGGACCACAATCTGTAAGCCATCCCAATAAATCCCTTTGTGTGTGTCCTCTGTGTGTGTATATATATCATATATAATAATATAAAATATATTCATTCTGTAAGTTCTTTTCCTCTCTAGAACCCTGACTAATACAGAAAATATCTGTCTGAATAGGGAAGAGTGATGAATTCCATTTTATTAAACACTCCCCCCCCCCGAGAATAAATTACATACTGTAATGAGAATTTGGGTTTCTTTAAAAACATAGTTATGTTATGTGAATACGTGTTTGTTTTAATCCCATAGATTAAATCCCATAGATATGGGCTGCTTAGTTTGTCCACAGCCATTAACTATGATTGTCTTGTGCACTAGTAGGGGCATGATCTTTGCCAGTGGCAGATAGTTTAATTCTGAAGACTCTAGAGAGGGAACAAATGTCAAAGCCCAGAGAGGGACAGGGGCTCTAAGAAGAAGAGGAGGAGGAGGAGAAATGGTGCTACTGTTCCCCATGCTGCTCCTGGTTGCTGCTGTTGTGGGTTTGATGAGAAGAAGTTGGAGATAGGACTATGAAGATTGGACTTGCACCAAGAATCTGGACAACCCCAATCAGCAAGAAGTAGTCTAAAGAGATCTGTGCCCCCTTTCCTCTCTAACCTTCTGTCTCTCCTACCTGGTGTTAGAGTGTTGAGAGGGGTTGGGGTGGAGAAGGGAAGGGTGGTAGATAGAAAAACTCAATAAATAGATTTAAAGGTACTTCTACAGCCTAGAGGTAAATGAGTCTCAAAGACACTCAGAGCATTCCCCTCTGTGTGAGCGTTGTACCTCCCAACATGCCTGAGGTGGTGGGGCAGCTGCAAATGGCGTCATGAAAACCGTACAGCTGTCATCCACGCTGCCTGTGCTGGACAGTCGATCCCCTTCTGTCAGAGGAGCTGGCTGTGGGCTGACCCGCCCAGTGAGGACAGGCTAAACACTTGCACTGCTGTAGATTCATTCAACCTGTGTGCTGTAGCCATGGTGGACGTGTTTTCTGGACATGTTTATGATCACACAGACACCAAAAGGATTAATGATGACAGAGTCCACGAGGCCCCGCCTGCGCTTCACGTTATAAACCTCTCAGTACACACGAGAGAGTTTTGCTGATGTTTAAAAATATACCTGAAGGCTACTTAGGCCCACTCTAATTATTGTATACTGACATAATTACAGCTGTAATCCCAGCCTTGCTCTCAGCTAACACGTTTGTTACAATGACAACGTAACACAGAATGTTTTTGAAGGGATTTCTTTGGGTAGGGAGGGGGTATAGGCTGTGACATTTCATTAGCAAGGCTGACCCTGACTATATGAATAAATATTTTTACATGGTTTGGTCTGAGATGGGTAGCTGTCGGTATATCTTAGATGGCGGAACGGATGTGGTGGAGTGGATGTAGGGATAGAGGTGACAAGATTCTAGTAAAGCCTTTGCTTTGGGTCTGGGTGCCTCAAGCCTGCCTCTCAATTAGCCCTTGAGAGGAATTTCCTCTCCTGCCACCACTGCCCACTCATGAAGCAGCTTCCAACTGGTTGACATTAAAACTTCCTAAATCAAGCACAGAACCCAAACAGAAATCCACTGTTCCCAGGGCACCTGCCACATGGTGTTTTGTTTTGTTTTGTTTTATGTTGTGTTGTGTTATGTTGTTTGTGTTGTGTTGTGTTGTTTTGTTTTGCAAAAATAGCTTGAGAAAGCATTTTGTTGAAGGCTAACCCCATGCCATCCACCAGCCTTGTGCTTTCCATGTTCCTGTTTGATCACAACTGCCTTTGATACATGCAAATAAGTGATAGCTACTTGCTTGAATATTTTGGAAGCATCCATGCCACTACTCATGAGTCAAAAGACCCATGAGTGAATCAGCTTCTCATCCCTTAGAATTAAGGATCTCTGCTTTGTTTAAAGACTCCATCTGTTTGAGGTGAGCAGCCTGCCAAGGCTCACATTGGGTTTTTCATGTTCTACTTCTGCCCCCTTTCCTTGCCAAGATGGTGCCCACTTATAGGATGGGTCCATTGGAGAGGGATGGAAAAGTCAGAGCTCCAGTGGGTCTGCCTACAGGGTCCCTAGGTAGGTGTGGACCTACTGTGGACTGAACATCCATGTTTGTGCTGTGATGCTCAGTCCCCAGTGAGGTCCTGTGTGGAAATCAGCTTCTGAGGAAACAAGCAAAGTTAGAGGAGGTCCTAAGTATAGCTCTTGATCCAAAAGTACTAGTGACCTATAAAAAGAGACATGGGAGAGCTCATGCTCTTTTTGGGAGCATATAGAGGTCACATGAGCACACACACACATATGATGGCAGCTTGCAAGCCAGGAGAGAAGACCTTGGATTAAACCTACCTGATTGACACCTTGATTTTGGATTTGGCCTTTAGAACTGTGAGACATTTTTGTTGTTTTAAGTGCCCAGATATATTTTATTATGGCAGTCTGAGCACACTAATTATGATCCTCACTTGTCCTCTGCAATCACAGTTCACTTCATCCATTTTCTGACATCTGCTACCAATGTCTAAAGGCTACTGGTTCTTCTTGTTGGCAATGCTCTACTTGGACATTTGCAGGGACCATGAGCATATCCCTTTAGGACATAGACTGTCTCCCATAGATCCCCCAGCCTTAGAGGTCTACTCTGTGGCCTGGGCTACAGAAAGCCCTTTGTTCACATTGACACCTGCTTGAGAACCCAATCAAAAGCCTCTCCTATCCAATCCATTACAGAGAGATTTTGCCTCAGCTTACATCTCGGATTCCCTCTGTTCTTGGCATAAAGCCCCAAGTCCCAGATCTTTAGACATAGCTCTTTTCTTAGTCAGGGTTACCACTGATGTGATGAAACACCCAGAGCAAGGCAACTTGGGGCAGAAAGGGTTTATTTAGCTTAAGTTTCCTCATCACAGTTCATCATCAAAGGAAGCAAGAACAGGAACTCAAGCAAGGCAGGAACCTGCAGCCAGGAGCTGATGTAGAGGCCATGGATGGGTGCTGCTTACTAGATTTCTCTTCATGGCTTGTCCAGCTTGCTTTCTTATATAACTGAGAACCACCAACCCAAGGATAACACCACCCACGATGGTCTGGGGCCTCCCTTATCAATCACTAAGAAAATTAATGTCCTACAGCCTTGCCCACAGCTTGACTTTTATGGAGACATTTTCTCATTTGAGGCTTCCTCCTCTCTGATGACTCTAGCTTGTGCCAAGTTGACATAAAACTAGTGAGTAGAGCTCTTGAAAAACCATAGATTCTAGAGATATTTTTGCCACTTCTCTAGAAAGTTTGGCTTTCCAGACAGTTATTGCAAGGATGTCAGAAGAGTGATCTTCAGGCCTCAGAGCTGTTCAGTAGCCCTTTTTTCATTTTCTGGGATTTTCCCAGTCCTTTACTTTGGGTGGTAAAACATGTCTTCATGAATAGTGGACCCATGTTCCCTACACATCTAAAGTCCTGCCCATTTCTCATTACCCCAGAAGAGTCCCAGGAGGCAGGGGAGGCAGGCTCTGCAATGGCTGTCTATTAGAACAGGAGCTGTAGGAGACGGCAATGGTTTCTAAAGTCAGATATGGATGGAATACTAGAATATATATAGACTATATAGCTATATATCTATATCTATATAGATATCTTGCAAACAGATTGCCATCCTTCAGGACAGCCTGGCATACACAGCAGCATTTTCTTTCTTTCTATTCATTCATTCATTTACAATTTATTCACTTTATATTCTGATTGTAGACCCTTCCATCATCTCCTCCCAGACCCACCCTCCCTCTCTCCTTCCCCCTCTACTCCCTTCCTCTAGTCCACTGAAAGGTGGAGTCCTCCTCCCCTTCCATCTGACCCTAGCCTATGAAGTCTCATCAGGACTGGCTTCATTGTCTTCCTCACACAGCAGTATTTTCACCAGCTCTGAGAATGAGCATCAGATGAAGAAGTTAGAATGTTTAAGAGGAACGATGCACAAAACCAATTCCTTTAAAATACTAGAACCCTAGCTGGATCTGCTGGCACTGACCTATAATCTCATCTATCAGGGAGCTTGAGGCAGAAGGACTGAGTTCAAAGCCAGTCTGAGGAAACTGCTGAGATTCTGTTGTAAGAATAGAATCCAGAGGTATTTGAGGCTGTTCAGACAGAGTTCTGCCTTGTTCTCCTATGCTGCCGGTAGCAGGCAACAACCAACAGGCCGTCACTCCCAGTGCGTGCCTTGTGCCTCATCCGGGCAGGGGGCCCAGATACCGTTGACCACACCTGTATGAAAGGTCCTGGGAGAGACGTGCCTAGGTTGCCTCATCTCCTCAAGTCGGATGGCAGCAAACCAGTTCCAGCTGGCCTTCCTACCTGTTTCCAAGGCTGGGCTTCTGACATTGGATTTTTGCTGGTGAGGTAGAGCATAACTCTATTCTCAGATCCAAGATGGCTGCCAGGAGAGGACAC
>CM053762.1:11147061-11195907 GCA_028658305.1 Pachyuromys duprasi
GACATTGAACGGAGGAGAAAACAAGCAACAGGACAGAAGCATACCAAAGAGGGCCTCTGAAAGAATAGATATAGCAAGGTATCAAAGCAGATATTAAGACTCACAACTAACCCTTCGGTAGAGGGTTAGGAAAAATAATGAAAATAGGGGATGTTAGTAAGACTTGGGGAGAACAAGAGCTCCACAAAGACCAAATTGGTCAGGGCACAGGGGTCTTTTACGAGACAGTTTCTCCAACGAAGGACCATGTATGGATATGGCCTAGAACCCCTGCTCAGATGTGGCCCATGGTAGCTGGGTGTCCAACTGAAGATCCTAGTATGGGGAACAGGGACTGTTTCTGTCATGAACTCAATGGCTGGCTCTTTGACCCTCCCCTATTCATGCCAGGGAGTAACAGCCTGGCTAGATCCCAGGGGAGGACGTTGCAGCCAGCCCTGAGGAGACAAGATGAACTGGGGTCAGATGGAAGGGGAGGAGGTCCTCCCCTGTCGGTGGACTTGGAGGGGGCAGGGAGGAGAAGAGGGAGGGATGGGGAGAGTGGGAGGGAATGAGGGAGGGGGCTACGCCTCGGATGCAAAGTACCTAACCTGTGAGTAATATAAAAATAAATAAATAAATTACATTAAAAAATAAATGGGACCTCATGAAACTGAAAATCTTCTGTAAAGCAAAGGGCACTATCGTCAGAATAAAACGACCGCCTACAGATTGGGAAAGGATCTTTACCAACCCTATATCTGACAGAGGGCTAATATCTAGTATATATAAAGAACTCAAGTTAAACAGCAACAAATCATGTAATCCAATTAAAAATGGGGTACAGAGCTAAAGAGAGAAATCTCAATAAAAGAATATCAAATGGCAGAGAAATTCTTAAAGAAATGCTCAACCTCCTTAGTCATCAGGGAAATGCAAATTAAAACAACTTTGAGATTTTACCTTATACACATCAGAATGGCTAAGATCAAAAACTCAAGTGACAATGTATGCTGGAGAGGATGTGGAGAAAGGGGAACCCTCCTCCATTGCTGGTGGGAATGCAAACTTGTACAACCACTTTGGAAATCAATCTGGAGCTTTCTCAGACAATTAGGAATAGTGATTCCTCAAGATCCAGCTATACCACTCCTAGGCATATATCCAAAAGATACTCAAATAAACAACAAGGACATCTGTTCAACCATGTTCATAGCAACTTTACTTGTAATAGCCAGAAGCTGGAAACAACCCAGATGCCCCTCAGTTGAGGAATGGATACAGAAATTGTGGTACATCTACAGAATGGACTATTATTCAGCAATAAAAAAACAAGTAACTCATGAAATTTGCAGGCAAATGTTGGGAACTGGAAAAGATCATCCTGAGTGTCGTATCCCAGAAGCAGAAAGACACACAGGGTATTTACTCACTCATAAGTGGATATTAGACATATAATATAGGATAATTATATTAAAATCTGTACATGTAAAGAAACTAATCAAGAAGGAGGACTCTGGTTAAAATGCTCAATCCCCACTCAGAAAGGCAAAGAGGATGGACATCAGAAGAAGGAGAAAACAGGGAACAAGTCAGGAGCCTGTCACAGAGGGCCTCTGAAAGGCTCTACCCTGCAGCATATCAAAGCAGATGCTGAGACTTATGGCCACCTTTTGGGCAGAGTGCAGAGAATCTTATGAAAGAAGTGGGAAATAGTAAGACCTGGAGAGGACAGGAGCTCCACAAGGAAAGCAACAGAACCAAAAAATCTGGTCACAGGGGTCTTTTCTGAGACCGATACTCCAACCAAGGTCCATGCATGGAGATAACCTAGAACCCCTGAACATATGTAGCCCATGGCAGTGTCCAAGTGGGTTCCATAGTAACAGGCACAGGGACTGTCTCTGACATGAACTGATTGGCCTGCTCTTTGATAACCTCCCCCTAAGGGAGTAGTAGCCTTACCAGGCCACAGAGGAAGACAATGCAGCCACTCCTGATGAGACCTGATAGACTAGGATCAGAAGGAGAGAAGGACTTCCCCTATCAGTGGACTTGGAGAAGAGCATGCATGAAGAAGGGGGAGGGAGGGTGGAATTGGGAGGGGAGGAGCAAGGGAGCTACAGGGGGGATACAAAGTGAATAAATTGCAATTAATAAAAATTAAAATGAAAAATTTTTCAAAAAGAAAATATCTTGTCATCGATTTAAAAAAAGAAAATAAAGAAGGTCTATTTGCTTTAGGACACATCATGAGGAAACCTAAAATTTTAAATTACAAGATTCTAAGAAGAGAAATAGAAATGGTCAGAGAGTTTATTTAACGAAACAAAGCTAAAAGTCTAGGAAAAGATATAAACACCTAAGGACAGGAATCTCAAAGGCTTCCAATCAGATTCATCTCAGAGAAGACTACATCAATATACACAACAGACCTTTCAAAACCAAACACACACAGAATCTTGGAAGTTGACAGAGAAAGAAGATGATTACACATTCCAGGGCATTTAGATCTGTTATCTGAAAAAATCAATTGTCAAAAGGCAAACGAATGACATATTCCAAAGGCTAAAAGAGAAACCACTACAAAAAAAATGCTAACCCAATATACTCTACTTGACAAAGCAGCCCAGAAATAACTGCATAAATGCATTCCTTGAAGAAGGTCACTCAACCTGCTTTGCTGGAAATGGTGAAGGACATTCTTCAAGTAGAAACAAAAGATTGCAAACTAGTAACAGGAAAACACATGGTGTGAAAATCACTGAGAAAGTACATAGGCAGCCCAATCAGGATATTCTAATACTATAATTTTGCTGTGAAAATGATTCATACTTCTCGTAGGTTAAGAGAAAGATCATTAAAATATAGCTAAGTTAAATGAAATGCGATATAAAATATGTAACTTATTATACCGCAAGTAAAAAAAAAATCGGTGGTGAGGAAGTAAAAATATTAGCTGAGTGGTAGTCCATACCTTTCATCCCAGCAGTGGGAAGACAGAAGCAGGTAGATCTCCGTGAGTTCATGGCCAGTCTGGTCTACATAGTGAGTTTCTAGGCAGCCAGAGCTACTCAGAAAAACCCTGTCTAGATACATGTAGCTGAAGGATTTTTGGCCAGTGGTATTGTTCTGAGACATAGAAATCTTCCCATCCTGATCCCTAGTACTGAGATTACAGCATGGGTCCTCAAGCTGTATAAATGCATAGATTTTATATTCAAGTAAAGTTGAATTACTGTTAGGTTAAGCAGCTTGGTAGAAGTTTTATGTTAAGACTCCAGTAACTACATGAAAAACCATTCAGTGGATATGAGAAATAATAGAAAGGAGTCAGTGATTGCTATACTCATAAATCAGTGTGTCACTCAATTTTCATCATGGAAGCTTCTTGCAGTAGATAGAAATTAACAGGAAGACTCACAACTGGTCAACATACAGAGAATAAGAGTGCTCATCCCTAAATGGAACACCTATATAACATGTCTCCCTGCAAGGTTCAGGCATCTGTGCAAAAGAGGGGGCAGGAAGATGGTCAGAGCCAGAGGTGTAGATGACTTTAAGGAAACAGCATTTTGCAGACACAAGACGGCAGATGCACACATGAATTCACAGTGATTGTGTCAGCACACACAAGATCTGTAGATGCTCAAGCTAGGAGAGGTAGGCATAAGGTCCCACCACTAGCTAATGAGCTACTGGAGTTTTACTGCCGCTTGAAGAGGGAAAGCCAATTTCTCCAACGGAGTGACATTTGGTGTATCAACCATACTCTAAGGTAGGCTTTACATCCAGTAGCAGTCAGCCAATACAAGCTGAGACTTGATGGGTTTAAAATACACACACACACGCTCACCATTGGAATACCAAGCAAATAACAGGCCAAAGATAGATAACAGAATCATGCAATATTGGGGGATTATACAAGACCCCTGCTCAGATGTACCTGATTGGCAGCTCAGTGGGTCCCAGAGTAAGGGGAGCAGGGGCTGCCTCTGTTATGAACTCGGTTGCGTCCTCTTTGATCACTTCCCCCATACCAAACCATACTACCCCCAACCATCAAAATATACACTCTTCTCTAAGGATGTGCCATATATACATTGGGACAGATTATATGTTCAGTCACATGCATGTATCAGCAAGTCTAAGACTACAGTCACAGTAGTATAACGTGAAATCAGCTTTAGGAAAGTTTACAAATACATGGAGATTGAATAAGAGGCTTCAGCACAACCAAAGGGCTGAAAAAGAGAGCAAAGGAGAAATAGAACACAAGGCAGAAGTGGAACAGCAGCCCAATATACACAGGATTTGGCAAAAGCAACCCTGATAGGAAGTTCATATGCCTACATCCATGAAGATTTCAAAAGATGAAACATTATACCCAAGGAGTCAGATAAAGAAAAATACACAAAGGCCAAAGTTAGTAGAAGGAGGAAATGACAACAGTCAAAACAGAAACAAGTGAAATTAAAGATTAAGAAAACAACATCTAGGATTAAGATAATGAAGGGTTGGGTTTAAGAGCTGATGAGATCACTCAGCAGAGAAGAGTGTTTGCCAGAAAGCTTGATGACCTGAAAGTCCATTGCTAAAATCTGCTTAAAGGTAGAAAAGAATGGATCCCCAAAAGTTGTCATCTTACCCCCACATGCATGCAAAGGCAAAGACAAGTAAGTGTACACACACACACACACACACACACACACACACACACAGAGAGAGAGAGAGAGAGAGAGAGAGAGAGAGAGAGAGAGAGAGAGAGAGAGAGAGAATTAATTTTAAAAATATCAGTTGGATTTGAAAAGATAAAGAAAATTGACAAATCTTTAGACTATCAAAAAACACTCAAAGGAATGAAATCAGAAATTAGGGAGACATTGCAACATTATATTTTCACGGAAATACAAAGGACTTTCAGAGACAGCTGTGTGTAATTGTATCTAGTCAAACTGGATAGCCTTAAAAGAGGGCAGAAATTCCTGGGAAGAGAAAAACCTACCAAGAATAAGTCAAGAAGAAAGAGAAGGTCAGGACAGACTAAAAGCAAGTGAAGACAATCAAAAAGCTTAAAAACTGCCACCAAGGAAAAGTCTGGGGGCTTTGACTTCTAGCAAAGAGCTCAGCTAGACCCAACAGAAGCCTTCCTGGCACTTCCAGACAATTGAAGAGAGAATGCTTTCAAATTAACTTTAAATGGTTGTGTTACCAGACAAATTTAATACAGGTTAACATGCTGTTGTAGACTTAGCTGCAAAAATCTTTGATGAATGATGAGTGAGCTGAACATCATGGACTTAAAGGGTTGTTCAGCTGTCAAGTTAAACTTTCCCATGCTGTGTGTGTGTGTGTGTTATAGTATGTGTACATGGTGTTATGTGTGGTGTGGTGTATGTGTTGGTGTGTATGGTGTGTGAGAGAGTGTGTGTGATCCACACTATTAATAGAACCACAGAGAAAAATCATTATTTAACAAATCTCAACATGCTGTCATAATAAACAAAACAAACCTCAACATATGAAGATATTAAGTGAAGAAAGAATATACTTCCGCATAATGAGGGGCAGACATGACGAACCAAGTTAAGATTACACCCAACATCCCAAAGCTGAAAGTTTCCCCACTGAGGTAAGGAAAAAGACAGGACTGCCCACACTTACCACTTCTGTTGTCTGTAGAATCAGACATGAGCAGTTAGACTAAAAGAACAAAGGGCATCCAGAAGTTAGATTATTTTTGTATAAAGAAGACATGATTTTATCATGGAGAAACTCCTAAAAATGGCAGCTAAAACTGCAGGACTGAGAAATGATTCAGCATGCAATCCTTATTGTTTCCATATGCTCGCAATGAAATAGATGGAAAAGCTATCAAGAAAGCATCCCATACCAATAGCTTCACCGAAAATCAAAATAGAAATAAATGTAAGTAGGCTAGGAAAGGTTTGTACTATAAGATACTGAAGAAAGAATTGGAAAAGACATTAATAAATGGAAAGAGACCCCCTGTCGAGAATTTGAAGAATATTGTTGAAAGACTCAAACTGCTCAAAATGATCTATGCATCCAAAGCAATGCCTATACAATTCCCAGAATGACAGTTTTCACAAAAACAGGAAAAACTGCTAAAATTCACATGGAGCCCCCAAAATCCCTGACTAGATAAAGGCATCTTGAGTAAGTGAACACAATAGAGGCACCATGCTACCTGACTTTAATATCTACCAAAAAGCACTAGTAATCAAACAGCATGATTGTGACATAAGAGCAAACATACAGACTGCAGAAGGAATACAGAACCTGGAAACGACTCCATATACTATTCAACTGACCTTTGACAAAAAAACATCGACAATACATAGTGGGCAAAGGGCAATGTCTTTAGTCAATGGTGTTGAGATAGGCAGACCACCATCAATTCAAAATGGACACAGGATCTTGAAGAATGAAACTACCTTAATAAAACATTTGGAAAGAGTTCCGAGACACTGTTCCTGACAACGCATTTTTGAATCATGATTCTCAAAGCCACAAGAAACAAAAGTTTAGTTGGAAGATTCTGACTAAATCTCCCAACTAAAATGCTTTGTATAGCTGAGAGAAAAATCAACCAAGTGACAAGATAGCCTATAAGACAGGAGAAGATACTTGTAAACTATACATCTGATAAAAAGTTTATTTATAAAATACATTAGGAAAATACTCCAATAGCCTCAAATAAAGAACTTGACTATTAAAATGTACTAAAGAGCCCAATGGCCATATCTCAAGTGGTCATCAGATGTATGAATAAAAATCACTCACAATCTACAAATGCATGGAAATACAAACTAAGCCCACAATAAGATGCCACTACATCTTCTGCTATGGGGTGGGGAGGAAGACACTACAGAAACTTTTGGAGAGGGGTGAAGAAGAGAGGCCTTTACACACTGTTGGTACAAACTGGAGCCTTAAAAACTAAAAAGAATTGTCTGTAGATGTGGCCCTTAGACTGCGTAGTGTCTATTTCCTTGCATTTCAAAGGAAACCCAACCAGGATGTTGAAGAGACATCTGAACTCCTGTGTCCATTGATGCATTATTTATCACTACAATATATATAACATATGGCATATATATAGCGATATCTAATGTTTATAACAACAATATATAATGAACAGAGGACTCCAATGAAAATGAGACTGTGATGGATGGGGGTATGACTTAGGGTTGGTTTTTTGTTTTTGTTTTTAAATTTCTTGGGAGGATTTAAAGCCAACTTCATTTTTATTTTTATTTACTTTTTTTTTTTAAAGAGAAATAGTCATATGAGACATGGATGACCCTTGTGTTAAAAGAAACAAATAGGCTGAAGAAAGACAGAGATTGCAGGATTTCAGAGAGGTGCTCATAGAAGCGCAGACTAGAACGGAGGTTTCTAGGAGCTGGGGAAGGTGGCCTGGAAAGGATGGTTAAGGAGATAACATATGGTTATTTAAATGAAAAAAAAAATGTTCTGAAGACCTGCTTTCCACTAGGGCGATCAGAGATTATCTGGAAGCAATCTACCTCAAGATTGCTGAGACATCTTAATGGTTTCCGCCACAAAAAATAAGTAGGTGGGTACTGGCTGTATCCCTTCTAACCATCTCATTGTGTTGTAGTATACCCGTTTATGCAGGGACAGTGCACATCATAAGTTTGTATAATGTTTGTCAACTAAGCTGGTGTAAAGCTAAAACAAAATACATGCACTCTTAAATGATATGTTTAAACGCAAGTCACACACCTTGCCTTCAAGCTGTGGTAGCCATTGCTAGTCAAATAGTAACTTTATCAGGGTTTTGTTTTTTTTTTTTAATTCTAGGGTTCTGCTTTTATTTTTTGAGAATCATAAGAAATTTATGGAATTATGATAAACTTCATAAACTATTTTCTTAGAGTTCTGCACAGTTTTTTACTTAACTGTCTCGTAGAGCACAAAGGAAGCCATTTTGGAAAACAGAACCCAGGACATTGGGCAGATCCCCCATACAGCCATTTTCCCCACCATCTGTACACCAGAGCTCCTACTTTTTAGTACTGTGATTGGAAATGACCTCACCCTGTAAATTTAATTCTAAACAATAGATGAGAATTAGTCTTTTCTTCCCACACTTCTTAAAAATGCAAAGCAGTGCAGCAGGGTACCCTTCGCAGTGTCTGAAGTCTGCCTGTGAAGGGCTCTGACCCAGGAGACTTCAAGTAGCTCGTGCTTCCTGTTTTCTCTGTGAGCTGATAAGGAAAAATGTACTTTTCTCTGATAAGCACATTTTAAAATTCCTCTGTGGTTAATATTGAGAGAGCTGACCACACATTTTTTTTTCAGCATTTTATGGGAAGATTTTCATGGGATCAGATCAGGCAGAAATGAGGATGTCATGGCCCTTGCTAGGAACTGCAGGAGCTGTGGCGACCACATCTGTTGCTATCACTTATCTACTGAGTCATATCTCGCCCTGGATGCTCTGGGAATGCAAAGCAATGTTACTGCTGGCTCCAGCCAAGAACTGTCCGAGATCTTCTGGGAAAGGAAATTTGCAAGTGCCTTCTAAAGAATTCCGTCCCTCCACTGGCCCGTGATTTGAAAAGCTCTGACTTGGCTCACCTTGGGAAGCGTGGATAATGCAATTCGGTTTAAGTCCATCTGATCCCGTGAGATACAGCGGGGAGTCTGGGGTGCCATGTGGCCACCCATGCTTCTGTCTGGGGACACCCCCCTCCCCCCAGCACACAGACAGAGGATAATCTAAAGTGAAGAAGGCATGGAGTAGGAGATTTCGAAGTAAATAAGAACCAGGAGGACACAAAGAGCAATGGAGGCAGAGAAGGAAAGGGGCTTATGGAAGCAGATGCTACTGGTGGAGTTTCTGCATGCCTGAGGGTCAGCTCCATAACCTAAATTGGAATAGCCATAGATGAAAGCCATGACAAGAGGAGAGAAAAGGAGCCAAGGCAGAAACCAGGCCACATGGGCTGGCTGTGTCAGGGCCCTGCCAGGCTGAAATAACAATAGTGACCATTTTTAAGAAAGAGCTCAGTGGAAAAGCAAATGCCCTCACATACCAGGTCATGGGTCAAAAGGAAGAGTCTAGGGGTATGCGATTGAAGAGGCTGAGACATCAGGAAGGGTGCCATGCTACAGACAGAAGGTGCAGACAGGCTTCCCATCAAGCATTTGATCATCTTTCAGGAGTTAAGATAGAAATGAGATTATCTAGGGAGAGGGCGGCAAGGATCAATGGGGCTATGAGCTAAGGGGAATCTGAGACTCCAGTGGAAGATGGCCAAGTTTGAGGAGCTGCAGTGGAAACAGGATCAAGTGCTGAATGTGTCAATAGCGGGTGGCAAGGGCTGCCACCTGCCTGTTGCAGATACAAACCCTGCTGACATCAGGCGCCCACATGGCTATACCTGATGCTTCCCACGTGCAGTCAGGCTGTCTGCAGGGAAGAAGCAAGATCTAATTCTGAAACACTTGGGTTACAGTTAGTTTTTGTACATGGCTCAATCTACCCATGATCCTGCAGAGTTGATGCTTGTTTATAGTTGCAGGTGACTAGTGAATTGGCAGTGCTGATCCGAGAAGGAGACAGAAGCCCTCGGGTCACAGTATTTATCCTCTCAGCTTCTCTTACAAAGCTCAGTGGTTGCCACCTGCTACTTAATATTCCACCTAAAAGCCTTTTCTACTAGGACTTTCTCTAGTCTCTGCCTTCACCGCTTCTGGCCTGCAGCCGCTCCGCACAGCAAGTTGCTCCAACTTCTGACCTCTGCACAAGAACAAACATAATGGCTATACCTTTCAGCTCCCCCTGCAGTGATTTTTCCTTGAGCTGATGCCTGGCTCTCCTGTCTCCCTTACCCCAATCTCCATAGTTACACTGCGATTCTCCAGCCACTTCTCATTCCTGTGCTTTCCTTCCCACCAGAAGCTGCCTCCTCAGTTTCCATTCACTTCCATGCAATGGGAAGCTCTCCATCAGGAGCTGGGGACTGCAGCCAGGAATTTGCAAAGCTACTTTGTGTGCCCTCTGTCACCCTCAACTGCTCATAAAACCTTC
This sequence comes from Pachyuromys duprasi, assembly GCA_028658305.1. Classification (NCBI taxonomy): domain Eukaryota; kingdom Metazoa; phylum Chordata; class Mammalia; order Rodentia; family Muridae; genus Pachyuromys; species Pachyuromys duprasi. The sequence goes on from CM053762.1 coordinate 11,157,128, forward strand.
TCTGCCCTTTAGACAGGGACCCTTAGCCCTAATTAGCTCTTATACCCACATATTTATGTGTGCGCGCGCACACACACACACACACACACACACACACACACACACACACACCACAAGTTGCCCCTGCACCACAATGCTGCTTAGAATGCATCAGGCAACACGAAACAGCTGGTCCCTGGCTCCTTTCGTCATTGCTTCTGCAAATGCAGGGATTCAACTCTCCCACCCTGTCAGCTGCCAGAGCTCCCACCTGAAGCACTCATGCCTGTCCCTGAGCCAAGACTGCTAGGCCCATTCCTGAACAGAGGCAACAGCCCCAGCGTGGAAAAGCAAACCTGAGCCTTCCTTCCACCAGACGTCTCAACACTGTAGCCGGGGCTCATTCGCACACATGATTTATGAACTAATTTAGCATGTAAGGAAACATCTGCATTTTGCTTTTATCATCTTGCCAGCAGACAGGCTGAAGACAAGATGCGAACTGTAGACTTGTTTAATGGGGCCTTAAACATTCCCTCTCACTAGCCTGAGCTTATACAAGGCTCTAGTTTCAGGAATTGACTGATCTAACTGACCTAACACAAACAAACATAGATATAAAGCTCTCCTCAACACGTCCATACTGTAGGGACAGTTGGAATAGCCATAAAATCCATGCTGGTCAAGTCCCCCCAAGGGCATTCCAGTGGCCAGGACTGTCTTGGAATTTGGGGAATAAAAAGGTGACTTGGTTATTTAATACTATGCATCCAGACTGGGCCCCTTTTATTATATACAGTTTTAAAATTGTTCACTTAGAGGCACATGTACTTCTGAGAATATTTGTTTTGGAAAATACATCAAAGTTGGCTGATGTTACAGGCAGAATTGCATCCCCCCCCCCATACACAAAAAGATACAGTCAAGTCCAAATTCCCAAAACTGTGACTGTGACCTTCTTTTGACCTTGTCATTGGAAATATGGTCCTTGCAGCTGCAATCAAGTTACTATGTGGTCACATTGGATGGGTGGACTTCAGCTCAGTACGAGAAAAGAAAGCTTGGATTCATGAGCACAGAGACAAGAAGTAAGTCACATGACAACAAAGGCAGAGACTAGAGGGGGCCATTTATGAGCCAAGGAGCTTCAGGGAATGGCCAGAAAAGGCTGGTAGAGATGTGTCATGCTTTGCACTGAGCCTCCAGACAAGACTGGCTGTGCCTGTGTCTTAATTTTGACCTCTGTGGTCTACAGAACTCTGAGAGAATGCATGCCCATAAATTTGAGCCAGCGATTTCTTTACAGTATGGCAAAATAGTAATGCAGGTATGTGAAAGCCATACCCCCTCTGATACTGTGGCCACTGGTGTGGCATAGCTTGAAGAGCTGCCTCAAGAAAAGAGGAGCCCAGCATGGCACCTGCTAACATTTAGACCTGTAGCATCCTCCTGTGTGCAAAACACTCAGCCCCCAGCTTGGAGCCTCAGGAAGGTAGTAGATACTTTAAGAGATAGAGTAAAGGGGGCATTTTCAGGTGTGCCCTTAAAGGAGACTGTGGGACCTCAGTCTCTTCTTTCTTTCCCTTGCTTCCTGGTTGCCATGAGATGAGCATCCTTGTCTCAGGTATTTGTTAGATTGACATAAAGTTAACAAATACCTTGCTGTACTAAACAAGTTCCCTATGGCCACAGGTCTCTCCTTCTCCCTGAACAAGCTGAAGGCTGAAAATGGTGATCCTCCAGTACTTTAGCCTGTGTCTGCATTGCTATTATGCCTGTTTGTTGACATCAGTGTTGGTAGCCTAACTTTTTTTGACCACGTGACAGCTTTCCTACTCAGCATGAGTAAAAGTACCAAGAGGATACTCCCACTATAGCAGGCATCTGTTCTTCGCAGCACCCTGAGAAAGCTGTGACTAGGAGAGGTGCTCTTTGTTGAACCAGAAACTAAACAGTCACCTAGAGAACATACCTAGCTCAAGCCTGTGTCTGCACCTAACCACTAGCTAGACACTCAGTGTGCCAACCCTTTGCACATCTGTCTGTTTGGCTTCGATTTCTCATCAGCCAGGAATGTATCATGGGATAGAAGCAACAGGTAACTTTGCCAGATCCCTTGCATAACAACAGTGCATTCAACTGTATGCTTGCTGGGGTCTCTAGACAGCCCTCCTACCTAAAGTGCTGTGGATGGCAGGAAAGAGGTGACTAGTCTACCCACAGAACAGAGTCTAATGGGAGCGGATTACAAAGGCCCTCTTTCCTCTCTCTCCTCTCTCTCTCTCTCTCTCTCTCTCTCATATCCCCCTCCTCCCGAGATCTTGGTACGCTTTGCTAAGCTGTAATTTATTGAATATGGGTATTTTCCCCAGAGGACTTTTTTTTTCCTCAGAACCATACTCATGATTTTACTTCCTGGGGGCAAAACATTTTCCTAGGAGGAAAGACCTCATTCCTGTGTTCACAATAACAAACCAAAGGCTTCTCCAAGCCTCCAGATTTTAAGATTTGGGTTGGCGGGTGCACTCGGAACCTGCACAAGTGCTCTGATTCCCAGCCCTTACCTTCCTCTCTTGTTATTCTTGCTAGTTCAGGGGCCTGCTTATGAGGCCCATGAAGAAAAGACTGAGGTCAGTCTTGCTCAGAGTGATATCCCCAGCTGCCATAACGGTGCTGGGCCCAGAGAAGGTTCCTTGCTAACTCCTTCTACTATGAGTGAGTGAGTGAGTGAGTGCCCTGCCTCTCCGGGTCGGCCTGACCCTGGCCTCACTATGCTGGGCATCCTTCCCCATAGCCCACAGCAGGAAGAGGTCTCGAGATGACAAATGTTGATACAGACAAGCTGGAGTCAACTTCTCACCCTGAGATCTGTTTTACAATCTATAAAGGGCAAAGGAGATCACTTGCAAACATCCGTTAGGAGCCAAGAATCTGAACTTGTTATCCTGGCTCCTACAGTGGGGTGTGGCTCCTTTCCCAGCTAGGATGGTGAATTCGTGTCCCAATTTCTGCTGAGTTGCATGCCCATATGCAGCCTCTCAAAATGAGCTGGCTTCCAGAGCAGGCTTCAGGATGCTGAGGTCTGCGCATGCCAGTGGAGTAATGAGTTAGGATCTCCACCCTTTTGTGAATTCTCCTGGCCTGAGGACACGTGTTACCCAGTCTGTCCAGGCCTCCGGAGCCACCTGTAGCTTACCGCTAAGAGGATGGGGAATGGTGAACTGCTTCTTGTTGGCACGGACGGGAAGTAGGCTCTCCTTCTGCCTCAGGTTTTCCTTTGGCTGGGTTTTCCTTTGCTGTACCTTGTGCTTAAGCTTTTGCAGCCGTTCTTGTGATCGAGAAATGAACTGAGGTCTATGGACCTCCAATGCTTCCTAATTGGAACAAAGAACAGACTGTTTTGTTTTGCAGCACATACATGTGACATACTCAACAAGAGCACAACACTCAGGGGACAAAAGCCCCAGTGCAAATCCATGTCATTATTTTCTGCTGCCCGCAACCCCCCACCCCCCTGACAGTGGCCATGTGCAAAAGTAGCAGGGGAACATTGATGACAAAGTACTAGAGGTCAGTCTTGGCCAGCAGCACAGAGCCTGTGGCAGGACCCAGCAGTACCTAGCATTGAAACCACTGAGTACAAACGGCCAACATCTGTCCATTTGTGGATTCACGCTGCCAAGCCACTCACTGCCAAGGAACCCAAATCTGAGGGTTCTGCAGTCCCACGTTCATGGTTCATGGGTGGAGCTAGAAGGCAGGTGTTAGAAATTTGCATACTCATTCCTGCTTCGGGAGCTTTAAGAAACACAGGCATTGCCCCACCTCTGCTGTGAAAAATGGTACTTTTCAGAGGTCTAGCTGTGGCTAACGAGATCTACTTCTCCTGGGTAGAAAGAAGTAGAAGGCTTTAAGTTCTGTGGGCCTCACAGTGCAAGTCAGGACAGTGCACTATACCTCCACAGTGCCTCATCCCTCTGATCTCCTTGCACAAAGCAGCATGTGCAGGGCTGTCAAGGCAGATACTGGGGAAGTCACCTGTACCCATTCTTCTTGGGAATCCCTGCATAGATTCTGGAAGTCAGCAGTATTTCCCCCTGTTGGGCAGATGTAAGCAATGAGGCCTAAGGTAGGCTCAACAGGCACTGTGCTGACTCTCAGCAGTAGAAGTTCATGTGTATCCCCTGCTACCGTTCATTATCCCAACTTCCTGTTCCTTGAATGGCTGTTCTCTTCACAGGAATGCTCGTGGTAGCCACACCCACTTCTCTCAGTATGCCCTACTGAGTCTTTAAGGTCAGCCAGAGCCTAATGATACCTCACAGGCTGCCTGGTGCAAGAATGGATTCCACATGGCTATCTCCATGCTAGGCTGTAGAGCAGGGGTTCTCAACCTTCCTAATGCTGTGACCCTTTAATACAGTTTCTCATGTTGTGGTGACCCCTAACCACAAAATTATCTTTGTTGCTACTTCATAATTATAATCTTGCTACTGTTATGAATCATAATGTAAATATCTGTGTTTTTCTGATGGTCTTGGGCCACCCCTGTGAAAGGTTCATTCAATCCCCAAAGGGGTCGTGACCCACAGGTTGAGAAACACTGCTGCAGAGGCCAACATGACACATGCTACATCTCATTAACTTCATCTCTCTCTCAGGCACTGTCTTGGGTCTACCTTCAATGGGTGCCCAGCCCAGGCCCACTGGGTATGCTGCCAGGACAGAAGAGTTCCTTGATCCTGTTCCCCTCCCTGCCCACTGGGGGCTCAAAGAGGAAGACGTTATAACCTATGTCTGTGTTGTGCATGTGCCCCTGGCAGCTGCACTGATAAAGGAGTCTCTTTGGCAATGTTAGCTACAAAGTGACTCACCAGTCACTAAATGGAAGCTTCAGGGAAGGATCAAAGCTAGGGACAAAGTCCCCAAGGATGGCCTGCTGACCCAAGTGTGGTTGCAGCTTTACTGCTCATGTATCCGAGGACATCTTGAGGTTTGGGATTTGGGGAGGACAAATCAAGGCCCGGAAATGCAGCCATGAGCCAGTGGGGTGTTATTCATTGCATTCAGAGGGAGTTGTGCCCCATAGCAAGTGCTTTCCTAGAAAACGTATCTGACTGTGCAGGATGCTAACGGCAGCAACTTTCTCTGAGGTCATCCACCCTCTTAAAAGTGTTAGAACTTTAATCAATATATGCATGTTACTTCAATAATCAAAGAACTTTAGAAAGAACTCTTCCACATCCTTCGACTCATGGCTGGATGACTTAGGAAGCTTCCTGAACCTTTCAAAGGCTATGCATCCTTATCTGACTATGGGGTGTTTAGGGGCTCTTATCTGATACGGATCTTTCAAAGATCAAATGTGTCTCCTGGAAACCCTTTCTTTGTTATTGTCATTGTTGATAAGTACCAACAATCCTCTTTCTTTCTTTCTCTCTCTTTTTTTCTTTCTTTCTTATTATCTTTCTATTTTATGTTCATTGGTGTTTTACCTACATATATGTCTGTGTAAGTGTGTCAGATCCCTTAGGACTGGAGTTACAGACGGTTGTGAGCTGCCATTTGGATACTGGAAATTGAACCCCAGTCTCCTAGAAGAGCATCCAGTGCTCCTAACTGCAGAGCCATCTCTCCAACCCCAATCCTCGTTCTTGGCTGGTAGAGACAAGTGTCATTGTCTCCATAAGGCAACCAGCAGCAGAGAGATTAGGAAAAGTTAAGGACAGGACAGAGCAACCCAGACAGGAAGACTAGGAGTCATGGGCAAAAGTGAAGTCAGGTGCATGCCATATTCCCCAGGAGAAACCTCCCCTTGGCTAGAGTCAAGCCAGGATGGGATGTGTCTAAGGCTTTACCTGTAAAGTCAAAGAGCTTGCCAGTGGACGCTGAGGCTCAAAACTATCTTCCAGTAGGTCAGAGCTCTGTGGTCTCGCTGGGATTTCTGGAGAGGGGGTTGCTGGCGAGGGCTCAGGTGTGGCAGTGGGGTCCTCATGCTTCTCACATTCCTTTAGTTTTACAACCAAGTCGCAGCACGTGTAATCTAGGAAAGTAAATATATAATACATTTAGAAGGTACTCAGCAGCTCTCCTGCCTGGCTCCCAGACACAGGAAGACACGAGACAATTAGAAAATAGAGATGCCAATGAGTTATTAAAGGGCCTTGTTAAGATGATGAGATGCACCCTCATTGGAGACCTTCCCAGCTGCCCTGGTAACTGTGTCAGTCAGCCCGAGTCCATGACTGACTAGTTAGGCCATGGAGGTGTTCCTTAGATTGCAGTATTCAGAATGTCTTTGCTCAAAATGAAAGGAGTCTTTTCTAGTCTGGATTTCATATTAAGTGTGTCCTGTGTGATTATTACAGTCCGCTCATTTTAAGACAGCATATTAATCTGTCTTGTGTTTGCCGCACTAACGATATAATGACTGGGGATGGCATTCAATTATGTATCCCTCCCCTTCATTTTCCGGAGTCGGCCACTGTCCTCACAGACGCAATCAGAAGGGTTTCTCTCAAAGCTGGCAGGGCCCTTTCCTGGGGCTATTTTAGTTTCCCCTTGTGGAAAGAGTCAGAAAATAAATTGATCCCTTGGCATCCCAGGTGGGGCCGTGCCTTGGTTAGCAGAATAGCATTAGTAGCTGTTCCTCCTGGGCCTTGGCCGGCACTAGCCCTGGGTGCAGTATGTTTGTAGGGAGTTGGGATCTCCACAGAGCTGTCTTCTATCTGCTTGTGGGATGTGACTTAACTGCCATATCTACTTTCTGCTCCTTCTCCTTCTTTCGCCTCTTGGACCTCCATATGGCCAGCTTGCGTGAACCACTTCAGAAAGGCACTGAACCATTTCCTTTATGAGCATCAAGAAAGAGTCCAGAGACTGCCAACCTCGCTCCTTATCTCTGGGGAACTGTTTTTCTATCTGAACAGCACCATCTCCTTGCAGAGAGGCTCATGCAGCTTGTAAAGGGCAAAGAAACCCATGCAAAGGGAATCTGGGTGTCAGAAAGTAGGGGTGCCGCCTAACGCTTCTCAGAAAGGATGCTAGACCGACCATCACTGCTTGGTGAACTGACCCCTTCAGGAAGGAAGTGTTTAATGGGCTCTGTCCCACTGGGGAAGCACGAATAGTCCCTTGTGCTTCTCCTTGCTGTTTCCTTTTGTTTCCAGAAAATACTTTAGTTTTGTTAAAAAAAAATAAAATGAGAATTGACTCAAAATATTAGATGCAGCCACCTCTCACCTCAGGTGCCTTTGCTCTTCTGACTGGTGGGCTACAGCAGGGCTTCAGGGAACAGTGGGTAGTTGGTATAGCTACATACTAACAAACTCTCAACATGTGGTCAGCATCCCTGCCCCTGAACTCTAGGTTAGAAGCTCTGTTTGCATATACTGTTACCATGAATTCTGGCTTCATTTGTATACACTGTTTACCAGATATTTAGCAGCAAAGGGACTGTGTCAGGTGGTGGCCTTGGCAAGTCCCATTATCTTCCCTGTCATGCTCAGGAGAACGGGAGATGGAACATCTTGAACCTGGGCTACACCTATAGTGCTTGAGTTTAAATCGTATCTCTCCCGCTTAAAGTTCGCTAACCTCATCCCTAAAACCTAGGTGAGGTGATAACAGAATGATTGAATTCTCAATTCTGTTCTTTTACTGTATCACTGGATTTCAGCTAACAAATATAAAACTAGAATATAAGCTACAGAATGCATTCAATTATATAAAATAACTTATTTATTTAAATATCAAACATTAACACCGGAAGGAAAAATAATAATCTTAGGGCCTCTTATACACATTGAGTGTTGGTTTATTCCTATTATTACAGAGATACTGATATCAAGCAGTGTTTTATGACAAGTGTGGAGGTAGGAAGCAGAGGATCGTGCCCCTGTCAAGCTCTGATGAAGAGGAGGATGCATAGCTGTGTGGCACATGCTGCGTCTACAGAGCGGCATCCACCTATGTCCACCAGCCAAGGACCGGTGAAGAAAGCTATATGCATCTGTGCTCTGCAGAGCCTTAAATAGGCAGGTGTTCTGGAGTAAATGTGCACTCACCAAATGCTTCTTCATGTACTATACATCGGAAAGATATGATGATGAGGAAAAGGGCAATGCAGGCCAGGAGTAGGAATGGAAGAGATACTTTCTTTCTACTACCTATTAATAGACTTGGATATATATATATGTATTTGTATATGTATACATATATGGATATATATATGTATACATATATATATCCAAATATATATATACTTATATATATTTGGATATATATTATATATATCCAAGTATATATATATTAAAACCTTAAACTTTCTTTTACAATACCTGTAAGATTTTTTTTCAAAGATGCCTGTTTTAAATAAAGTTACGACTCTGCTTGTTTGTAGGGATGTGCTGATGTCCCTAAAGGAGATGGCTGTTAATGAAAAGGGCCCTTAAATTTTTACATGTTGGGCAGAGAAAAAATAGTGGGTACCACTGGAGTAATGAAAGTGAGAGGATTCACATTCTGTTTTCTCAAGCGTGTCCTATACAAGAAAGAATGGACCCATGACACCTGCTCTGAGGACGTCACTGGTAAGCTGTCAATGTCCTAGTTTCAACACCTTGATTTTCCCCTGTGTATCTGAGAACAGCTGAATGTAGGTGAAGGCAGCTATGCAGCCCGGTATGAAAAGCAGCAATGTTAGAGCATAGGGCCCCCTGAAATCACATTTATGACTTTGGGGTCCAGCCCAAGTGAATTAAGTTGGCAGCTTTCTATTCCTGTTCAATATGAGGGTGTATCCATGTTCCATGTACTTTTTAAACAAAACACAGAGAAAAGTTCCTATTGGTCACAAGCCAATGTGCTGAGTGTGTGAGACAGCTGCTAGATCTTGCTTTTGGAGTGGAGACATCTCCACAAATAATAAAGCTGTATTTTGCTAAATTGTATGGAAACATGTTTATAAACCTTCACTCCAAAAGTCATCAATTGTGTTTGGCCTATAACTGTTGGCCTATAACAGCCAACCTTCCTACATTACTTCCTTTCATTAGAGACTCTCAGAAAAAAAAATGTACAAAAAAAACCTAATTATCAAGGATACAATCTCTGCCAGCTAACGGAGATCATCCACATGCAAGGTTATTTGAATCAATGTATTTACTCTATAAATCTAGAGTATGATAGGTCAATATTTCCACTTATCTAGTATCTCTTCCTCCAGACCCTCTCTCTTTTTCTTGCCATTGTCTGCCTACCAAGCTGTTCTAATATAATCAGGTTGAATGTAAATGTTTTGTTTGTGACTTGAAAGGATTAAAAAAATCCCAGGGAGTAGAACACAACTTCTATGGTGGTTAAGTTACTGGTTCACATGCATCTTTTGGGACTTGGGTGGGTTTCTTGCTGATAGTGTTGTCTTTTGTGAGTTGTGAAACATGGCCTTGAAAGCCAGGCCAGTGAGGAGGGCCCCTAAATATTTGTATCAGGGGGAAAGAAGAAGAAGAAGAAGAAGAAGAAGAAGAAGAAGAAGAAGAAGAAGAAGAAGAAGAAGAAGAAGGACGGGTAACTCTGGAAAAATGGCAGTTTGGAGACTCACTATTTTTTCGAGTGTCTACTATGCAACAATGAGCCTGTGACATGGACCTGCATAGGCACAGCAGGCACTATGTATGGCCTTTTTGTCCCATACACTGGAAAGGTTGGATTGCAGGTTCTTCAGTCATACCCTTCATTCATTTTCTCATAGTTGTGACTAAATATCTAAGAGAAACAACCTATGGAAGCAAGGATCTGTTTTGTTCCACCATTTGAAGGCATAGATGGGTTCACCGTGGGAAAGCATCATGCTGGGGGTGGTTTGGTGTTAGACATCAGGAGCTTGTGGAGCAACTCTTTCATGTCTCCTGACAAGGAAGTAGGGAGAACTCCAGCCATCAGCCAAGCAGCCTGCTCAACCTCTTTGACCCTATATATGCCAGTGAGGTTTTACACCCTAAAGTTTCCACAACCTGCCCAAAAAGCACCCCCAACTGGGGACCAAGTGTTTTGACATAGGAGCCTGTCTGAGGCATTTTATACCCACACCATGACCCTCTTCTGCTGATAGCTTACTCCTGCAGGCTCTGCTATTGAGAGAGAAACATCTATGCCAGATCCTGTGATTTTGTCTCCTATTGGCACTACACATTTTCTTTCTATCTATCTTTCTTTCTTTCTTCTTTCTTTCTTTCTTTCTTTCTTTCTTCCTTCCTTCCTTCTTCTTTCTTTTTCTCTATTTTCTTCTTTCTTTGTTTTCTTCTTTCTTTCTCTTTCTCTTTCTTTTCTTTCTTTGTTTTTGCATGTTTGGTTTGGTTTTTTGTTTTTCCCCAAGACATGGTTTCTCTGTATGTTGTTTTGGCTGTCCTGGAACTCACTCTATAGTACCAGGCTGTCCTTGAACTCACAGAGATCTGCCTGCCTCTGCCTCTTGAGTGCTGGAATTAAACCACCACTGGCTACACATTTTCTTCTAACAGGAACATATCAGATTCTTTTCACAGTACTACTTGATACACCAGGGCTCCACTCTTCAGCAAACTTCCCTGCCCTAGTATTGAGCTAGGCACTACAAAGCAGACAAACAAACAGAAGATTCTGCCCAGTAAAACAAACCAAAACCAAACCAACAAAACAAAAAACCTGACAACAACAACAACAAAAACCCATTTCTATTGATGCTGTATCCTTGACTGGGAAGAATGTAGGGCCATCGTATAGCATCTTCTTCTACCTTTATTGCTCTCACTCTGTTTTTTGTATGTTCTTAATACCAAAATTCTACACACCATACACAAAGCCACTGTCATGTCACTTTGTCTATTATGCAAAAGCTTCCAGAAGAGAGTCCAGCAGAGTGGCAGGGTCAGAGATTCTGGGCAAGTTAGCAGCAAATCACATCATAAATAGGGGCTAACTGCAAAGAGACTGAACAGGGCTACTGTATGATCAGGCATGCCAGCTAGTGATTGTGGGCTGGGAGAGTGTGCTACTCCAGAATTCGGGCTCCTGACCTACCTGTGTTTAGCAGCAGATCTTAAGACAGGTTGAGCAGGGAACCCTGAAGCCAATCAGGGTCTCTAACAGGAGAAGCCTAGTATAAATAGAATAGCAAGGACCTCAGTAATGCTGCATCCAGATCAGCTAAGAAGGGGCACATATGCGGGCCCAGCTAGGGCACCATCAGTGTGTGCAGGTTCTTAATGCAGCAAAAGAACAAGGTGGGCCTTTCTCTGGATGCTTTAATGGCAGTAACATGCCACCATGTACACTGACCTAATAGAGAAAGTCACTTCCCATTTCTTTCCCAATATTCAGGAGATGTGCAGATTGCAGAGCTGTAATGGTTGAAGAGCTCTGGATCACGGCACACAGTAACAAAGTGCTGGGAAGTTGCTCACAAAGTCCCACATGGCACTGGAAGTCTATTAGCCAGATGTCAAAGGCAGATCATTAAATCCAGGAAAAGTGGACACAAGAACCCATAAGGGACAGCTGCAGGAACAGTCGACAGTACAGGCCAGGTCATCATGTTTAGAACTCACATTTCGATCGCTGATACAGGAGCTAGATTAAACTGTGTTAGGATGTTGATTGACTGGAGAAGAGATTTAGTCTCCCTAGAACATTTATCCTGGTACACAAAGACCATATTTGGGGCTCAGAGCACAGCTTAAAGCACCCTTAAAACAGACTATATAGATTCTTAATCTACCAAAGAGACTCCTGTGAATAAAGCAGGCCTATTTAAGCCTAAGCCACAAATTTCCTCCATGTTTGCTTCTAATGGCTATGGTCTCTCTCAAAAGTCAGACCATTGTACAACTGCCTTCATCTTAGAAATGAAGCTTGTATGGCTGGCTCAGGACCATTAAGCCTAAACATCAGTTTCTAAACTCAGCTACGCACTTGTGTCTCAGGATGTCCTGTAGGTCCTAAGGCTGTCGATGTTACTCTAAGCGGCCCCTGGCTACCTGACCCTTTTCCCTGTTGCCTTTATGGTTCTATGTGCACATCCACTAGAGCAGTCTGGTTGAGTAAGCCCTATAATGACAGCATCGAACTGGGAACCAGGGAAGTAAACCTGGTAAGAGTGGATGCTCAACCAGATGGATGCCCACTGTAAATCCAGACGTAGGTCCTGAAGGGAGTACTCAAGCTTTCTTGGTGTAGAAGACCAGGGTGTTGGGTGGGAGGAGGCTGGGAACCAGGGGTCGGGCTCCTGCATGAGTCATTTTGGTGCCTCCAAGGAGGAATGAATATACAAGAAGGATGGTGACTTACTAAGTGCCCCACTTCCCCAGCAGCTATGGTTTGTTTAATTTTGTCCTACAACGCAAGGAACATAAAGTTAAAGAACATAGAGCCAGCCTGTGGTCACCGAGAAAATAAATAGAGGAAATAAAACATAGAATGAGTTCTTTCTATAGGCATGGCTTCAGAGGATTCTAGCTTCTTCTTCTTCTTCTTCTTCTTCTTCTTCTTCTTCTTCTTCTTCTTCTTCTCTTTTATTTTTTTTCTGCCTCTGGCTTCATCTTTTGGCTGCAGGTTGAAGGGTCTCCCTGTGTGGAAATGTCTATCTTTGTGGTAATGCTGAACCCTGCCCCATTGCAGACTTCTGTCTAAAATCAGACATTAATTGCTTCAGCACAGATCGGCTCAGTTTCTACAGAGCTTGCATGACATTCTAATAAAGAGGGAGTGAAGGAAAAGGGTGAGGAGGCAGAGGACATGGGGTAAACAGCTCCCTCCTGCCTAAGAGGCAGGGGAGCCCTAAGCTGTGTTACCTAGAAGACCCTTCAGGTAGTCCATGCAGCAAAAGCAGAGTTGCTATCACCGGGGAGAGAATCACCAAAAAAGAAATGGGAGAAGAGATGAGGTGGCTCAGTGGATAAGGTACGTGCCATACAAGTATGAAGACAAGAGTTGGGATCTCCAGAACCCATGTAACCCAGGCTGCCTCACCCAGCCTGAAATTCTAACATTTCTGTAGCAAAGATGGGGGATCCTTGCAGCACATGTCTCACTAGATGGGCTGAATTAAGAAGATCCAGGTTCAATGGAAGACCATGCCTCAGTACACAAAGTGGAGAATACCTGAAGAAGGCACACACACCAGCTTCTAGATTCTACTACACACATGTATGTGTGACTATCCACATACAAGTGCATCTGAACATTTAAACATGTGAATATGCATACACACATGCATATACCTGAGAGAGAGGGAGAGAGAGATGCTGCTAAGGTTGGGTGGCATGCAGGGGAGAAGCACATTAAAGAGTCTTCCCTTTCAGGGACAAAGACTTCCTGGAGATATCAGTCCTTCCCTAGGCAGTGAGCAGTGTTCTTCCATCCACACAGATATCAGCAGTTTTTATTTCTGAAGGAGTAGATAAAGGGGAGAAAGACTGATGACCAGAAAAGGCTGGCTTGTAGAAAGTGGTGTGGATACTGATGCCTGAGCAAAGAGGCTGCTCCTTGTGGGAGCCAGAGTAGGTGTCAGGGCAGAGAGAGCTGTTGTGCAAATTTCACTGTGGTATTTGAATACAAACGTGAAAGTCCAGGAATAAGAAGCATTGTACATTGAAAGGAAGAGGGGGGAAAACACACACATGTTCATTGGTATTATTCAAAGGTTAAGTTCCACACTATGTGGAGAACTGCATATAATTTTCACTAACTATAAGGCTCATGCATGCAATTGCAGCAAAATAGTAATGTGCATTTCCCCCAGAGAGCAGCCAGAAGGGATGATTCTTTTCTTAGTACATCATAATACTCAAGGTTTGGGAGATTAATGACAAAAAACAAAAACAAAAACAAAAACAAAAAAACAACCTTTAACAAACTAAACAAAATGTATATAGAAGTAACAATCCACAATCACAGGTATATGTGCACAGCCACTCTTGACAACAGGAGCATTTTACTACATGGCAAGCACTGCCATCAAGACCTACAGATTCGTCAGCGATTAGCACAAGGCTCTGTGTTCCCCTCAGCTGATACCTCTAGAGCATCAATTTTTCCACAGTCTTCATTCCAAAACACAATACCACTGATCTGGAAGCATTTGAGGAAACAAATATTTCCAGAATTTCTCAGAACTTGGTCATACCCTAAGAGGTATTCTTATTTATCAGTACAATCTCTTTCCACTAAGCTAGTTTTTCTTAAGCTAAAAAAAATCCATAAATGCTGACTGCTAAAAATCCATAATTTAGAAAAGTATTTAAAAACTAAAACACTGGGCTGTGAGCATGGCTCAGAAGTAGATCTCTTGCCTAAAGAATCTGAAGCCCTGGGTTCTATCTCTAGAAGTATATTTTAAAAAGTTTGTATGATCTGGCATTCTGAGTCTCTCTGACAAAAGTACCTACAGGGCTCTCCTGGGGCAAGTGAAGCTTGTTTTTCTGGGTATAAGTATATGACCTTTCCCTTCATTTCTTTCCCTGTCATGCTAGATATGCTCCAGAGGGATCAGAACCCTTCTCCAGGGTGGGTAGTATACACAGGCTCAGGACTACCAAGGTATGATGCTGGGAGAGGTGATGCCTTAGCTGGTGTATCTTAGTCATACCAAAAAAGGGAGGAGAAGGGACATGTTAAGGAAGTATTGGACCAAAGCAAGACTGGAAACCAACTGGGCAGGCTTTGCATCTTCGTCAAAGTGCTCTTCAGATCTCTAGCTCCTTTCAGTTCTGTTATCTCCAACATACTTCCTTCTCTTGGGCTGATTCCACACCTGGTCCGCAGCATTTCTCAGCAGGCATCCCACAATTCTGGCATCTTTAACAGCTTGGGTCTCCAATGACATCCAGACTTTACTTTCACAGCTTCATACAAGGACACTCCTGACACACTCCTGGCCTTGGCCCCTTTTCTTAGCCATAGAGGGAGATTCCACAACCCCTTTCTTGTATCCTTGACTCTAAAGCCAGAATCATGTGGCTGAAGCTGCCAAGTTCTGTTGCTTGATGGGGCTGAAACTTGGTCCCTTATTCAAAATACACCTTCATTAGCTTTCTGTTTCCAGTGGTTTCCTTCACTGTTTAAGCTTTTCCTTAGTTCATTTTTACAAGTTGAAAGCTGGGTGGGGTTCTGCTCAAAAGTTTATTGCTCCCTTTATTCCATTTAGCATCAGGATTTTCTTTAAACTTTTTATCTCCTTGAGCATTGGACTTAGCTGCATTACACTTCTGGCACTCTTTTTCTCCTCAAAGTCTGTATGTTGTACTTTTCCTCACTCAGCTTGCTCCTTTTCATTATACATCTGTATAAGAATGGTTACTAACAACCAAGTGACACAGTCAATACTAGGCTGTTTTGAAATCTCCTCTGCCAATGCCATTAATCCAATGTGTTGCCTCAGTCAGACAAGGGCAAAATAAGGACAGTCTCTAGGACAGTTGGTAATACTCTTCTCTGCAGCCTCCTGAGCCAAAGCTGTCATAGTCTACATTGCTCTCATCACCATGTTCCCACTAGTACGGTCCATCAAACCCCAATTAAATCATTCAACTGATTTCCTAATCCACAGTCCCAAAATCCACATTCTGCAAATAAAAAACATGGTCAGGCTTATCACAGCAATATCCTGATCCCTGGTACCAACATCTGTCTTAGTCAGTGTTCTATTGCTGTGGAGAGACACCATAACCATGACAACTCTTATAAAGGAAAGCTTTTAATTGGTGCTTGCTTTCAGTTTCAGAGGTTTAAACCATTATCCTCATTGCAGGAAGCATGGCAGGATACAGACAGGATAGAGTAGCTAAGAGTTCTACATTTGGATCCAGAGGCAGCAGAAAGAAGTGAGACACTGGGTCTGACTTGAGCTTTCAAAATCCCAAAGCCCACCACCCCCAGTGACATACTTCCTCTAACACAATAGGCCTCACCTACTCCAACAAGGCCACACCTCCTAATCCATTCAAATAGTATCACTCCCTGTAACATTCAAACAATGGAGCCATTCTTATTCAAAGCACTACAGGAGGTGTGTGGCTGTTAACAACCAAGTCACTCAGTCCTAATGCCCTGCAATTTTGGAACATTTCATTTGATCTTCTCCTTTTCTTTTTTCTGGGCTCTCTGACAATTCTCAAGTCATCAAATCAGTAAGGATACAAAAATATAATTGATTTAAAAAAAATAGATGTCAGAAGAAACAGCAGAAGAGAATCCTGGTCACCATTAGAATGCTGACACAGTGCCTAATACTCCACAAATTACTGGGTATGACTATCTTGTATGCTAGTTTGTGTGTGTGTGTGTGTGTGTATGTATGTGTGTATGTGTAAAAGTGAGAAGGCTTGCATTTCAGATTCACACTCTATCACCTTTCACGGTTGTAGTTTTCCACATTACCGATAGAAGCAGAGCCTCAGGCTGATTGCCAACAATGTTAGGAGCCACCTTTCACAACCTTGTTATTCTGAAGATATCATATAAAATTTTTCAGAAAGAAACAAAAAAGCAAAGGCTCTTTCGGTCTGTCTTATTCTCTAGTAGAAATCTATCAATCTTTTCATCTTTGATTTAGGAGCTAGTTATGGAGAATGGATTACATGCCCTGTGATAGGGCAATTGGGATAAAGGGAAACAATTTTTTCCCAACATGACTCCTCCCACTAAAAAGCATCATCTTTACTCAAACCCCTTTTGTACCAAGGACCATGACTCCCACCCAAACCCTTCGTAGTACTGAGAGACCAAGAGATTAAAGGTAGCTATTTTTAGTGCTTGAGGCCTAAAATAGTTGGGTGGGAGGTCCAGTGGAAGAACTCGCCTTACTACATTCTTTACCCACATACTAGAGATACAGTTGCTAGGAAACTGGTCCATCCCCCTAGGGAGGGATTAATGGTTTGGGGACCTTCCTGTAGCCAATCAATTCAAAATGTAATGTTTCGACAAATAGATGCTTGCCAGGTAGGAATCGCCCCTGCCTTGGGAATGCTGGGAGGGAACAGAATCTGTAAATTACCCCACTAACCTGAGCACCGGGCTCTCGGCTCTTTACCGCTTCGGCGGTGGGGGCTGTGAGCCCAAGCTGCAGCTTGTAATTATTTATAATAAAAAGATCCTCATGTGATTTGCAACGGACTCAGCTCCTGGTGGTCTTTTGGGGAATCATGATTCCGGCACAACAGTACTAATGACCATGACAACCACTCCAAGTCCCTTACAACCAAGGATAATCACCTGTACTCCAACCCCCTTCTGTCAACAAAAACCATGACTGCTTGGCTATAACCTTAAACCTCTTCTACCATCAAGAACCCACTACATTCATTCTGCCTTCCTCCTACCAGTAAGAAACATTTAACCCCAATGTCTTCATGTCATTAAGAATCACATCCTTCACTCTGAAAACTGCCTTCCACCCAGGACAATCACATCCACCCCAGCCCTTTCCTCCTGCCACTAAGAACATGGCCTCTACTAAAATCCCCTTCCACAACCAAGGATTGTCTTCTCTACTCCATTCCTGGAGTGAATCTGCATTGAGGCTAATTGCTAGGAGGGTCCTACAAAAATCCATATAGGAGGAACAGCCCAAGTCACAGAACCTCTTTTGGCTCTCTACTTATTGGTCATCTCTGAAGCTTTCATGACTATGGTCCTGGTATGAGGAATGTAGGCAGTCTCCAGGGAGCCATGAAAGCCCATTCACAAGGCTCTACAGTTATCTGGCTTCCTGGCTTGTCCTTTCCATCCACTCTTAGGCTATAGACCAAGAATATGGAAAAAGATGCAAGCACAAAGGCATCACTAGGACAAACTTACAAACTTTACATATGTATATGTGCCTGTGTATAAGCAGATATAGACACAGCAAAGCCAAGAGTTGAGAAAGACTATCTTAGAAAGAGATCTAGCAGCAAAGGAGAGTAATTCAGAGCATAATTATAAATCCATTACAAAGCTGGCTCCAAATGTCAGTCAGATCAATAAATACAAATGGACTAAACTCACCTTTTAAAGAAAAATGATGTTCAGTGTGACTTGAAAAGCAAATAGCCCTTGACAATGGCTTGATAAAGCAACATACGAACTTGTCAGTTGGTTCTCCGGTGGGAACTCCACTCTGGTGGGCTTATAAGATGGTCCACTAACCTCACAGACATTACTGCCTAGTTGCTATTATCCACACTTAAAATAATCCCAGGCAGGCAACATAGACCCAAGGCTGAGGAGTCAGGACAGTGGGGAACACAGTCTCTGCCATAGAATTAATGGAGGTCATTAGGCTCTGCACTGGCGAGAGGGTAGTAGGTCCACAGAACAGTCCATCTTACCTTACCTCAGCACTGAGCTGAGGATGTTGTCAAGTGTACTGGACCCAAATTACCAAACCACAAATCAATCAGACAAAGAAAAGCCACGTGACAGAACCTTGTGAGGATTTGTGGCTAGAGATTATCATCCAAGTGACCAAGTAATGTAAAGGCTTCACAGAAAGCCAAAAGGCAACAAATACAAAGACACCTCCAAGGATCCTGGGCTCTCCCAGCAACCTGAGGAAGGTCCTAGCTGAACATGGATAAAACCTCTTGAAGACATTTGGGCCTCACTCCTACCCAGTTACATCCATATATAGGCTTAAGGTCTTGATGGTCCACACACAACAAGACCTGGGTGCTGCTACTATCATCAATCTCCTTGTGTTTAAAATGGCATTCACAGCAATGGCTGTGTGTTGCTTCTGAATGTCCACACATCACTGATGAACATAAGTCCCTGTCATGCAATGCTGCCTGCTGCAATAGTAAAACCATGACACTTGCTTAGATGCTCTTTTCTGGCAATAATTTGAACACATCTTCCATTTCCTACTTTTACGAAAACAAGAGGCAAATGGGTAAATGAGTGCATAGGCACAGACTTAACAGTGAGGATGAAAAGGGAACTCAGCCAGCAAGTAGCCAAAGGAAGAAAGCTTTCAGCCTTATCTCAAGGTCATGAGACTTGAGCCGGAAACCACCCAGCTTTGTGTTGAGTGATGAAGAGGATAGACAGAACTGAAAACAGGATTGAAATGCTAAATATGCATGCCCTAAATGGGGCCTAAACCTGTGATATATAAAACAATGGATAATGCTGTTGATGGCTCTGATGACAGATGGCCTCGCAGGACAATTTTCCACTAAGAACTTGTAACTTGTGGCAGCCTAGGGAACTGGGGCTGGGAAAGAGGCGAGAAAGAGAGACCTGCTTATGCTATCCCTCTACCCCCTTTCCCTATTCTTTCTAGCAGGGACCCCTGCTTCCCGCCTGCCTAGGAAGGGTTAGAATATGTGTGAGAAACCCCGTCAGAAAAGAAAGCAGATTGGAGGATTCCCATGGAAAAACCTAGAGCTTCTTAGTTCTGCCTGGGGCCAACAGAATTACTTCCGGAGCTGCCAGAAGATTTTCCTGACCAGCTTCCTAATTCTATCACATGATTGACATTCTTCAACCACATCAACCTAACACAGCTGGAAGCACGTTCTCTCTGCACACAGCCTCTCCTAAGAATGCCCTGCCCTTTGAAGGCTATTTTGGATGATCAGAATTGGAGACTTTCCCAAGGGCCTCCATGGAAAAGCACATGGTGTGTGAAAATAGTAACTAGGAATAAATCAAGCCCCAGAAGGAGGCTGAGTCAGCAAAGCTGGCTGCATCCTTCTGCCTTCCTCTCCTATGACTTTCAGACTTGGACACTTAACACCCTGACATTTCCATCTCCTCCTCAAAGAACCATTACTTCCAATGACATGAACAAGTGGTGTCTCACCAAAGCTCTGCTTTCTGGTCCCTCCACCATGTGGAGAATTTTTGAGTTATTTTATTTTACACTAAGGAGATTCTGTAGGAGATGGAACAGTTTCTGGGCTTCATTCATGAGACCACTTAGGCTGAAAAAACAAGAAATGTGTTTAACTGGTTCTTAAAAGCTAGTGTGTTGTATTTCTCATATGCTCCAGAGAAGTGGGGAATTTATTTGTGAAAGTTATAATTATACATGTAATCATGGGGAAATAACTGAAACCACACAGTCAATGCTTAATATACAAACTTAAAGAAGGACAAAGATCTCCAAACTTTTCATCCTCCATGCTGGCTAATGATGGGTGAGAGATGAAATCACTGACTACTAGTGTTTTTTAAAAACATTTTTTTTGTAAATTTTTAAAAAGCATTCTTTGTAAATTTCACATTGTGCACCCCAATTCTACTTATATCCCTATCCCTTCAAATCTGCCCTCCACTCTTGAAATCTCTCTCCCAATAAAACAAGCAAACAAACAAACAAAAATATCACTGTGGAAACTTCAGTGTGTCATGTTGTGTCCTAAAATGTAACCTTTTGTCCAAATACATTGCAAATGTTCACAGCAATGAGTCATTGGTCTGCTTCACGGCCCCTGGCTTCTGTTATGCTATTGATACTGGATCCTCATTGGGACTTTTCTCAGATATCCTATTGTTGCCCTGTTTCATGGATATTCTGCAGCTTTGGTTCTGGAAGGCCAGCTCCAAGGAATGACACAGCCAGCAAGGGGCAGGGCTAACTCTCCTGCTCTCTCGCCCTGGAGCCAGATCTTATACACTACCAGGTGAGGGGCAAGGCCAGTTCCCCCCAGCTCATACCCTAAGGGGCTGGCTCACCCATGGTCCTGCCATCAAGGCCAACTCTACTGTGCTATCCAGGCAAGGTGTAGGGGCCATGCTCCTGAGCCTGCAGCTGATGTGGGGTGGGACTAGCCCTCCTGCTCTCATACTGCAGGGGCCATCTCAGGCAAAGGGTAGGGTCAGCTCGCCCTCAGATATCAACTAGCCCTAGGTTGCAGCCCAGACCAGGAACAACCATATGGCCTTTGGTGGTAACATGGACCATGGACATCAACGCATGACCCCAACTGCTACAGGGCCATTGACAAAGACATGGCTCTTGTTGGCAGTGTGGCATAGGACCTCACCATGGACTTAGGTGGCATTGCAGGATATTCTCATCAGGCTGTTCCTCACTACCCTAGGGTCTCTAGTTCCATCTCTCTTCATTGTGCACACACCATTCTACATCACTTATTTGCACATCTTAGTGGTGCCCAGGGCCTCTGGGTGTTTTTTCTGTTGCTCTGACTCCTGACATTTTTAAATACTCAGCTCCTACACACTGCTCCTATTGTCTCATATGAACTTGCTCTACCAGCAGGGAGCCACCTTGCAGTCTGGAGAGCAGGTTTCTCCCCTTATAACACACTGCTGTTCCTCAGCACTCTGCCTGCTTACACTGGTGCAAATACTCGGGCAAGATGAGGTATTTGTAGAGAAGACAGCTCATTAGGATTTTTTTGGGTGGGGGGGAGCTTTAAACCCAAGGCCATCCATTTAAACCAGAGCTTCTCTGAGGATCGCATCTTCTGTGTTCTACACTGGGGCCCACCCTGTTGCAGTAGCACTCAGAGCTACCTTCATTGCCTGTCCTGACACCTTCCAAGGGAATCTGAAGTCTCAGAGTGGAATGAACACAGGCCCCCATTTTAAAAGTGAGTTTTCAGGGCCCATTGGAGCTTGTTGAAAAACATGTTTAAGAGGTCATTATTAATATGTATGTTAACATCTAGGGGAACAGAGCTGGGACACAAGGGAGGTTTAGGGACTTTCTTTTCCAATGAGTACTGGTTAAAACTTAGATTTTAAAAAATGTTCATTGGTGAAAGATTCAGAAAAGTTCTGAACAGAGCAGTTTTGTACATAAAGTCACTTCTCAGAAACTACAAAATAACTATCTCTGTGCTTGGTGAGTTACCAGATATGGCATAAACATACAGGTAAAGTCAGTTATTAAAACAGCCAGGAAGTCCCAAGGAACTCAATAATTTGGCCAACCTGCTAGTGAGCAGAGAGAAGCCACCACCAACTACCCGGGATCCAACCACACTCAGCCTGCTTAAACACTGGCACAACCCTTAGATGCTGTGACCCCAAATCCCTCAGGATGGCTGAGTTTGAAACATACTTCCTTTCAGAAACATGAAAAGTGCTAGAAGGACTTGGAACATAGCACCAGGGATAACCATTTTCACCCTGGTTCTGTCACCCATCAACTATATGTCTATGAACAAACCACCCACCTATCCAGTCTCAAGTTCTTCAATCATTTTATAACCATTCTACAACCTATCAACACACACACACACACACACACACACACACACACACCCTACTGTGTGGAGTGTGACCTGTGATCTGAGAGACTCTATTAGTTAAGATTTAATATTAATAATTAAGATTGGAGTAAGAGAATCTTTAGCTGTCAATGGCCAGCTATCAAAGGAAATCATTAGCGGATACCAGTTTCATTGTTCGATGAATTCGGACATTGCAGAAGGACACAAATTTGTCACTGTTTTTAGTACAGTGCCTTCATGGCAGTAGGACAGACCCAATCATCTTCCTGAGCCAAGCAGCTCTGGAGGGGGGGGGGCAGCTGTACAACACTTCCCCACTTCAATCTTGTTCTTTGGACATGGCAGCTGCATCATTGCATCCATATTACCAGAAACAGTTGAGGAAGAGAGAGATATGGAACTACCTGCAGCAGCCAAAGAAGACCCAAGACCTTTAAGTGTACTTGAAATGCAAAGTCAGATGGAAAGAGAGGAGGACAACTGAGTCTTCCCTTCTGTGGAGACAGTTTCCCTTTGGTGACCACACTTTAATCTCCTCGCTTCTCAGGTGTCATGAACACTTTAGTCAGCTATTTGCAACTAGGCTGAGGAGAGGAGCTACAGAATATATAGTGAGGTTGGGTGCAACTTTCTTTGTACACCCCAACAGGAGTGATAGAGCAATTCAGCAATTCAAGGTCGAGCTGCATAAGACATTTGGACCTTAGACAAGAAGGCTGCAGATGCTGAGGGAAGTGCTACACCTGTGCCTGTGAATGGCCCTTCTGCTGTGTGACTTGCAGAGCTGGCGCCCAGATACACACTGTCAGAACCCAATTACCAACTGCAAGAGAACATAATAAGAGGCCAAGTTCAACCAGAAGGCAGAGGGCTCCCAACAAGTACTGCAGAGCCTTTCCTGTCCAGATGTCGGGGGCTGAGAGCTGGGCCAGAGAAAGGATCATCTCTGAAATCCCCAAGGCTCTTAAGCTTTGACCCAACCCACCTCACGTGGAAGGCTGACTTGAACAGAGCCAAATGCTCAAGAACACAGCATGTGATGTGCGCCATGTCAAGGCTGCCCTCTGGCCACAGCCTGCTGCTATTTATACACTTGGGGATTAGCCTTTTCCCCCACAAAGATGCCTTTCTCCCATTAGTGCTAATGGCAGTCATGTGGCTGAACCAAAGCCATTTCATTTCCCAGATAGTCTAAAAATACACTGCAGAGAAGAGAAACATATGTATTGTTTTTATTTGGGATTTTAAAATCACAAACAGAAAGGAAGTAGGGAGATCCAACCCCCCCTGATAGTGACACCAAAGTGGTTACAGGTCTGTGCAGGTAGGGCAATGTGGAAGGTGTGCTAAAATCCCAGGATATTACAGGATATTCTTCTCATTGCTCTGAATTACTGATCAGGTGCAACTTAAAGGAGGAAGGGCTTGGCTCACAGTTTGAGCGTAAGTCCACAACAGTGGGAAGGCAGAGTGGTGGGTGTGACTGTTTGCAATGAACCTCCATGCCCATCCCCAAGAGGACATACCTCCTTCAGCTAGTCTTCACCTCCCTTGAAAAACACATCCCTTTTTTCTTGAATGGCTGGGATACTGGCATGCTCTGCCTGGTAACAAGGTATGATTCTTGTGTGTTGGCTCAGATGAGCCGTGTTCCAGAAAAATAGAGTGCAGAAAAGATTTCTAAAAAAGGGAATCATATTTTCTTAATGACTGTTACTCACTTGTAACAATAAGAACAAAAGGGAAATGCTAGTCGGATGTGGAAAATCACGCTTAAAATATGCTTAAAAAGATGCTTCTCAAAATACACATTTAAAGAAAAAGCTGTGACAAAATGCTAATCAAGCTAACTGGTAACACCACAATGTGCCACGCCCAAAATGTCACTGAAAAGTAAGGCTTAAAATGAACTTCTGTACTCAGTCCTAAATGTGATGTCTCCATGAAATCCCTCTCGGAGCTCAGGGGACCCTTCGGAAGAGGAGGTGGAAAGAGTGTAAGCACCAGAGGAGATGAAGGACACTAAGAAAACGAGGCCTAGTCAACCAACATGAGCAAAGCTCATATGAACTCACAGAGACTATGACAGCATGCACGGGGCCCGCACAGGTCTGCAGTAGGTCCTTTATGCTTTTATGGCTTCCAGTTTAGTGTTTAAATGGGATCCCTGAGTGTGTGAACCAGTGGTCTTTGATTCTTTTGCCTTTTCTTGGGCTCTTTTCCTGTCATTGGTTTGTCCTATCCAATTTTAATGAGACAGTTTTTGTTTTAGCTCATTATATATTACGTTATATTTTTAGAAAATGAATGAATGAATGTATGAATGAATGAATGAAAACCTAGCCACTAGGGTAAAGGTTAACAATGGAACTGTCATTCATACCTGCTGGGAGATAGAAGATCAGTTTTTTTAATGCAATGACATTAGAAATATCAACCATTCCAAGCAGATCTTATGTTCAAGAGGAGTTGACCAAGAAATAAAGGACTCCACAGTTTGTGTGTATGTGTGTGTGTATGCTTTTATTGGGTTACAGTTTGGTGGTTTTGTTTATTTATTTGTTTTTGATATTTTCTGTTTGGATGTTTTATTTTATTGTCTTGGTTTGGGTGGGTTTTGTTGTACTGACTTTTTGGTTTGTGTTTTTTTAAGAAAGAAAGTTGGGTGGGTAGGAAAGGGAGAGGATCTGGAAGTACTTGGGGGAGGAGAAGAATATGACCAAAATTTATTTAAAATGTAAGAACTAATTTAATAAATTATTAAATTAATATATTAATACATTTAATAAAATTTTAAAAATTAATAACATAAGACTATTTATAAAAACTATTATTTTAAGAATATTCACAGGAATTATGACCTTTTCAAATTCATATGAATACATTATAATTTTCCTAGATTAATTCCAAATTGACACTTCAATTTTCCCACTTAAAAACTAGAATGCTCTATATAAATGAGTGCATGAACTTGGTCTAAGCCCCAGATGACTCCTATTCATGAGATTTACTCCTTTGTGATAACCTCTTACTCAGAAGTATAATTGCATGTGTAGAAATATTTGTCCTTAAAACTGTATTACTCCATAATTTTAATGCCAACTAATTAAATTCATCTTCACAAATATTACTGGTCCGTTAGAAATAACATGAAATAAAATAAAATAAAATGAACTTCTGGTTAGCCCTGTCTCCCACAGTTTGATAAGCTCTGGATGTGGCAAGCTTGTTTGTTGTTTATTGCTTCTGACTCTTTATCTTCCATATGGCACTCTTTGGGGCCCTTTCCCTGTTGCTGGAATTTGCAAGTATCTTTAAATGTGGGCACAGTCTGGTTCAGTGCTTGGGAATTCTCAGGAACACCTTGTCTCTGCTTGCCTATTAAGGTTGTCCCCAGGGACTAGGGAACACAGAGTGGTTAGCATCTTATTTGCTTCAACTGGTGAAGGCATAAAAAAGATGTGAAGGCATCATCCACCACAATCAAGTAGGTTTCATCCTAGAGTTGTAGGGATGGTTCAACATATGCAAATCCATAAATGTGATCCACCATATAAACAAACTGAAAGACAAAATCCCCAGGATCATATCTCATTAGATACAGAAAAGGCCTTTGAAAAAGTCTAACATGCCTTCATGATAAAAGTTCTGAAGAGACTAGGGATACATGGGACACACTTCAACCTCACACCTCAACCTAACAAAAGCAGTTTACAGCAAGCCCATAGCCAGCATCAACTTAGACAGAGAGAAACTCAAAGAAGTTTCACCAAAATGAGAAACAATACAAGGTTGCCCACTCTCCCCATACCTATTCAATATAGTACTGAAGTGTTAGCTAAAGCAATAAGACAACTGAAGGAGATCAAGGTTTTAATATTGGAAAAGAAGGAGTTAAAGTACTGTTATTTGTTATTGTTATTTGTTATGGCACTATAAAAAAGTTACCCTAAAAATATCACTGGAAAACACTTTTGGCATAAGTATTTTGGCATAGTAGCAGAATACAAAATCAACTCAGAAAAATCAGTAGCCTTCCTATATACAAAATGACTTGAAGAAAATCAGGGAAATAATACCTCTTACAATAGCCCCAAATAATATATAATATTCTTGGGGTAACTCTAACCAAGCAAGTGAAAGACTTGTGTGATAAAATCTTCAAGTCACTGAAGAAAGAAATTGAAGAAAGTATCAGAAAATAGATCTCTCATGCTCATGAGTCAATAGGATTAACATAGTAAAAATAGATATCCTACCAAAAGCAATCTACAGATTCAAAACAATCCCCACCAAAATTACAACATAGTTCTTCACAGATTTTGAATGAACAAATTTCAGTTTCATATGAAAACCTCAAAAGCCTAGTATAGCTTCCTGTAGATCTCACCATCCTTGATTTCAAGTTGTACTGCGAAGCTATAGTAATAAAAACAGCATGGTATTGGCACAAAAGCAGACACATTGATCAGTGAAATCGAATTAAAGACCCAGACATATATTCACACATCTATGGACACACACCAAAAACACAAAAAAGACAGCATCCTCAATAAATTGTTCTGGTCAAACTGGATGGCTGCATGTAGAAGAATCCAAATAGATCCATACTTATCACCCAGCACAAAACTCAAGTCAAGCAGATCAAAGGCCTCAACATAAAACCAAATATACTGAAACTGATAGAAAAATAGTGGAGGATAGCCTGGAACTCATTGGCATAGAAGATTTTCTGAACAGAACACTGATAGCACAGACACTAAAATCAACAATTAATAAATGGAACCTCACGAAACTGAAAAGCTTCTGCACTGCAAAGGATACATCATTTAGACAAAATGCGAGCCTATACAATGAAGGAAGATTCCTTTTATCAACTATACATCCAATAGAGAGCTAATATCCAAAACATATAACAACCTAAGAAAACAAATAACCTGATTTAAAACTGAGGAACAGATCTAAACAGAGAATTCTCAGAGGGGAAACTCAAATGGCTGAAAAACACTTAAAGAATTGTTTGACATCCTTAGCTAGCAGGGAAATGCAAACCAAAAATACTTAGAGATTTCATTCTGCACCATCAGAATGGCTAAGATCAACAAAACAAACAACCCATGCTTGTGAGGATGTGGAGTGAAGGGAACATTCGTCCATCGCTGGACCAGTGCAATGGGAGTGCAAACTTGTACAGCCGCCGTGGACATCAGCGTTGTGGTTCCTCAGAAAGATGGGAGTCGATCTACCAAGATCCAGCCATATCACTCTTGGACATACACCCAAAGAATGCTTCCTTCATCCTACCACAGAGACATTTGTTGAACCATGTTCATTGCTGCTCTATTCAGAATAGCCAGAAACTGGAAACAACCTAGATGTCCCTCAACAGATAAATGGATAAAGAAAATGTGGTACATTTATACAATGGACTATTATTCAGCCATTTAAAATAATGACATCATAAAATCCACAGAGAGAACTAGAAAAAAATCATCCTGAGCGAGGTATCCCTAACCCAGAAAGACAAACATGATATATACTCAATCTATGTGGACACTAGCTGTTAAGTCAATAATACTATAATAAGCTACAAGTCTTAGAACCACAGTGCTTAGGTATAGAGTAAGGGACTAGGGGGTATAATAAAGATCTCATTAGAAAAAGGAAGTAGAATACATAGTGATGGATAGACAGAGGGGGCTGAAATGAAAAGATCAAGTGGGGAAGGGAGGGGGACAATGAAGGGAATATGGTGAGAGACAGCTAAAGTTGGTAGTTATTTGAGTTGTAGTATGGAAACCTAATACAGTAGAAGCCTCTCCAAAATATATACATATGTAAAGACAATCTAAATGAAATCACCAAGTATCCAGGGAGACAGAGCCCCTCAGCTGGACATGTCTTGCCACTAAAGGAAGCTTCCAGTTCTGGAACTGTATTACTTCTAATCGAGTTGTTGACCAAAGGGGGTCCCATGGAATCTCCAAACAACCCAGGATGTTTTCAAGGCTATAGTTTACTCTCCACAAACTGATGGCAAGACCCTAGTGGTGAAGACAATACCTACACAACTCATTAAACATCATTGAACATGGAGATGTAAATCTGGTGCCTACATAGAACCTTTACCCCTAAGTTTTAGTGTTTTTGGTGCAGGAAGACACTGTAGTGTTTTGAATAGGAATGACCCCCATAGACTCATGTGTTTGAATGCTTTGTCTATAGTGAGTGGCACTATTAATAAGAGGGATGGCCTTGTTGGAGTAGGTGTGGCCTTGTTGGAGAAATTATGCCACTGTGGGAGCAAGCTTTGAGGTCTCATATGCTCAAGCGTGTGGCTCATAGTTCACTTCTGCTGCCTGTGGATCAAGATGTAGAACTCTCAGCTAACTCTCCAGCACCGTGTCTGCCTGCATGCCACCATGTTTCCTCCCATGACAAATAATGGACTAAATCTCTGAATGTCAGCCAGCCCCAATTAATGTTTTCATTTATAAGAGTTGCTGGGGTCATGGTGTCTCTTCATAGCAATAGAAACTGTAACTAAGACAGGCACTCTACACCCTACTAAAAGAGAAATGTAAAAAAGTCAGGCAGAGATGCTTTGATCTACAATGGTAGCCTGCCTACAAGATATGCTAGGGCAATGATGGCATAAAACTGGTTGGAGGAGCCAACCAGTATTTAATTTGACTTAAGGCCCACCCATGAGATAAAACCTATATCCCAACACTACTTAGGTGACCAAGAACCAGAGACTAAAATGTTCAGAAACATACAGTAAAAACAAATAAGATAAAGTAGCAATAAGATGACTCCTAATGACACTCTGCTATTCTCATAGATCGGTGCCCTTCTCAGTCATCATCAGAGAATCCATACCATGTAGCATATGGAAACAAATACAAAGCCAGACATTATGCAGAGATTGAGACACATTGGAACATCATCCCTAAATGTGAAGTCTCTATAAATTCCCTTAGAGCTCAGGAGATCCAGGAAAAGAAGGAAGAAAGAGTGTAAGAGCCAGGAGGGGGGAGGAGGGAATGAAGGACACCAGGAGAACAAGGCCCTAAAGCAACTGAGTAAAGCTCATACAAACTCACCAATATTGAAGTAGCATGCACAGGGCCTGCACAGGTCTCTATCAGGTCCTCTGTATACATGTCATAGCTTCCAGTTTAGTGTTTTTATGGGATTCTTGAGTGTGCAAACAAAGTAGGTCTCTAATTCCTGTGCCTTCTCTTGGGCTCTTTTTCTTCTTTTTGTCTTGTGCAACTGCATTGTGATAGTTTATTTTATATTTTATTTTGCTATGTTTTTATTATTATCCTTTAGAAGTGTGTTTGTTTTCTAATGAGAGACAGAAAGGGAGTGGATCCAGATGGGAGGGGAGTTGGGGAGAAACTCAGAGTAGAAGAGGGAGGTAAAACCTAAGTAGGACATATTATGTCAGAAAAAAAATCTATTTCCAATAAGGGGGGGGGGAGTGAGAATTTTAGCAAAACCAAGTTTGTGCTTTTTAGAGCTTCCGTGCAACATACATCACAAATGACCATATGGTCTTGGTCCCAAACAGAGGAAAGAAAGAGCACTTAGAATTAACTAGTTTATTCTTTGTTAGTGTGTGTCTTCAGTCATTGTGCTCAGTAAAAGTGCTTATGTGCTCCTCTGACTTTCGTAGAAACATTTTGTATTTTGACTTTCAGTGTTGTACAGTTATCTGAGACCAGTGTGGGTTTTTTTTCTTCTTCTTTGCATGTAACCTAGCTGTGTATAACATTTAACAATTTTTGTTGAAGTTAAAATATCTTTTCAAATACCTAGCCATAGACTTATTTTTATTGATTTTAGAATAATGTGGGATTGCCCTTTTATTCTTCACAGTTGAACCTTCCCTTTCTCCTAGAGAACGTATTTCAAAAGTGTATCTCCTTAAGCTGGATTTGGTGGCTCATGCCTGTAATCTCAACACTCAGGAGGCTGAAGCAAAGGGACCAGGGGTCTGAGGACAGTGCAGGCTACAAAGTGAAATGTCTGAAAAAAATATGCTCTTAATATCGTGTTGCTATAATCTTTTTCTCTGTGACACCCATGGTGTTGATGACCTATTTTCCAT
Organism: Pachyuromys duprasi; assembly: GCA_028658305.1. Classification (NCBI taxonomy): domain Eukaryota; kingdom Metazoa; phylum Chordata; class Mammalia; order Rodentia; family Muridae; genus Pachyuromys; species Pachyuromys duprasi. Next base: position 11,187,452 of record CM053762.1, read on the forward strand.
CCTCCACATTTCTCTCTTTAGAAAAAAAGTTAATTGCTTGTCTAGTTTTAACTCTGTCATGGACTTTTTGTAAGTACATAAATTTGTGTTAGATAGTCAAAGTATAAAATCCTCTGTGAAGCCCCAGAGCTTCTGTTTCAATGGTTTCTCTGTTTTGCTTGTTGACTTCTATAGCCTTTATATCTGGTTAATTTTTGGTATGTAATGATTTTATTTCTAACTTTTTCTTACAACAAAGACAATAAAGTTTAAAGTTAAAAAAACACACAAAAAATAAATGGTGAAGGATCAGGTAGGGGGTTTACTGTTAGTTCAGTGACTTAGTCACCTCCAAATCTAGGCATATCCTTAACTCCTGCTCCACCTCATGGCGCCCCCCAGCCCACACTATTACCTGCATCTTAAAATACCCCTGTGCCACCCAGTTTCTTCCTCTACACACATTGCATCCTGTAGACCTGGCTGTCTGACATTCGGTTGACTTTCCTGCTTCACCTGCGATCTGTAAAAAATTTAGTGGGTCATGACTATCCCAGATGGCCTTCCATCCCACCTGAAGTAATTTACAAGCTCTTCCCACCATTACCTGGTATCCTTCCTACCCCCTGAGCTTCAGGGGTCCCCTTTTGACCTTTCTGCCTCATTAGCCTTGATTGTATCCCTTGAACATGCCAGCTCTATCTTTGTGTCCTGTCAGAGGCTGTTTACTAGTGTTCCTTGTGTCCAGAGCTCATCTTTACTGTCACAAGAAGCTCCCTTTTGCTATAATTGGATGAAACTGAAATGTCAGTTGCTTAGAGAAACCTCTACCGGCACCCTGTACAAAGGAGCCACCAGTGTGTCAACACAATCTGATTTGCCAACTAGGAGTGCTGCATAAGCTCTTGCTGTCACTTGAGATTCAGCATGGCTAAAGTGTCTACACCTGTGCGTGGTATCCTAGGCAGCAAGCTTCTTGAGAGCAAACAACTTGCTCCTGACCCCAGCAACTAGTATCCTGCTACTGCCCTAACACTTCCCTGGTAACTTGCACAACACCAGACTCATGCCTCATGCCTTCAGTAAGGGTGTTAGCCATTAGAGGAGCCACAAAACATCCTGAAAATTCATTTGCTGACCAGTTCATGGAGAAAGTCAGAGATAAAATACCATCCCAGAGGATCAATGGAGGAAATAAAACTGTCTACGGTGGGCAAGGACTCGATAATTCCAAGGTATTGTCAAGTGTCTCCTTTGTTCAGGCTTCCTGCTATGCACCAGGGAGATGGTGGGTCAACCAAACACCCACTGCCACACAGAGTGAAAAGAGTGGGAAATTTGTGGTGGTGAGTAAATGCTTCAAGCCTGGAGATAAGTCCATCCCAATTAGCAGGAAAAAGCATGCTATTCTAAAAGACTGGGTTCTCTGTTTCCAGAGAAAGGTTTAAATCTATACCCCAACAAGCTATCAAATCTTCTTTGTCCTTTTCTCACGTGCTCTTCACTTAGGAAGATAAAGGGAACCTCCATATTAGCAGATGTTGTGCATGCTGCAAAGAACCTGAGAAAGTAGCATGTGTGTGTGTGTGTGTGTGTGTCAGCACAGGGACATTTAGAACCCTTCCCAGGAGCCCTCATCATACTGATCGTTTGTCCAGGTGATTTATTCCCACCCTCCTCCACTCAGATACCTGTATAAAACCCCTGGCAACTGTAACTAAGCTCACTTCATGTCTCTCCCTCTCTCCCCATGCTGCCTTACAAGCATAGATGTTTAGAAAGTAGTAAAAAAAAAAAAAGGTAGAAGAGGCAGGAGAGAGATGCTGAGAGCTTGATGATACAGTAACCAAGACAGCTTGTTCCTTAACTTGCTGGGATTGCAACTGTGGCTTTTACTTAGATTTGAAATGGTTCATTTCTGGTTTCTGGCATAATCACCAGCCTACCCATGGAAGACCAATTTCCGGAAAAAAAAAACAAAACAGTAGGTTAGCTTTGCTGGCCATGCAAGTTAGACAGCAAAGCCTGTCACATCACTGGGGAGAAAAGGGAACTGAGATGAACACACATTAACCATACTTCAGATAAAAAGAACCTACTTTTTTCAGGGGAGTTTCTGCTTCTAGAAGAAGAGTTATGGAGCAGACCTGGCTTGGGGTGCCCTTAGTTTTAGGTACCCTTCATCTGTGACATTAGGTATACTATTTGAATCCTATGTAACAGCATGCAACATTTTAGAAATTTATGTATTTCTAAAGAAAGATTTTCTAGAGAACATTGGTGGCAGATGTCATGCAATGTTAGAGAATAACAGTATCAGAATGTGAGAAATATTTGAATGAAGCTATGATAAAGAAATGAATTTTCTGTTCATCATATAAGTGTGTATCTGTGTGTATGTGCATGTATGTAGAGGCCAGAGGTCAACCAGAGAAATATGAAATATATATTCAAGTATATAATTTATATAACATAATTTATATAATACATATTATAAACATTTAAAATTACATTTTTAATGTGTACATGTGTGTTTTGGTGCTTATATAGACCCAAAGTTTGCATGTGCATTTGGGTGGTTATATAGACACAAAGAGGGTACCCCAGTCCCTGCCTGAAGTTCCAGGCAGTTGTACACTGTCCAATATGGGAACTGGTAACTGAACTTCCATCTTCTGTAAGAGCAGCAAGTACTCAATTTCTGAGCCATCTCTCCAGCCTGCACTTTCGTTTGTTTGTTTGTTTGTTTGTTTTTTATTGTTGGTTTGAGACAGTGTTCTTTTGCTGGGACCTAGAGCTTGCAGGTGCAGTCAGGATGGCTAGCCAGCAAGCTCAGAGATCTGCCTTTCTCCACAGTCCCTTTCCTGGGATGACAAGCACACACTATCATGCTTGCTTATTTTTTATTTGGCCACTAGAAATCAAGTCCAGGTTTCTATGACCATGAGGCAAGCACTTCATTGGCTGAGCTAGCGCCTTAAGCTAAATAAATCTTTTTAAAAGCCACACAGCTAGGCGCATGTTTAGCAGGTTCTGTAACAGGCACACAGCTGGGATCCATGTAGCACCAAACTGAAAGCATTTCCCACTCAGCAGGTGGAGCTGGGGAAATATGCCGCTGTGCACTTGGCATTCCAATCCTTGTAAGTTTTCTGACTTGTACTCTAATTTCTTTGGTTGAAGAAGTAATTCAAATCAGCTGCAGAGACTCCAGTTTGTGAGCTTTGCCGTTTCATAATGTAATTAAAGATTCACATCCAATTACATCATGTTAGAAATCCTTTCTTAATCCCTTCTCTGCTAATCCAGGACCTAGGGCCTCATGTGTGGACTGGATCGATGCTCAGGAGTGAAAGAGAGAGCTCATTTGCAAGCACCAGTTGGAAAAGACATGGATGATTTGGGATTGTGATTTGACACTGTGAAAAGTATTTTTGTAAGGGAAGGCTAAGAATGGGGGAACACTAGAGAATCAGACATTAAGATTCACCCTGTAAACCCTGGTTTCATGCCAGAGGATACAAATACCTAAATCTCTCCCCTGCACTGCAGGGGTCTCAGAGTGAGGCCTGAAATCATCACTGGTCCCATAGATCCCCCACCCTTCCTGCCCTGGCTCAGTCCTAAACTTCTTGTCCCTCTTTTACAGCCATCAAGCCCCAAGGGACCCAAAGACATGTTCTGTTTGCTACATCTTCATCCACTGTGTGTGGATCTTCTACCTCCTGAGGTGTCTGTTTGTGATTCTGGTTGCAACTGGTTTATGGAAGTTGGGGGCATTCTTCCTCTCCCCTGTATGTAGGCTGGAATGGAGAATGCCACACTGTTTTTGATTGCTGAACCAAGCACAGTAGCTCATTTGTAGCCTATATTCAAGAGAATTGCAAAATGTGTTATTTTTGTGTCCCTGGTTTCCTCACACTTGTGTTAGTTTCCTCTGAATACCTCATTATTTTGAATGATCAAAACCATCCCTATTCTTAAAGTCAAAGGAACTAAACCAAATTAAGGGAAGCATAACATACAAGTTCGAGATTATCCAGGGGTCATTTTACAAGGGCTCAGTTGGTACAGGCCAACTGGGGTCATAAAAGAGTTAGCACGCTAAAGACTCATTTTTCTCTGGAGGGAGATTTTACCAGTTAGGTGGCTGAATGGCATGTGGGACACGAGGAAATTTCCAAAGCAGAAACTATACATAGGCAATAAGCAGAAAATTCATCCCTATTTGTGATTTTAAATTATACAAAACTGGCATTTTGCCAATCAAGTTAGAAAAACATAAATATATATATAGATAGTTATATATAAATATATCATATATATCTAATTTCAGAGAAATTATAGGGAGAAAGAAAACCTAAGGTCAGTACGTGGCATTGCAATGTCTTACCAAGTGCTAGAAACTTCAAACTGGTCCTCTGAGAGTTTGTAGCTGAACCAAGCTAAACCTACAGGCTGCTCCTTCACTGATCTTGTCCAAGGCACCATACACTGAAGTATGTTTCTAAACCTCAACAGAGGCGACTGATAAAATCAAAAGTCTTAGCAACGTTCAAATAATTTACCCCCAAATTCTCCAGCCAGGAATGTGGGTTAAGAACATGAGTGAACGTGTGGCCAATGTTTCACACGCAGATATATGAAAAAGACAGGAATCAAGCTGCATTCCTAACGTTAGAGGTCATAGCAGCGGAGCTTTGGGTGATAGATGCCTTTCATGTGTTGGACACTTGGTTCCAGTTGGTAGTGCTCTTTGCAAAGGTTGTGAAGCCTTTGGGAGATGGATCCTCACTGGAGAAAGTATGTAATCAGGGTGAGGCTTTGAGAATCTATGGTCTCATTCTGTAGATTCCGGTTCACTCTCTGCTTCCTGCTTACAGTTGAGGATGTTCAACTCTCAGCCTCCTGGGGCAGATGCCATAACTTCCTGTTGCCATGCTTCCCTTGCCATGATGCACTCTATCCCTCTGTGAATGTAAACCAACATTAACTTTTTCTTTCAAAAGTTGCTTTGGTCATGGTATTTTATCACAAGCAATGGAAAAGTAGCTGCAATACACCAGCTGTTTCTCACGTGTATAGAGAATTTTCAGTAGCAATGGAAGCAGCCTACCCTGGTTCCTGGCTTCATAAAAACTTCATGTTAGAAAACACTAACAGCATTAGCAAAATAGTTCCTAGAGAACAGACACTGGGTCTGTTCTCCCAAATTCCCAGGTTGAAACTCTAATCCCAGTCTAGTGATATTAACAGATAGGGTTCACCCAAAAGTGAGCTATACAAGGATGAACATCAGGCATGCCAAACTGGATGGGGAAAAGCCCATAAGGCATCTCAAATATCCATAAAGAATTGTAGGTAACTGAACAAAACTGATAGGGAAAGAGGTGGTCCTTCCCAGGGGAGAGCACAGGGTGGTGTCAAAAATCACCAGCCTGAAACATATAGACAAGTAACATTATATTGAGCGAAAGGGTTATATTTAGGAATATATATGTATATACAAATACATATATTCATGCAATAATAGTTGATGATAAAAGAGGCCATGAATTTTAAGGAGGGGAGGTGCACATGGGAAGGTTTGGAGGAATTAAAGGGGAGGGAGAAATGTTGTAATTAAATGACAATCTCAAAAAAATAAAATAAAATTAAGTCATGAGGGTGGCCAGTGAATGGTATTAGTGCCCTTAAAAGAAGAGGCCCCTGTGACTTGAGACTACAACAAAGTCTGCAAACAGAAAGGGGCCCTCACCAGACCCTGCCTTGTAGCCCTTGATCTCGCAGGGCCAGCCTTCAGAACTGTAGGGAGTCCCTATTGTCTTTCCTTTGTATTCCCATTGTAGTACCATTTAAGTCTATGGATATAAACAAAGAGGTATACCAGGATTGTGTATAGGATAATTAATATTACTACAATGACAAATTTATCTCCAGAGTTGATTTGGGTGGGGAGGTGTGTGGGTTTGGTGCTTGTGTGTGGGTGTGCATGTGTGTGGGTTCACTGACTCATGTGGATGTCTGTGGAGGTCAGAGGTTGATTCACGATGTCTTCCTTGACTGCTTCTCTGTCTAATTTATCTATCTATCCATCTATCTATCTATCTATCTATCTATCTATCTATCTATCTATCTATCTATCTATCTGTCTGTCTATCTATCTATCTGTGACAGGGCCTGTCACCAAACTGGAACCCATCTTTTGTCTAGATTGGCTGAGCAGTGAGTCCCTAGGGCCACCTTTCTTAGCCCCCAGCACTGGGGTTACATGAACATGCCATCATGTAAGCTTTTATGTGGGTGTATCTAAACTCAGGGGTGAGCTAGTACCTTACCACTGAGTCGTCTCCCTAGCTCCACACTTAATTTTTAACTTTAACTTTAAAAAAAACCTAATGGGCAACCAAGCATGGTGGTGCACATCTGTAATCACAGCCCTCGGGGACACAGAGGCAGGTGTATCATCTCTGTGAGTTCGAGGCCAGCCTGGTCTACAAAGTGAGTCCAGGACAGCCAAGGCTACACAGAGAAACTGTCTCAAAAAAAACAAAACCAAAAAACAAAACAACCCTCCCCCCAAAACCCCAAATGGCCATTGCTACAAAATTCTAGTGGAAAAAGTATATTAATAAAACATATTATTTCTTGTAATGTGGTAGAATGGGTACTTGGCTTCAAAAACACTCTACAAAGGTTAAAAACAAACAAACATACAACAACAACAACAACAACAAAAGAAAGAATAAACCCAGGTGTTATGGCAGCTACTTCTGACTTTACCTACAGGCTGGAGTTTAAGGTCAAAGAGAGAAAGAAGACAAAACCCAGGACTTGGGAATATGAGTGAGCCTCTGCATAAAGTGCCATTCTAAGCACAGACTGTATCCAGAGCCCACACAGCCTATTCGGGACGAACAACCACAAGCTGAAGAGTTCACAGAAGAGGCCCATCAAGTGATGGATGGGGGGGGGGCGCAATTATCCTCATCCCAGGATTTTCCAATGAATATGAACTTAGAACATGTGTGTGGAAGAATCCAAGAGAGCAGTTCACACACACACACACATCTCAGATCTTAATAACATACAGGATAGAGAATAAACAGTATGTTTCAGGTATAAAAAAGAGATTATTGAAATTATGAATAAGGAACAAGAGTATACAAAATAGTCAGGTTGAACTCACCAGAGCTGAAAGTTCTAGAAATAAAAAGTTCATTATGTGAAATTTTAAAACTCTTCACAATTTTGAATACATCTAAGACCAAAATAATGGAGTAAAACATAAAACTGTAACACACAGAATCAGAAGTAGTCAATGTAAAAGACAGGTTAGGAGAAAAGAGCATAGAAGGAGAACGCAGAAACCATAGCTAGAACCTGAAAAGGAAACAAAGGACATAAGCACCTGGGAAATTTTCACAATAAGTGCAATAACCATCAGGTCCATGAAATGAATCAAGAACACCAACCAAGAAGACACCTACATTTAAATCCACCATGAAGTCTAACACAGCACAGAGACATCTTCCATGTGGCCCAGAGAACAGCAAAAAAGCATGATGATTACATTACAGTTACCTTCTGCATGGCAACTGATGAAGCCAAACACGAGAAGAATAAAGTTTCCAAGTACTGAGCAGAAATTACTGTTGGCACGGGGTGTTACTTCTTCACCAGGTCTTTAACTGTGATATACTAAATATTAAACATTTGGGGACCTCATCTTTCCTCAGGCTCGAGCCAGGCTGAAACGGTTTAGCTCCAAAGCTCCCCAATGTGTGTTTTAGATCTGAAAACAGATCTAAACAGACACACGCCATGGGAAGGAAGCAGAGATGACAGCAAACAGGGCACAAGCAGCCACTCATAAAATTAATGGTCAGTGTGTTAGCATCAGAAACAGAAGCAGGTAGACCTGATGTGCAAGAACTGTGTGGAATCTTCTGGATGGAAGTGGACTACCCCGGGATGCTACATTGTTGGAAAGAAGAGACCTTTGACTTTGTTACATTCACATGATGCAATTTCCATGTGGTCCATAAAATAGTAAAAAAAAATAATAATAATAATAAAGAGAATGACCTTCAACTAGCAGAGGTAAAAAGCAGAATGAGAAAAAACTATCATTCAACACATCACTAAAAAGGGAGAGGTGAGAAACCTAGAAAACAATGTGACAGATTATAAATGGATACAAATAAATAATTAAGAAAACTATGAGTGGCCTCGTCTTTCTGTTTAAATACTTGGGATTGGCACATTAAAAAAAGAATTGCCCATTGTCTCCATATCTCTTCAACATAGTACTTGAAGTCCTAGCTAGAGCAATAAGACAACTAAAGGAGATCAAGGGGATACAAATTGGAAAGGAAGAAGTCAAAGTATCACTATTTGCAGATGATATGATAATATACATGAGTGACCCCAAAACTTCAACCAGAGAACTCCTTCAACTGATAAACACCTTCAGT